>JASEKS010000237.1:0-152873 GCA_030770415.1 Pleoardoris graminearum
AAATATAAATATAAATATAAATATAAATATAAATATAAATATAAATATAAATATAAATATAAATATAAATATAAATATAAATATAAATATAAATATAAATATAAATATAAATATAAATATAAATATAGTATATAAATAAAAAAATTAATATATTATATAAAATAGTTTTATTAATTATGGTTTATATTTTTAAGTAATTACTATAATACTATCTTATTAGATTTATTAACTTTTATTAGTACGGTAGCCTCGCGCACGTGTATTATTACCGCCTAGAGAGGATACGACCAGATTAGAAGAACATCCCTAATACCCAGCCACTTCGCGCATAAACACCCGTCCAGCGTATCAACCATTAGAGTAGCCGTCATAATTTATATATTTTGGTCCAAAACGTTTCTTCGATATCCCATTGGCATCTCTCAACCTACCTCAAGTTAAATCGCACGACCAAACCCTACGCGAATACAACCAATCACTCTACCTAATCCACCACGACGGTGAAGATTCACGCTACTATATCGCGAGGGATATTGACGCCACCGGATTACCAGCCCGATCCGCAGAAGCCTTCGACATCGATCAGCATCGAGCTCAAGAGCCATTTCCGAAGCTGCTTGTTGCGGGTGATCCACACAAGAACCTCAACACGGTACTAGCCGGTAAGCTCATAGGCATAGGCTGGTACATGAAGGAGGTCGAGACTTGGTATTACCTAGATAGAATCCTCTGAAAGGTACACTGACGTTCGAGCATGCGAATGCGGTGCTGAAGACCGAGATACCGCAGCGGGTTAAATGTCTTATGAGAAGATTGGCCGGGCTGCGTTTAAGGCTTGAGGTAGGCAAGAGCTTCAAAGCGTGTTTGAAGGGAAAGCCAAAGATGAATGGAATGGCTTGAAGCGGAGACGAAGAACTTGCGAGACGGAAATGATGGGATTGACAGTGAAGAGCTGGCCTGGACTCTGGTCATATGGTTACACTCAACTTCCAGGGCTTTCAGCGGAGGTCACGAAGTGTAAGAGGCTTCGAAAAATCGCACCGCAATTCTAAGTTCACTTGTAAATACACCAGCAGCCAGAGAACAGGGACATGGTGCAGCTTCCCCCAAGTTTCAGTCGTTCTAGGCCGCCATTTGCGCCATTATTGTCTTGGTGAAAAAACGGTATTCTTTGTCTATAATCATTACCGCATTCGTGCTCGAAGTCTTCTCTTCTAGTCTCAAAGAGCAAACGTCTTTATTTTATATCAAGGATGAAAGGAAGAAGCGAGCGCCACAGGAAAGCCCAGGATTTGTAATTTGGACCGTCAACAAAGGATACAATGAATGAAGCCCCTGTCAGATCGGCCCCGATAAGTCAACTTATTATTTACCATGCGTTACACCTGGTTTCTATCCAGCTTATTATTCAACTCGTTTGTATTAAAGACATCCATTCTAACCAGAGATTAATTTCGGTTCATTAAGTGTGAAACCGGGAAAAAAGAACATGGACAGGTACACGCCACGGAGACCCTATCCTCACGAGGGATGCCCCCTAAATCAGGAAGAATGCGATCGAGCATGGCAGAAAGCTGTGGCACGGCGTCGGATTTTGCATGCCAGTATGGCGCGCTCGGAAGACCCCGGGCCTAGGGATATGGAATCTCCCGTCATTGTTGCCCGAGTATCATCATCAGTGCACGCTTCCCAAGATGGGGGCCATGATGAAAGCTCTGAGTCTGGCTCAGATCATGCCGGAACTCCACCTTCATCTCCTCCACCGCCAGGTCCTCATCAGCCAGGTGGCCCTCAAGTGCCCGCTGCACCGCCTCCACCTCCTCCTCCACAGTGTGACGATCGAGTGTGTTGTGGTCCGGCTATGAGCATGCCGGATTGCACCCCATTTCCAAGTGGCGGTCCGTTCCATAACTGCACTGTTAATCTCAGCAACCCCACGAGGAGCGGGACGAATCATCCTACGCAGGTTTGCAGGACCTGCCAAAGACACGAACGGCTCCAGAAGCATACAGCGCTCGCCGACATCGCCGACGAGAACCGACATTCTGGTATTCAGGCAAAGCTTTGCAGAACTTGTACCCTGGAAGAAATGCAGGTCGGTATCTCCGTAGATAGAGATGACGATTACAACTAACCTGACTGACAATCACAGTTGTACTGGCAGCGCGTTAATATGGCGAGGCCAACCCATCCCTCTTTGACGGGCATTCAACACCACGGCTGGCCAGGTAAGCACTGTGGGGGATATCCATACCCTGTATTGATGATATAGTTCCAAAAGTAACCAAGAGATTAGGTCGAGATGTCTACGGTCATTCAACCACGCAGGATTTCTGCACATGCGTACCGAGAAACGAGCAAATTCATCACGGTGTACCAGCTCATTGCCATGCTTGCCGGGACGAGTGGTTTCGCGTGAATATCAACGTGCCGAGAGACGATACCGACGTATTCCTCTACACCAAGAAGTCAAACGTTATCAGTGGCAAGAAAGCCCTTGCAAATGCCGCGGACCCCCATTCCGATGCCATTTCGCAGACGGATCTCAATACGCGGATCCAAAATCACATCTTGCCGCGTTGTCCATGTGGGAAGAAGGCGGTACAACCCCTTGTAACCGAATTCATCACGTATTGTATGGTCTGTATGGGTGTCCAGGTGGATGAGGACTTCATTCCGGCTAAATACGAAGAACACCGCATGCCGCCTCTGATTCGAGACACAAGAGTGATGCAAAACGTCTACAGTGGTTATCGAAATACTCGAGGTCCCTACAATGTACAGCGCCATCCTCAATTTCGCGTAAACATTGAGAGAGGCTGGATGTTTCATTTGCAACCCGCCGTCAATGATGATTTTGTCAATCCTAGATAGACGGGTAGACAAGTTTCTTGGTGTACGGCTTTAGCCTTGTCCTAATCCTCCGTTGAAAGGCTTAATGCAAATGACCCATTCAAAGTATTCAAAGTTTGTAATTGAGCATATTTTCTCAGCCACAACTGCCTTTCTTTATGCGTAGTGGTGATCAATTTCGCGTTTGTTCCCCTCTGGGAAGAATTGTTCCACTGCAGAGTAGCATAGGCTAGCCAAAGCGCCACAGGAAAGCCATATCGCAGAAGGCGAGATTAGCACAAAGAATCTTCTTTTTCATCAGAGAAAAACAAATCATGATCAATGATGTTGTTTCCTTTAAATAAAGAAACGGAGGCAACGCCACCTGCAACCCGGAGAACAAAGACATCTGGTACTCTTAACCATGCATTCGAACCCTTTGCTTCATCTATCAATTGTTTCGTTCGAGTTAACATCAAATTTAGTTACAAATTCACTGTCCAGTACCCTAAGTTTGATCCGATGGCACAGGTTGTACCTCCTGCCCCTCCCCTGCCATGTGATGACCACGTATGTTGCCAAGCTAATGGCAATCCTCACTGTCAGGCGGGCAGAAGGGCTTGTACCCACAGACTCGTGGACCCCGCCCGGAATGGAACGAATCATCCGGTTACAGTATGTTTTGACTGCGTGGATCACGGCATGGCTGCGCTACAGGGCGCGCTAGACACAGTCGCTGACCACAATCCTGGCTCGGGATATCAAGGGAAACTTTGCAAGAAATGTACATTCGACGTATGTAACGCTCCGCGATAAGTGGCCATGTCTCCGATACCCACTTCAAGTCCTTCTCCCCACTTTTACACTCATACTGACACACACCCGCCAATTTAGGAAATGGTGCTGTACTGGCGCAGAGTGAACATGCCACCGTCAACCCATCCTTCTATGGCGAACGTGCGGCCAGGCCCTGCCGGTTTCCCAGGCGGCTGGCCCGTTCCCGCCGGGCACCCAGGAGGTTTTTGGAACTCTCCAACGACCCAGAATATGTGTACCTGCATCAATGAAATCGACGACATCCATGACGGAAGTTATTGCCACGCCTGCAGAGATGAGTATATCCGCGTCCATCTCGAAGGGCCGCGGGACGAAACGGAACTATATCTCCGCACCAAAACCTCAAACATAATTAGCGGTAAGAAGAGACTTGCAAACCCTAACAACCCCCACTCGGACCGTATCACGGCTCGCGTCCAAGCTTCGCGGGCGAATAATGCTATCGGGCCGAGATGCCCTTGCGGTGGGAAGGCACTGCCGAGGATCCCTGGGCAAGAGTTCATCTCCTATTGTATGACTTGCATGGGTGTCCAGGTTGACCCTAACATGATCCCTCCGGAGTATGAGGAGCATCGGGTTATCCCTCCCGGACGTCGGCCCGATACGAGAGCTCGTCAAGGTGGGGCTCCACTGACGGCGCCACTGGCGCGCACTAAAGGCCCTTTAAATGCCGCGCGCTCTCCCAGCTATAGAGTAAATATTGAACGGGGGTGGTTAGCGCATCCTGGACCGCATCAGAGGGTCGACAATTTTGTGCAGCCTAGGTAGAGAAAAGGATCGTGTTCTTTTCTTCAACTTCTTCCAGAGCCCCGTAAGCTTAATCACAAACATTTGAGGTCTAGAGAATAGAATAGAGAATGTTACCGCATGCCCAAAATTACTCTCGCAAATACGAGCGTCATGATTGTGACCATGCAACATGAATAGTGAGGCAAACTAAGTATAATTCAGAAGGACCGCCCTGCAGTCTCGGAAATCCGTAGAAGATGAGAAAAGTAACCGAAACTTACAGAGTTCCGCAAAATCACATGAAAAGGAAAATTGGTGTTTCCGCATTCGCATCCGCATCCGGATGCGACGAAGACACAAATGGACCAGTTAGACCGGGAAGGAGAAAGCATGAGTGCCCATGCGGCGAGCGGGGACATTACCACATATTGCATGACATGCATGGTTGTGTCATTTGAGTCTACGCGATACCGTACACGTTTTCTTACACGGCCTCAGGGGAACGGCAACTGAGGAATAGAGGGATCACAAAGGGTCCTCGAAGGGCACCACGTCACCCTGATCTCCGTGCGGATACGACCAATACGCCCGATGGGTATATTAATGAAGCTGGAATGGCTTGCAGGATCAATTGAGGTACGAAAGACATAGACTGCCTATCATATAACCTGCACCCTTTGCTCAATCATGAACGTGTGAATTGATTCGTTCTTTCATATCGTGCTGTCATAGCTGGCCGTGACATTCATCACGTCCCTCAGATCGCGACGTCCTTCTTGGCGAATTGCCTGCTTAGAGACTCAATGCTCTCCACAATGCGCTTGAAGTCATCTTTTTGCTCGTCCGCCACCTCATTAACCACCGAGTCATCATCCAAGTTGCCCCACTGGATGTCGAACGTGCGGAAGTCGACCTTAGTGTCCAAGCCGCTTTGCAATGTTAGCCAGATGATCGGTAGAGGCCGTTCACGACGATAATGGTGACACTCACTAGATGTCTTTCGAAGGGTGAGACGGGAAGCCGCGTAGTTGGCTGACGAGCGACAGGAGCTCTTTCACGTCGTCACTTCGCGGCATTGTTAGCCCAAAACTGTGATTTTGCGAATGAATGTATGAAGCCTTACTGGGGAACATCTCCCGTCTTCACTGTCGAGGTTACGCTGCCGTTGTAGTCGGTACGACGGACGGTGGCGGTTCGGTTCGGCCGGCCAATAACTTCGATTTTGTGCGTTGGGTGGCCTGTACGCTTCTTCAGCTTTCTCCCCTTCTCAACTCACGATCTCCGGTCTTACCGGAGAAGGGCTTGGAGATGACAATGTCAAACTCTCCAGATGGCGGCGGTGCGTCTGGACGAGGCATTCTAATGGCTGGTCAATTTGGATGTGTAGCGGATTATGTTCAAGTTTAAGAGAAGTGCGCAGTGCGAATAGTATTGTGTGTTGTTTGTGGGAAATGTGGCCAGCCGAGAGTTTATGCTGGTACACGCTCGTCATTACTAGGTCTCTCATCATTACGTCAAGACGAATCATTAGTGGGGCTACATGCAATAGCTCGTAGGTCGCAACGCCAACTTAATATGCTTCTTACCCGAAAGAAGCTGTTCGCATTCGTCCACCGTCTGATGTTCTGGCATGGTTCTCTCCGGTGGTTGCCCGGTTGCTGCTGCCGGTAGTGGTATACACTAGACCGTAATCGGTTAGTCTGTATCTCTGCCAGATGAAAGTGTGGGCTGCATCATTCATTTTCACCTCGTCGCACATCTCGCGAGACCGATCCATTGCTTTCTGCGTCGAGACTTGTTTTGGAAACAAGCCTTCGCTATTCCAAGGTTCCAAGGTTATGGACAGAGCACGTGATAACCGCGTGGAAGGGACAAAAGCGGAAGCCAAGCTCTATCCAGCCTTGTCCACGTTATTGGAGAGACAGTTGGATGGTCCATTATCATATGGTTCCTCATCTGGACCTCGATCTTTCGCGGAGTGATAGGACAGAGCCGACTATCGCGGTGGAAGAGAAGAGTGAGGTTGGTGGCAGGCCGATCGCGAATATGGCCGACAGGGGTGAGGCGCCGCCTGCGCGTGAGAGTGACGAAGTTAGGGCCGGGACGATGAGTACAAAGTAAGCATCCACAGAAAGTTCTTGGATTAGCATTTCTAAGCAACATGGTAACACGAAGGGGGTCTTGTGTCTGGAAGAACGTTAAAGCATTTGTTCCACCTAGGTATCTATATGAGCGCGTTGATTCCCCTGCGCTAGGGCAACTGTGCACATAAAGCCGTAGGCATTTCGAGAAGGAATGCAAAACCGTGTGCAGTTCGATACTCAACTATCTGGGGATGATCCACTCTATCGACCCATTCCGGACGTTAACGTCTCAGCAAAATTTGACTGGCAGCTTTGCTTCATGACACCGTGTACGTGTGGCCGTCCGGACTACTTTTCCACGAAGGTGATATTGTCCACCACCGTCTGCTGTAGCCTCGCCAATTCCATGGGAGGAAGAAACTCTAGGCCATTTTTGTCCTTGTTGATGCATTCAACCCTGCCAGCGCAGTGAACTGTCACGGGAACCTCTCGCACTTCGTCGAGAAATTGCTGAAGTGTTCCATTATTCTGGACAGGAAATGTGCACATTGCATTGGTAACGACCCGGACAGTACAGTCCTTCAGGTTAGTCATCTCCTCAGTGATTCGACAAGCTCGCTCGGCAAAAGGCCAATTGCGTCCACCGACAAAGATCCTGACTCGAAGCCACTGGATCAGCGGCCTAGCTTGCATGGGAGGCAGGTGGCGAGAGTCCCATGTGCGGTATTGGAGGTGGAAAACGTTCTTGGTCCAGAATATATCGCGGCTGAGCGTTGCTATTTCTATGTGGAGAAACGATGTCAGCATCATTCAGGCAAAAACGAGACATAGGGTTTAGGTATATGTCTTAGCCAGCTGCCAGGCTCAGACGATACAATATAAGCTTTGGAAAGTTTGAGCTTCTGCTGCAGGCCTGAGCACCGCTCTGTACCCTGACACTTACCTGGAGTCATCCGTAGGCGACGATAGTAAGGGCAGGTCACCCAGTTCCGAGCCTTGATATTGAATCCCGGACTGATGTGATTGGTAATTGGCTCCTTGTCGACGATATCGTTCTCGAGAACCATGACCGAAAGCGCAGAGTTAGCGTGAGCAGGTAAAAGCGACAGATAGAAGATCCGTCATGTCTTGCTATTTTGAATAAAGCATTTTCCAATAGTGACTTACCTTCAGTTCGGCTGGCAAAGTATTCCACCCATTGACGAAGGTATTCCCAAGTGGTGCGGCTGCTTCAATCTCAAAACCGTATAACGACGCGAAGAGCGTAGGATTCTCGGCCGAGACATATATGATGTTGAGACTGCCTGACGTACGCATGGCTACCAGCGAGGCACATGTCACCCAGATCGATGCTCCGGGCCCGACAGCCATGGGAGTTGTGAGATGGATAACGCTCTCTGCGTCCATGCCACTAGCTGTCTTCATGTTGGGACTCAATTTGCCTTTCAGTTAGCGGTCTGATCGAGGTTGAAGGGCGTGTGATTGATGGGACGTGTTCGTGATGACGTCAGGGAGCAAGATCGAGTCCAGTGACGAAAACCGCAACCGGCAAAAATAATTAGGCTGCTTTTGGCACTTTTTTCAGGAAGAAGGCGACTCGTAGATGCACTATGCGGGTTTAAAGGTGACTGAGCAAAAGTTGGAAAGAGTAAGGCGTAACTATATAGAAATTAATTTTCTTTTAATAATTATATAGTATACTGTATACTAAAAAATACTATTATATATTTTAGTAAAGTAATTTATTTATTTTCTATTTACTAATCCTAATACGCCTTTTTTTTATTTATTAACTTAATAAAGTCTTATATAACTTTTTTATAAAATTTCTTATACGTAAACTATTTTTTTTAAAAATACTATTTAATTACTATTATAGGTTAGTTAAATATAAAAAATTTTAATTAAGTATATTACTTATTTAGACTAAGCGACTACTATTTATTATACTAAAAGTATATTAGTCTAAGTAGCTTTAGTATTTATAAGCGCTAATTTTTTTTTTATAAAGATAGGTTAAGCGTAAATTAATTTACTTAAACTTTAATAGTATTTATTATATATATTTATAGTTTTACTACTACGTTCTAAATAAGCTTTAAATTAAGTTTAGCACTAATAGTAAAAAAAAATTTTTTAAATAGCTCTATAAATATTAGTATAATAATTAAAGTTACTATAGTTAATAAAATAAAATTATATTAAAAATATAAAAGATAAAAAGTTAATAAATATAGTCGTAGTAAAAATTTATATATTTTTATATACTATCTTTTACGTATACTATAGTTCCTTTTTAGGATAATAGCCTTAATACTAACTTTATTAAATTAGATTACTTTTACGGCGCTACTACCTTATGCGCGCGCGTATTAAAGCCTACAGGGAGACTATATGGGAGGCGCAAATGCCAAGAAGAAGCACGGTTCAGATGGGAATATTTAAGACGCTACTACCGCCTTCGAGGCTAATGTGTAGACTCGATGTTTTATAGCGCGGGTGAATGATTAAGGCACGTGCTCATCCTGTAACAGTTGGCACAAATTCCAATATTCCTCTAATTAACTTATTATACCGTGAGCTATAATTGATGGCGGCATCATTAGGGGATGTTACGCTTCACATGTTCGAATCTGCACGTCGAATGCACCCTCGATCAAGCGGGCATCGATGATAGCGTTTGAACACCGATTCAGGACGCTAACCTAAGATTTAACGTATGTATCCGATCTATTTCAATCAAATAACGTCACAATACATCTAGTTTTCCTCCGAGCAAACTAACTCTCAAGCAGTTTTGCCTAAAGCGCCCCTTCTCAAATAACCGTCGTGGCTCTAATGAACAGCAGACCCTGCTCTTGCAACCATACCGTATCTCCAAGCCGTACAACTTCCAAAGCACTCACTGCAGGAACATTATTCGTGTCCCGCATACCCCCTGGTAGATCGACACCACTTGGGAAACGTTGCGCGCTCAGGTCCAATTGCAAATGACGAAGGTTCTCGAATCCCGTCCCTACCCTGGTCAATCCTTGCAATTCTCTCCATCCTCCACCGGGTCCGGGATGGTCTGCGTCCAAAGCCAGATTCAAAGTTGCTTTAAATTGCAGCTTTTGGACCCATCCTCTCGCGTAGATGGGTGGTAAGAAGAAGGCATCTCCAAACCCCGAACTAAGGGAAAATGTATTGTGTGAATAGAAGCTCCGAAACACTTCTTCCACGATGAAGGACCGATTGCGAAGGGTTCTGATCATGCGGTTGATAGCTGATGGAGACCGGCTGTGCAGGTAGGATAGAAAGTGCTGCGCATTGACGGGGTGACTCTGAGTAAGGAAATATTCGAGGATGATGAGACTGATCTCGTTTGGGAACCGCGGGAAAATGAGGTTGGTCATTGTAGGCGCCCATTGTGAGATACGGTGCTGGTGGGCGGTATATATATTATGTGCCGCTACTTGTTGAGCTCGCCCTTGTGGGCATCAGGCTAGACAGCTAGATAAAGTTTGGTACTGCTAAATATAGACTGCTACAAAACTAATTTTAATTCGCCCTCCGCTAACTATAGCGTATAGTGCTTTTTATCTACACCCTAGACTTTAAGTTATCCCTCCTAATACCTGCTACTAAGAGCTTATTACTGTACTTTGTACGCCTTATTATCGTCTTTAATAAGAGACGCTAACTAAATCCCGGACGCGTAATTCTTTACCTTCTTCTTTCCCTTCTTATAATTTTTATTAAAAATCTAATAGTAAGTAGTTCTGTATACCTATTTAATCCCTACGTAGTAGAACTTAAAAGTATAAGTCTTATAGAGGGAATAATTAGGTTATAGTACTAGTATATTAATAAAGGCGTTAATAGAGGAGGGCGTTAGCAGTTTAATTAGTATACTATCTATATAGTACTTAAGAAGCCAGGCTTTATATTTAGTACAGACTTACCCCTATCTAGATTAATAGGTACTAGATAGGTTTATACTATAACTTATATATAAATTAATTTACTTTTTACCTAAAAGAATCTTACTAAGGGTATTACTTATTATAGGTAATAGCTGGGGTAGCTTTAGGGGTGTAAGGAGGATAACTAGGGGACCTTATAAGCAAAAGGCTAGATAGCGTAGCTAAAAGGGGTAAGTATAGTCAGCTAATAGGCGTTAAGCGTAAATGTAGGTGCTAAGAGTAAGCTCCGGGCGATTTTCGCTTAACGCGCGAAGTATAATATATTAGAAAACGAGACATTAGAGCCGCTGTTTGAGCTACCGTAGACAAACACTCGAGGTCAAGCCAGTATCAGACTCTGTAAGATTGTCTATTACTTTCCTCTACTTAAATATTGCTTTGAACAGGGTCTTCTCCTACTACAACTATTGACTACTAACTCCCTGTATTTGCAACAAGTCCTATTTTCGCATTCGAAGGTTTTCATTGAAAACGATTGCCAAGGCGGTATTTGTACGCAAATAACCCCGCAAACAAATGACGAGGAAGTAAAGCTTGGCAGTGATTAGTACCACCACCAATCTCCCTCGAAGAAGTCCCGCCTCATGCACGTCTTCGCTTCTCATTTGGACACAATCCAGGAAATCATCCCTTAAGTATACCAACAGCATCACCTCAGCGGCGAAAAGATCGGGGTGTACGAATGATAAGCATCAGCACAAAGAGCCAAGGACAAGGTGCGTGACATCCCATAACTCCAGTAAGAAACTCCTCCGCCATTATAGCTCCAAAAGAATCAGAATTCTATGTTGAACCCTTCCGTGCCCATAATAGCTAGTCTGTCGCATTTTGAGCGAACGCACCTCCACGCACACACGTCCCCCTACCATTTTTTTTAGACAATTCCCACCTCGCCACATATAAAATTGGCTGCGCTACTTTTAGGCTCCCTTGGAAAATATACCGGAAGCTCTGTGACGCATTAGAGGAGAAATAGAGTTGGTATATATATCCAATCGTGCCGCAAAGACTTCTTCTCCGTATGATGAGAATATCACCGCTAGTAGCTGGGCAATATACCCTTGTACTTGGGCGAACATGAGCCATCTGCCACTGAGATTTTAGTAGGATATTCTTGATGCGCATGAGCCATAAATTCATGACTTCGAGAGATCCACCTATGTACCGCACATGGAATCGGCAGGGTGTTCTTTTTAGACCCCTCCTTAGGGCCGATGGAAAGAGGGTATTCCTTTGAAGTATACGGAGCATGAAAGGGAATATTTATACCCTACTTAATCTTAGAATAGGCCCGGGCACCAACGTGTGGCGGTGACATGCATCGCCAGCACAAGGAAGACACTTTTAGGGCGCCAGCTGTACGTACTCCCCGCAAAGCGTCTCCCCTGCAACACATACCCCTCGCTATGAAGCTCTAGAGCCCATTTGCACATACGTTGTCTCTCTAGTGCAGGTTTTGGACGCTTTATGTCACATTGATCCGTCTTCATGCGCCTTTAGACGCTCCCTTCCAACAACAAACAATAGCTGCAAGAAGGTTTAATTTGGACCCCGAAAGGGAGGAGAAAGCAGTGTGCTCTCCACTGCAGCTGAGGGGCTGCAAAGGGTATTTATGCACACACATTAAGCTTTTTTGTTCTTACTTCTACACCCTCCCTTCCAACAACCATGCGATGGTCGGCAGTTGATTTTAGACGCTCCCTCCAACAACTATGCGACCGTCACCTGCGTTTTTAGAACCCTTCCGGCGCTCATGTCGTCGAAGCTGCTAGCTTTTAGACTCCTAAAAGAAGAAGAGGAAGTAGTCTGCGTCCCAGCCAGAGAACCCGGAGGAGTATTTGTACACAAGCGACCACCGCCACATACCATCCTTCACGACGGACTTTTAGACGCTTCCCGACACACATGTGACGTTTCTCCGTTTCCTTTTGACGCTCCCACCACATAGTAATGGGACTTGAGATTTTTAGTTACCGCCTCGAACAACCATTCGGTCGTTGCGTCGCATATTTTAGACCCCTAAAAAAGGAGAAGAAGCAGCGCGCACTCCAACTAAAGGCTGCGAGGGGTATTTATACACGCATCGCCGCCTACCCTGCAGATTTTAGACGCTGCTCCACACAGAGACACATGAAATCTCCTTGAGTCGACTTTTGGACGCTCCCTTCCAACAACCATGTACTGTCGACCTGCGATTTTTAGATCTCCCAGATAAAACAGGGAGAGGAAGGTAGTGCGCTCTCCAGCTCATGGACTCGAGGAGTATTTATACATAGTCGACGGACCGCCCTACCGGAGGTGCATCAAAACCTGATGATAATTATGATCACCACCTACGCCGCTCCGCACGCATACAGCCTTCATCGTATAACTTTTAAATCCTTCCCTCTTCCACATGATCTCTTGCTGGGGATGGTTTTTCGACCCTCCTCTCCACAAGCATATCGGTGCATATTTGTCGGTTTTAGACCCTCAAAAGTGGGAGAGGAAGAGAAGTAGTGTGAGACTTTAGCGATGGATTTAGAGGGGTATTTATACATAAACGACGGACCGCCCTCCTAAAAGTGGATCAATATCTGATGATAGTGATGATCATCACCACCTACGCTTGCTCCGCACGCATACAGCCTTCATCGTATAACTTTTAAACGCGCTCTCCCAACGACCATACCCTTTGACTAGATCGTTTTTAGACGCTCCCTCCAACAAGCATAGCATCCAACTCTTGAGGTTTTGGACCCCCGAGATAAAGAGAGGAAGAAGTGTAAGGCTTCAGCGATATATTAGTGGGGGTATATATACATATAAGCGACTGCTGCGCTCCCCGAAGCGCACTAAGGCCTACTGGTGATGATCACCGTCTGGGCAGCCACCCTTATACGCCTCTCTCCACACACATATGAGTTGCACATACAATTTTTAGACGCTCTTCACCAGCAACCATTAAGTCGATGGAACGGTTGTCTTTAGATCTCCCCTCCGACGACCATGCCAAAATCGAACGTGAATTTTAGACCCCGCAAGAGAGAGAGTGCGAAGCTTCAGCAATGGATGGATTACGGGGGTATTTATGCACACAGGCGAGCAGCATTTCCCTTGACTGGTCCAACTTTTCGACACTTCCCTCCAATAAGCATGTTTCCAACCGGTCGTCGATTTTAGACCCCGCAAGAGAAAGAGTGAAGCTTCAGCGATGGATTTGGGAGGGGGGGGGGCTTATACACGCAAGCGAGCACCACCACCATGGCTTTTTGATACTCCCATTTTAGAACTGCCGTGCCCGGGCAAGAACAGACCATGGGATCCTTCAAGTTCGTTTTTAGTTTTCCTAAGAGAGAGAGGAAGAAGTGTGAGGCTTCAGTGAAGATGGATTTTGGGGGTGTATTTATACACGCAAGCTGCTTCCGCGCGTAAAGCCCGTATTGAGGTCTGACGATGATGATGACCACCGCCTCATGCGCTGCCTCTTACGATGAGACGACCCACCGAGTCCATTAATGCTGGCGTAGTAATCTTTCCAAATGTACGCGCACTCGCCCGCGCACGCACCACATCTCGTTTCTTTCCACACATTCCAGAAACCCAGGGTAGGTACGCTGTGCGCGACCATTTCCACTCCACACGTTAGCACGCCAACCCGCCGTTCACCCGGCTACAAATCCATCGCATTCCTCGCCCGCGGTACCTACCCTAGCCGATTCGCCCCCGTCGCAAACCCCACCCTCCCGCTGCCCACCTCCCGCTTATCCAGCGCCGCCCAGAGCGCCAACACCGCGCCCACCCCTGTAATCGCCGTCCGCACCAGATGCAACTTCGCCCACCTCTCAATCAGCGCCTTGGTCCCCGCGTCCTGCGCCGCGGCTTTGTCCTCGAGGCTCAGCGCATCCACCTTGGCGAACAGCTTCTCGTTTACAGGCCTGAGCGCGAAGCGCGTGAACGGGAGGATGGAGGGGAAGACGAGGGTCGCGGCTGCGTTGAGCTTGAAGGGGAGGGAGGATGGGTGTTCTGCGGGGGTGTTAGCTAGACTACCTTGAGGCGGGGGCGGGGGCGGGATGTAGTTGGGACGGGAGACGCACGGTTATACGCGAGGTAGGCGGTGCACGCGGCGGCGAGCACGCTGCAGCCGATGCCGAAGGGCTTCGCGAGGGTGTAGAGCTTGGCCCACTGGCGGGCGGCGAGGGGCGAGGGGGCGTCCATGATGGGCGGGATGGCGACGAGGGCGAGGGTGGCGTTGCCGCCGAGGAGGTACGTCGAGGCGGTGATGCCGACGCTGGGGCGCGGTTAGCAAGAAAGGGGTGGGCGGGAGGGAGACGTACGCTTGGGCGAGGAGGAGGCCGGCCGGTGGGCGCTCGTTGAAGAGGTAGCCTGCTGCTGCCATGGTGAGTGCGGGGGTTGTTAGCAGTATGGAAGATGGAATGAGAATTGGATTGATTTGGCAAGCAAACAGCTCCCTTGATGGCCTGCTCTGGGGTCTTTGACTATGCCGGGATCTTGTACGTGGTTGTGGGAGCTCAAGCTTCGCGGGCGGTCGGAGCGCGCTAGGTGCTGCGAGACGTCATCCGCTTGCGATGGTTGGCGTTGGTGCGGCGAGGTCGACGGCAACTTCCGATGCTCTCCATTGTCGTCGTTGTTCTTTAGTTTGGCGCAAGAATGCTATGCGGCTGGTATGTAGTCTTTCGTAATCGCGCCAACCTTACTCCTGGTGTTGCCTCAAAAGCGTCGCGCATGCAGGTGTGAAACGGGCGTGTCGGAGCGCTGGCGGAGGCAGACATGGCCCTCACAACTGCCATCCTTCCTTTGATGAGCGTGTACTACCAGTTTGTGTGAATACCTAATCACGGTCGTATTGAGTACGGTCGACGCCAGCAAGTTGCATTCCGGACACAGCCACGCTCAAGTCGAGGACTCGCACCCGCACGTTCACCACCGCAACCAGCGCTTGAAAATTTGGCACATCATGTTCTGTAGGTCCCCAATCAATCGAAGATCAGAACCGCGCTGACCGTCCAGCCTTCAACACGACGACCAAGCTGCAGCACGTCACGCCCCTCCCAGCAGGCACGACCTTTGAAGCGGCCATCAAGAAGCTCCAGAACCACGACCTGCTCCTCCACCTCGACCCCGAGCTCCACCACTACGAGACGCTGCCCTCGGACGACGCATCGCCGCACACGAAGCGATACAAGGTGACGGACCACATGCACACACTGCCCAAGGGTCTGTGGGACACGACGGTAACATTCGAATCACACATCACCAACACGGAGGACGGGGTAGTGTGGGTAATCAAGGCCCCTCTGGGCCTCGTTCAGCAGAGCAAGTGGACGATAACGCGGAATGCGGACGTGGGCAAGGGCAAGGAGAGAGCGGCAGACGACGGCGATGCGGCAGAGGACAAGGGCGAGTGGAGCCTGGTGGAGGAGGTCGAGATCCGAGCGTCGCGGCTGCTGGTGGGCACTGTGCGGAGCAAATGCGAAGATAACTGGAGAGGCATCCACGGCAGGTTCGTAGGGCACTTGCAGGGCGTGCCGGTGAAGGCGTGAGAGTACGATAGTGCGACAACGGACTACCGAGACACCCGGGCGGCGACGGGTCAGGCTTCTAGGCGTTGCGTGGGCGTTCTGTGGGCGTTCTGGCTCGCTACACCGGTCCCTCTGTTGGTGCTTCCTCACCGCGAGCCGCAGTGAGCAGCCCCCACCTGCCCAATGAAGGGCTGGGAAGATATTGAACGGCACAGTTGCTGGTCAGCGTGCGTGAGCCTTCTCTCATCCCGGTCTGCGACCAGCTGGCCATTGTGCGATGGCGTTGGAGATAACGAAATAGCATGCCATTTGAAGCACTTTCCATCATGGGAGCATGTGCCCTTCGGTTTTGCCGAGCCTGTCCTGCACGAGGCCACAAGCACACGCGCGGGTCTTTGGCGGGAAGCACCCCGTAGCCATGTGCGGGACTTTGTGGGCTGAGGTCCGGCCAGATGGGTTTACCGGGTACCCTGCATATGGGGCGCAGGGGGGTGGTCAGCAACATTTGTTTTTGTTGAAGCGACGGCTCGTCCTCAAGACCAAACAGCACGCCCGCCTCGAGTTTCTTCGCTGCGTCTTTTTGCGGCAGGCCATCTCTTCGCGAGGGGGCTTGGTGTGGGTGGGCCCACGGTCTCAGCGAAGGGCGGCTTGGGTCGCTTGACCTGCACTTGTGATGGCTTGTTTTCTCGCGAAGGAGCGCACGTGGACCGAGAGTATCGATAAGAACAGGGAATGTCCCGCATTTACGAGCTGTACAGCGTCGGCGGCAGTCCGTCCTATGCACCGGCTGCGTTGCATCCTTGTCGCAGTGACATCGCCAACCTCTTCATGCTCGCCTTGTTGTTCCGCCGAGCGCTCGCTTTTGCAAGCCGCATCGCTCCACCACATCAGCGCTGATCCGAGCGCCGCGCCCCCCGCATCCAGTGTTGCCCGGGCAGGCTACAAGTCTAGTCCACCGGCGCCGGCGAGCTCAAAACCGCTCACCCATCCGCCAGGGAGTTTTGCCCCCCTCCGCCAGCACTGTGCCCTTGTTGTGGTTTGTCAGTTCGGTTTGCTGGCAGGCCTGCAGGTACCGTTGTACGCCGCATGGTAGACACATCCACATTCCTTCCCACGTCCGACCCACCGTAGCCTCCTCGACGAGTCACAATGGAGCCAGCGTCGATCGACTCGGTCGTCGTCAACACGCCCGGTGACGCGACGCCCAGCAGACCGCCCACCCCGAGCGAAGCCATCCAGATCGAGCGACCAAAGCTCAAGGGCCGCCAGCGCCTTCTCCATGGGCTACAACGCATGGGCTCCTCGCCGAGCCTAGCGGGCCTGAGCAGGTCTCGCTCGCACAGCATCAGAGGCCCGACCAAGGCGTCCATGTCCTGTGTTTCGTTGGCATCCGCTTCACCGTACGCCCAGTCCTACGGCAGCTCCTACTCCTCGGAGCTCTCGGCCGGCTTCTCCACGGCGCCCACTTCGGTTGCGAACAGCCCGCCGGGTAGCCCGCCGTACGACGAGAGGACACGCTTTCGACTCCTGAGCCCCGATGGGCCCTCCTCCGTGCCTCTCCCATCCGAGTTCCGGCCATGGACCGGGGATGGCATCAGGGGCGAGGGCGACTACTTCTCGCGGCCCATCCGGAAGCGGGTCCAGCGACGGCCAAACTTCAACTTTTGGGCTGACCTGCCTGCCGAGATCCGCATGCAGATACTCCGATACCTTGAGCCCAAGGAAATCGTACGCTGCTCCGCCGTATCCAAGGCATGGCACGCCATGTGCTTCGATGGCCAGCTATGGAGCGATTTGGACATCTCTGGCTTCTACCGCGATATCAGCGCCGATGCTCTGGTCAACATCATTACGTCGGCTGGCCCCTTTGTGCGCGACCTCAATCTACGCGGCTGCGTGCAATTGAGGGAGCAATGGAACAAGAAGGGCCTGGTGGACGCTTGCCGGAATCTAGAGAACTTTTCCCTAGAAGGCTGTCGAATCGACCGGACGTCGATCCATTGCTTCTTGCTGCAAAACAAGTCTTTGGTCCACGTCAACCTGTCGGGTTTGGCCGGCGCAACCAATGCCGCCATGAAGATTCTCGCCAACCACTGCCCGCGCGTCGAGCACCTCAACGTCTCGTGGTGCAACAACATCGACACCAGGGGCATCCGAAGGGTCGTCGAAAGCTGTCCAAAGTTGAAAGACTTGCGTGCCGGAGAGGTGCGTGGCTGGGATGACGTTGACTTCATGTTCGAGCTCTTCAAGCGCAACACGCTGGAGAGACTCGTTCTCATGAACTGCGACAGCCTTAACGACGACTCCCTTGCTGCACTGGTAGAAGGCGTCGACAGCGAAACCGATGTTTTGACCGGCCGGCCAATCGTCCCACCGCGAAGACTGAAACATCTGGACCTTACGCGATGCCGTGGAATCACAAATGTCGGTGTGAAGAAACTGGCCGGAAATGTACCTTTCCTAGAAGGCCTCCAGCTGTCAAAATGCCACAGCTTGACCGATGACGCCTTTACCACCCTTCTCCCGACACTCCCGGTACTCACGCATCTGGATATCGAAGAACTGGATGGCCTGACGAACGAGGTGCTCAAGGCCCTGGCTTCCCCAATGTGCGCGCCCCACCTCCAACACCTCTGCATCTCTTACTGCGAATCCTTGGGCGATGCCGGGATGCTCCCGGTCCTCAAAGCATGCCCAAATCTTTGCAAGCTCGAAATGGACAACACCCGAATCTCCGACCTTGTTCTGGCCGAAGCCGCATCGTGCATCCGCACGCGCAGCCGCCATGCGCGTGCTCTCTCGCGTTCCGAGCGACCTACCATTGGCCTTCGCATCGTAGCCTACGACTGCGCGAACGTGACCTGGACCGGCGTTCGCGAGGTGCTATCCCGTAACGCAGAGATCTTGCGGCCGTCGCCCGGCTCACCGTCAACGACCCCATCCTATCCGCGCGAGATCATCGGTCTCAAGTGCTTCTACAACTGGCAGCCTACCGTCGAAGAGCACACCAAGCGCGTCCTGCGAGGTGACTTTGCCGCCGCCGGTCGTCTGGAGCGCAAGTGGGCCGACTGGATGATGATGAACGAGGAGGCTGGCGTCGGTGGCGCCGGTGCACGACGCCGACGAAGGCGTGCACGTGAGGCGCAGATGATGCATGCGGATGAGGAAGAAGGTGGTGTTGGCGTCGCTACTGGCGGAGTTGGCCGGCGGAGGCGAGCTCGCAGTGGCCCCGGTGGCTGCGCGGTGATGTGAGCGGGTGCTCTGCGTCCTGTTTCCTTTTGGTTTCCCGCTTCGCATCGTTCTTCGCGCGTCTCGTTGCATTGGGTCGGATTTGGTTATCATGTCTATGCTTTCTGCTTTCCGCGTCGTTGACTATTGTTCGTATCTACTTTTGTGTATATGAGCGTCTGTTTTGGGAGAAGGCGTACGAGTTGGCTAGGGCGTTCCGCTGGGGGCTGGTTCTTCGGCGTACACTAGAGGTCCGGTGGTACGGTGCTTTTCCGCACTGCGTAGTCGATGTGGATGGATAGCCATCGCTCAATTCCAATCAAATTAAGCAGTATACAAATCCCACTACGAAACGTTTGCGCCGCGGGTTCATTCTGCACTCATGGCATGCAATACATACCCCTGTATATTTCACCCAGACTCGATGACCGTGGTGTAGTGCTGGGAACGCCAAGGCTGACCACGTGCACGCTAGTACTAAAGCGCAGTCGTTTCTGCCCTCCATCTCTCCTACCACGCCACTAAACACTGTTCCACGTGAGTTGAACATTACGCCGGATTATTGAGCGTTCGCGGCGCTGTGACTTCGTCATGGAGATGCCGGGTAGCAAAGCAGGCCTCGAAGCGTTCAGGATTACGGCCTTGCCAGATGAATTCTACTACATCCCGAACTTCATCACGGCGGAGGAGGAAGCTTCGATTCTAGACAAGGTAAGGCAATGCCGCATCCTATATTTCTCTCTACCCTCTACGCATCCGATGTTTCTTTGAACCTCTTACCTTTTTCTCGTCTGCGTACATTCTACCGCCTACCTAGGTATGCACATATTTATAAACAACATGCATTATATACACCTGCTCCATCTTCTCCGTTATCCTCGTGTCCAACCTCAAGCAATCACGCGGGACGTCGAGTACGCCCAGAAGGCTGGCGCCACTAACACCACACCCCTCCCCACCCAGATCCCGCCCAGCCGGTGGATCACCCTTTCCCACCGCCGCCTGCAAGCGCACCCCTCGACCCTCACGCCCGCCAACACGCTGCTCGCCGCCCCGCTCCCCGCGTACCTCGCTCACCCTATCGTGCAGCGTCTACAGGATCTCGCCATCTTCGCGGGCACCCCGCATGCGGGCCCTAACCACGTGCTCGTCAACGAGTATGTGCCCGGGTCGGGCATCATGCCGCACGAGGACGGCGCCGCGTACGCGCCTGTCGTCGCGACCGTGAGCCTCGGCGCGGCCGTGTGTCTCGACGTTATGCCGAAGGCTGGGTCCGAACGTCGACCTGCGCCTGCGTCTGGCTCCGGGGCTGCGTCCGAGGACGGAGCGAGTGCGTTCCCGACGCGCATTCTCCAGGAAAGAAGAAGCCTGCTGGTTACCCGGGGCGCCGCGTACACCGATTTCCTGCATGGCATTGCGCCGGTGGAGGTCGACGAGGGGCTGGGGGAGGCCTCGGTGGCGAATTGGGGGCTGGTTGGGGAGAGAAGCTGTTTCGAAGGGGGGCGGAACGATAGGGGGGTGCGGGTGAGTTTGACGTATAGGGATGTGGTGCGGGTGAGTGGGGCGGCGAGGAAGGTGTTTGGGAGGCGGTAGGTAGGGCGGTTACGGGAGCTGGGGGAACGGCAGACGGGGGTTGGAGAAGAGGTGTGCGTGCGCCGAGTAGAGCGCGACGCAGTCGGGCTCCAGCGTCGTCTATCGCGGGTCTGGGTGGGGTGTAGGGAAAGAGTACGAACGTGATGGATAACCGTTAGTACACGGACGGGAAACGCCGCCCGAGTACTCAGAGTACACGCCTTATTCACCTTCCTCTTTGCGCCACTGGAATAGAAAAGAACGCGTTGGGCTTGCGATGGCGTAACGGTTACAGAAGGGAGCTATAGTTACTTCGATCCTCGTCGAGCTCTGTACCGTGGCTACTTTGCACGTTATACTCCGCCCCAATCAGGGTCTCATGGATGCGCACATGGTTTTCGGCCTCGCAGCAGGAGACCTGATCCTGAGGCTCGCTACGAACTATATCCATATCGCGCTTGGCTGCGAAAAGGGCTAGAGACGCGCAGGTGTGACGTACGGTAGTAATAGCGGGGGTTAGGAGGCGGTAAAGAGGCCCTCAGGCACAGCGGTAAGATAGTGGTTGGGGGACATTATATTTGGAGGAGCAATTGGATTAAATTAGGGATCGTATATATATCCTCTACCTACAATGCCGAAAAGTAACAAGTACGCCTGGACCTCGGTCCAGGGGAGTAACGGAACCCGTACGCTACAATGCAATTGGTGTACGTACTCAGCTTCCGCTTTTAATATTTTACTACAAGGAAGGCAGACTTACTGGAGGTTATGGAATACGTATAGAAATATTAACGTTCCGGCCCCGCTTATCCGCACGGCCTGGATGCCTCGGCACGCATAGGACGACGATAGGATACCCCCCGACAATCACAATCACGCCGGACGGTAAAAAGGAAGGAAAAAAAATAAAAAAAAACCGTTTGTTCCGAGGGGCGTTCACGAGAGTGGATGGACGCCGGTGTGCGAGCAGTTAGTTCGCCTTCGGGGGCGCCGTGTGTGATGGTGCGGGCGTGGAGCGTAGTCCAGGTAAAGCAATGCAGGGCAGCCTAGGATGCAGTGCGGATGAAGCAGATGGATAAAAGGATGGACGCTATGAGGTAGGCGTGGGGGAAGGAGGTTGGAGGGGGCCTTCGAGGTGGTAGAAGATCTGGAGGAATGGGGGTGTGGGATGAAGGAGCTCGAGTGCGAACCTTTGGAAGCGGCGGAGTTGGGTCGTTGGTTGGAACCATCTGAATAAGATGCAACTCGTGTCCAAGGTCCTGCGATGACTGCAATACGCCACAGTGCGCATTGTACACCCCGAGCTCGTGAACTAGTTCGGAGTACTCAGTCAGTCGCATCCCCCAGTTTCGCCTCCCTCCTTCACCACCGGCGGCTCTTCCAATCCCCAAACACATACACATCTCAAATCCACACATCGAAGTCCCATCCTAAACTTCAGAACGCGCGATGCCAACACTCCCTACCATCTCCGCCCAATTCCCAGAGCTCCGACCGCACGAGTGAACCTCGGCACTCCACCACACACACCACGCGCTCGCAACTCCGATCTCAGGACGCGGCCAGTTGAAGTCGCACCCCATTTATCCGCCTCCACGGCAGTGCGCAAACCCCGCGTTTCTATACCTTCGCTAATCTGTGTAGATGCGCAATATCCACAAGTCCCGTTTAGCCAGGTTTGCACCCCAGCTCGACCTCTCAAGCGCATGCATCGGACGCCATCCCCGGGCTATGAATCTGTCGATACAAAGTTCTGAGATTGAAACGGGTTTCGCCTCCTCGTTTGGAGAATATGTTGGCCGTTCGATCGCGGTGCGGCGGGCGTGGAGGCCATAGGCCCGCGCGAATGGATGGGATGGGATGAGGCGGGTTTATATTAACGCTTTGGAGCCGTCCAACGCGCTGCCCCCCGCGACGCCCATATAAAGTTGCGACGAGCGTGGTCTTGCACCGCTGGTCACCCGTCGACACTCTATCCATCCCATCCCATCGCACCCACTATGCTTGCCCTCAAACTGCTCCCCCTCTTGGGCCTCGCCGCCGCCCAGAACGCCACGCTGCGCTACATGCCCTTTGGAGACTCCATCACGGAGATCATCTGCTGGCGGGCGCTCGTGTGGGAGAAGCTGCAGAGCACGGAGTGGGCGACCGTCAACTTCGTCGGCTCCGGGCGGACGGAGAACAACTGCCGCGACACAAAGTACGACCGCGACAACGAGGGGCACTCTGGCTTCCTCGCCATCGACATCGCAAACCGCAACCAGCTCGACGGCTGGCTGCGGACCAACCCCGCGGACGTCATCACCATGCACCTGGGCACCAACGACATCGTGCAGCAGAACAAGGCCGTGTCGGACATCATTGCGGCGTTTACGAAGCTGGTCGGCACGATGCGGACGCATAATCCGCGGATGAAGATTGTGGTGCGTCGCGCTTGTCTTGTCTATCTTCAGGTGTGAGTAGCGAGAAGCTGAACTTGTTCCAGGTCGCGCAGATCATCCCCATGGGCATGGGCAGCTTCAACACCAAGATCCAGCAGCTCAACGCACAGATCCCGACGTGGGCCGCGGGCCTCAACAAAACCGAGTCGCCCATTTGGGTCGTCGACCAGTACACGGGCTTCTCCGCGAGCGACCTGCGCGATGGCGTGCACCCGAATGGGAGCGGCGACCAGAAGATGGCGAATGTGTGGTATCCGGCGCTGCTGAGGGCTTTTGCGGCGGCCAAGGCGGATAAGGGAACGGCGGCGGCGGTGAAGTTCATTGCGTAGAGACCTGGTGCTTGGAGTGGGCAGAAGAATGAGACAGATACGCTTGCTGTATATACTTTGTTTAGGGGCTATGCAAGAAAATGGATTCTTCGTTGTGCGTGGGCGTGTTTTACCTGACCAGAATAATCGCCGAATAGCTCTTACGAGGATGCCGTGGCCAACGTGAAAATAGTGATACGCTGCTCTTTGCTACCTTGTGAGTTGTCATTCGGAGGGTCATGGAGGACGTGTTCGGGGAAAGAGGACGTAGAAGGTTGCATACGTGGCCCTCTGGCTCGGACCTGTAACGAATTATTCAGAGAGTGCAAAACCGAGAGCTGAATTTTCTCAAACTAGATTTCTCAGTCCATATCCTACGGTTCTTCTGTCTTGGGTCGACGCTACTACTCTGCGTCAGGCGCGACACTGTTACAGAGCGGCTTCGGAGGGACGACGGAGGGCGCTGTGCTGCTTGAGATGCTGGAGTTTCACTGCTTTCCGGCTTGCCACCACCAAACTGGGTTTCCTCACTGCGTTGTCGCTTTTGGACGAAGTCCTGGCGTACCTCTCGCACTGGAGATGCCGGAGTTGCAGGAATTGTTCGTCACCGTAGGAGGCAAAGACTTGTAGTTTTGTGAAAAGATTGACGCATAAGAACAAGAGGACGTGCTCGAGACAGGAACGCTGCGATTGAAGATGATGTGCCATGCGCATTAAAAGTGGGGTATATGCAAAAGCAAGGGAGACGGCAAAACACCAGTACCGTATGCAGACGCACGACTACGCTCGATTGCTCATCTGATTTTCGCAATCCTCTTCTTGGCAATCTTCATCTTGCCGTCTACGCGCTCGACATCGCCTTCGAAGTCGTCGAGCATGGCATTCTGGTACACCAGTTCCTCGTTAATCTGGACACCCATCTCCTTCATGCGGCGCACCACGGTAGTAAGGTCGACGAGGTCTTGATCCTGCTCGGCGATAATCTGCCGTTGCAGCTGCAGCACACCCTCGTTGTCTAGCTCGCGGGTGCGCTCCGTCTCCTTGGCCGGAGCACCGAGGACGCGGCCGGATCTGGCAGGCGCGCCCTGGTTTGCGCGCGAGAAGAGGCCAGCTTTCTGCTCGTTGGTCACGGCGGCCGAGGACGTCGACGGTGCGGACGATGCAGAGCCCGAGACAGCGGCTTTCACGGCCATGGTGTTGAGCACGCTCTCCAGGCCATCGCGTTCTTTGCGCGAGGTGCCGATGAGATCGCGCCGCCGCCGAATCTCGCCCTCGCCCAGCCGATCGCCACCCCACTCGTCGCCTCCGCCCAGCCTATGCAGACCCTCTTCCAGCGCCGAGAGCAGCGTGCCGGCTCTGACAAGGCCCTTTTTCGCGTTCGCACCCGCTTCGTGTTGCGCTGTCGCGGCAGTAGCTTGCTCCCGTGCCGTCAACCACCGCCGCGCATCCTGCAGATTGCTCTTCGCCTCGGCGTACTTGTCCAGCCAGTCGGTGCTATCCCTCACCCTGTCCTTGCCGAACTGTGCACCGGGCACATTCGCCGTTGCTCTGTCCTTGTCGCTTCCCAGACCGAGGAACTCGCGATACGCCTGATTGGCGCGCCATCGCCCGTCGTCGCTTGCTTCGATCGCTTGCAGGTACTTCTCCAAGCCCTCTCTGCGCTTCTCGATCTGCTCTGGAGAGCCGAGCGTGCTGCCCAGGCCGAGCTTGCTCAAGCTGCCGCCGAGCCACCCTTTTGGGGGGAGGGGCGCGGGCGGTGGGCCGACCTGCGAACGTAACGTGGAGTCGAGCGCCGCGAAGTCGGAGTAGCGCTTTCGCACCGACGTAGCTTGCCGAGGGAACGGGTGCTCTATGCGGATCTCGTACGCGGTATATTCCTTGCCGCCTTCTAAGGCTGTATGCGCTGCGGGTATCGATATTCGGAGGGGTGCCATGATATGTGCGTTGAAAGGACGAGTGAAAGGGGAGCGCTGCAAAGGGTACCTGCAGCGGTGCCTAGAGAGCGCGTGGAGCGGTCGCGTGCGGACTTCCCAGATGTCACGGGTTTGCCCAAGCAGAAACAGCACAGGGACCGGAAGGGTTGCAGCAAGTGAGAAGGGCGAAGCTTGTAAACGCGAGATAGTGAGGAGAACCAGGGACCGCTGCCATGGCTGACGTGGGTGGTCGATGACGCTAGCCTGGCGCCACGTGCCTCGCCTCAATTCATACATGGTTCTACAAGTTACACTCCTCTCCGACGTCAATGCAAGTATGCCTCTACATACACCATGCTACCCCTATCAAGAGCACTTGTTGAGTAAATAAGTGCTGTGGCTCGCGGCGCCTCCTAGCGCACTCCCCTCCAATCCCGGCCGACCTCCTCAAACGCGAGGCCGCTTGCTGCGGGCATGAATGTGTGTATAACGGCGATTGCAGTCTGCCTGGGGAGACATACGTCATTGCGAATAGCGGTAGCAGTATTGGTGCGTCCACCATAGACTACAATGCACCGAGCACTCCGTATACGGAGATGGTCTTCTCAAGGCTGCAGAGTCTGCTCAGGGTACGAAAGCCGCCGCCGAAGAGAATCATGATTGGGCGTGATGTCTATCGTATGTAGGGGCTCAATATCTGCAAATGGCTCATACGGACAAGAACAAAACCAATTTTACTTTTTTCTTTTCCTTTTTTTCTCGGAGACAGACATCCATTTGCGTCCACGCTCCGCCAAGTACGCCCAGTTCACAATCTCCAGTGCTTGTCAAAGGTGCAGACTTTGTAAGACGTCCATTTTGTCATTCCCATTAACCAGCCTCGTTAACTCCCTCAGATATCTCATCCACGCCAATCCCGAACTACCAATACTGAACGGTCCTCACCCACCGGACTTGTCCTGAACATCTTGCGCGTCTCCAAACAGCTACCCGGGGTTTCGGAACCACAGCTTTTACTCGTGCTGCTCCAGCATGACGCGACCTAAATCACCATCATCATCATAATCATCATTATCGTCGCAAACTTGCCAAATCCCGCACACCCGCACGCGCCTCACTCATCCTCGCCGCCCTCCCTCACAGATGAGTCCGCAAACAGGCCCTGCAGACTCTTGATATGTGCATCTCTCGGATCAACCTTCTCCCGCATCGTCTCGATCTGCGCCCTAAGCCCCCCAATCTTGAACTTGGCCGTCTTTGACGACCCCGTGGCGTCGTCCGGAGGAAAGGCCGAGATGCTGAAGCGAACCCCTGCTCTTGTAGCTCCTCCACGGCCGCTTTCGCGTCCTCGTAGTCGTAGAAACGGATCCCGGTGTCGTCCCACTTATCGGATTTCGTCGCTTGCGGGCCAACCGAGAAGGCGATTACAGCGTCGTTCATGGAAAGGGGCGCTTCAGCACGTTCGTCAAGGTTATTGGAGTGGCGGGATTGGATGTCGGCGAGGGTTTGCGAGGCGTTCCGCGCTCAGTGTGAAAGGGGCCTCTCGGGGGCTGCTGGTGGTGCGCTGAGGGTCTCCTTTTTTTTGGCCTCCCGGGAGAGCGTTTTCGAGATGGTCGGTCGCTTGCCATCCAAGACATCGTATTGTCGACCTCTATGGTGGCGCACTTCTGAGGTGGAACTTGGACGGAGTAGCGGCCTCGTCATCGGCGTCCGATTCCAGGGCGGCGGATAGAGCCCTGGATATCCTCTCATCGCACTCGTAATCCCAGTTGCGATCGTGGTCATGAACGCGGCTAGAAAGAGTAAGAGGCTCGCCCACGTCTCCATCAACCTCTGTATCGGCTTGCGAGAAATTGTCGGGGAGCGCAATCCCTACAACCAGGCGCTGTAGTTTCTCTAGGCGGTAATAACACGTACGCGAGGCAACCGTGCCGGTAGGCATTTATAGATGTGACGAGATATGGCGTCGAGGTTGCAGTTTAGGTGGGAAGTGTAGTTAACGGGAGAAGGAGAACGCAGGCGCTGCGGCTCCTCGTACACCTCGTCGAGCTTCTCATCCCGGGGTTCGATCGTCGTCCGCATACGCTTATTCTATTCTCCGCTCGCTCGCAGCTCCGTCTCGAGTTCGTCAACTCTCTCGTCCTGGTGCTCGCCGCTCGTCTCCAGGTCCTTGATGGTGTTGAGGTTGCCATCCATGGTACAGATACGCGCGAAGACCTCACCGTCGCCCCGTCAAACCTCCCCAGTTTTATATCCTTTTTCGGTGCGCCTTTTTACTGTAATTAACGTGTTGTAGTTCGTGCTGGTTGTCGCATGATCTGTTCAGGTCGGTAACGACGATGAAAGAGACCCACTAGGTCCTTGACGTAATGGCTCAAGTCACACACTTCGCACTGAAGCGACCTGTTTCGTTCTTGTAGCTTCGCGATGTTATCTCCTTCGTGTTGGATGATGGCGTCTCGGTCGGCGAGTTGGGTTTCCAGGAAGGCGATGTGCTCGTCCTCGGCTGCGGCTGTCCGCACATTGATCTGGTCCACGAGGTGCTTGACGTGCTTCCGGAGGCTCTCGATCTCCGCTTCCCTGGACGGAATGACGTTGTCTTCTAGGTACTCGATGTGTGCTTCGTGGGAGGCCAGTGTACCGGGCAGCTTGGCGATCTACTTGTCTGCGTCGGCCATCTTGGAATGAGAGAGGGTCAAATCGAGCGGGGAAGTAGCATATCGTAGCAATGGTGTAGGATTTGATTGGGTCGACAGCTCCCGAGTGAGCACCGTCTAACCGGGGTTAAATAACCATATGCTCTCTGGTACCGTGCGGGTGGGAGCCATCTACAACAAAGTCAGCGTCCTGTTAGTGGACAGTGTCGAAGTATCGGCGAGGGCGGGCCAAGGTTGTTTCGTAGCTGTGCGGGCTCGTCACAGTGGGGAAGGAACGCATACCATGTGTGCTCCACCGTACCCTGAGCATCGATGCTCCTAAGATCGTGCGACCGAACCGTTCGACAGATTCTCTTTCGATTGGAAACATCGACCGGAAACCTTCCTGCTGCGCCAGATTGAGCCTCCTGAGCAACGGTCCATAGCTCTACAAATCTGTGTCCCAATGTCCACCGCCGTGGTATATTGGCAGAAACGAAGTTGTGAAGAACGTGTCTGCTTTCCGGCTTGCCACCACCAAACTGCGTTCCCTCACTGCGTTGTTGCTTTTGGACGAAGTCCTGGCGTACGTCTCGTACTGGGTGAAGAACGTGTCGGTATCGAGAGGTATCTCATCGGCCCCCTTCAGAGTTCATCGTGCGTCGTCGTCGTTGCATACCGGCCGGTGTACTCGTGGGAAAGGACCCTAAACGGAAAAACAGCGCGTGAGCTTCCTCTTCTTGTCTAGCTGACGTACAACCCGGTCCTGGGGTCTCTAGCCACCACCTCTCTTGCTAGCCTAGGTGTTGCTATACTAGTTTCTAGGGACCACCGCGAGGAGGTAAGGGTAGGATTTCGGCCCCCGAGTTTTTCGGTTGGAGGTGGAAAAACGCAAGAGCCTTCAAAACTCAAGCAAAAAACAACCCCCCGGGCAAAGAATAATGGGTACAGCCAGCAAACAGACAGCGCCATGATGCCACTCACCTGGACACTACTCCAGCACCTAGTAGGAGTTCAGGATTGGGCCCCCCATCGTTACTCAGTCCGAGGAAATACACGCTCCAAGTCTCTCGTGGTTGTTTTCCGATCGGCGCGAGGAAGTGATGTCCGAAATAGTCGGAATTTGCATGCACTTGATCGGCGATCGTTTGTCGAGAGGACTCGAAGGAGATATCGTGCTACATTTCCGGAGCCTTTTGTAACGAGGAGTGCCTGATCTCTGTTAAGTGTCCAGTGTTCAGAAAGGGGCGAAGTGGTAGGCCAGTCGTACTCAGTCGTACGCATCATCACCGTTGTCGACCGACCCGTCCCGAGACGGACCCCAACTCTGACGATGTTCGCGCGTATCCTCAATCCACTGTTGTACAAAGACTTCAGGTGGATCCGAATCATCGTCGTCGTCGAAGTCGTCCTCGTTCCACCCCACCGCGCCTGACATCGCAAGGATGCGCTGGAGATGCCACTGCAACTCTAGCAGGCCCGGGTCTGGAAGGGGTTTATTAACCGGGTCGTCGGTCGTCATGGTGAATTTGGTGCCGCTGACAAGTAGGGTTGGAACGCCGTGGTCCAGATAGCATAGGTATTCACCAGGTTCGGATTCTTTCCGGCCTCGAGAGGACATGGGTAGCTCCAATAGATCTACCTTTGCTTTTGAATCACGGACCTGTCTCTTGAGCCAGTGGAACTCTAATTCGAGTTGAGTCTTGTCGGTCGTTATGCGTACAGGTCGCAGCGCGAAGGCACCTTCACTGTGGAAATTGTGCAGAGTTGCGGTGAAGGTGATCATGTTCTCGACCGTCTCAGTTCCGAGTGGTGTACCGTTATCGTGGAATATCTTGTCGTGCCAGGCGTTAACCTTGTCCTCAGGCCAAAACAATCCCAGAACTCCCCAAAAGTTGTCCACACGACTTGGGCTTTGCGCTCCGAAAGCACACCATGGGTAGATATGGAATGCTTCGGCCGCCCTCATCTTTGAGATAACGCAGAGGTTACCGTCTCTCTCTTTGCTCCGCTTGGCGATCCCAATGTCACGCCGTAAGCTGCCCTCCGGAGCAACCAGTGGTTTTCCTGACCTAGTTCTTGTCTCGGAGGTTGGAATCTGGGCGCGAGGCGATCGAGACTCGGATGGAGCATTGTCGGAGAAAGCCCTCGAATGCGTGCGCTTGTGTGCTGGTGTAGTGTCCTTGGTCTCCTTTTCCTCTGGTCTCTGTTTCCAGAGTCGCAGGACGTCTTTAGCTTTTGATGAGATTCCTGTTACGCTACCTTCCTTCACCAAACCCCACGAGTAGTCGTTCTGGGTGATCTGCTTGACTATCTCCAGGTCGGCAACCTGAAGGAATGCCCAGACCGAAGGCGAAATCTCGGTGTCCAACCGCGTAGCGGCATCCTCAAGAACTTGTCTGCGCTCAGTACTGCGCTCGGAAAAGCGTTCGGCGTCCTGCTCTGGGCAACAGTCGGTCCAGGAGAGAGAAGACATGACGGCGGAATCAGTTGCTGCCGTACGCCCGGGGAGAATATGAATAATAACAAGAGTATTTCGAAAGAGAAATTGTCAAAACAGCTCGATAGCGGCGCTGTGTGCTGGGCAATCAAAATACTGTTGTTGTGGAGGAAGAAAGGAAGCATGGGCAATGACGCAAGATGTTTATCTCCTAAGCGTGGCTGCCGGAATTACGGCTCAAATGTTACTGCAAGAAAGATCACCTTAATATTGTAAAGCAGGAATGAGTTTCTGAGCTTCGCAGTAAGGACCATCCCAACGCCTGAAGGTGCGACCATGGTTAGCAACAGCGCCTATCCCCACCTGTCCCCGTCCACCAAAATTGTTCTACCAACAAAGGCTCCCGCAGAGGGACCCCCAATTGCAAGCCCTGGAGCGTACAGGACCCCGTGTTCCTCCTGGATGGGTAATACATAAGTGGAAGGTGCTGAGACTTTTGTTCTCTAACTGTAGATACTCGTCAGCATTTGACCGATGCGAGTGACACAAAATTGAACTATTTACCCCTTTTTGCTGCAATCTAATTATATTGATGAGCCCATTAAAGGCGTGTTTAATAGGGGTCAATACGGCTACGCGCTTAAAGTACCAGAGCAGAACAGTTGAGCCAGAATGGAGCCAAATCTACCCATGTTACCCGCTCCAACTGCTCCTCCTAAGGACGGGTTCCACCCCGGTAATGCCCCCAACAATGTAACTTCCGCTATTGCTTCTCAACACTCTGGCTGCAGCAAGGCGCTACGGCTAGCCCCGCACGTTTCACCTCAAATATGGACGCTTACACCTGCGTCGAGTACATATTTAGCGAGTAAACCAGCGTGGTGCGGCGGTTATCAGATTGCGGCGGGAAGGGAGACAGGAAGCTGCGCACACAAGCAGACACCGCGGTGTCGGCATACCTCGTCTTGGAAAATCTCCACGTCGAGGCCATCCACATAGCTTAAGTGATGGGATCATCTGTCTCAGCAGGGCGCAAATAAAATATCCGAAGCCATTTGCGCACAACGAGCACGGGGACCATAGTTGAAGGCATCGCCATCCATGGTACAAAGATCCCCAACAACACAATCATCCTCCCCCCCCCCCCAAACAACGCAACCGTCATCATCACGGCCATAAAATCAAAATATGAACAGGAGACATCTGGCTGCAGTCCAGCGACTTCGAATTCTACCCAAAAATAAACGCACATTTAGCCTTTTAGAGCTCATAGCACGAGTGTGGCATTCGGTCGCCTTGCCCAAGGACTCAGGGTTCTCGGTAATTCTAGTCTTCGGTAACTGCCAGCGAGTCTCTATCACCACAACTTCCTGTTCGACCTCTTCCACTCACATACTACTCTTTTTAGGCTCGCTCTCCAGTTGGCCAACTTATTCAAAATATCAATCGCCTCATAAGGCTACGCAGGGTCATTATCCACCCGAAAACGCCAATTAAGAGAAAGGGTAAGATTCAGCCAAATAGCGTCTTCTAAGCCATGCAGGTAAATCTTTACCCACTCCAAAGATCACTTGTGAATATCAAGCGAATCGTTCAGGTCCTTCATGCGTCTAGGAGGACCCGTAGTACCAATAGTAGCATCCCTCCCCCTCGCGTCTCCTTGAACCCGTATGTCTCTTAAAAAGTGCAATGCGAAGTGACTCTAATGCCTGTATAGGCAATGCATGCGTGGCTGATGGAGTGTTGGCCAACTCTAAGATCTTTTGAGCCTTTTGAATTGCTCGGGCAAGATAGTACGAGTTTGCAATGTGCTCAAAGCCTCAGCAACATGTAAATAAAAGTTGAATTGAAAAGTGCCAGATGTTCTTCCGTGGGAACTATGTCTTCGCTTGCTTCCATGTAGTGGATGGTTCGGTTCAGATGCTCGATGTCGCGGCTGGTGACAGATTTCAAGTACAATAGACCCGGCAGAAGGAAGGCTCCTTGGAGCAATGGCGAGATATGGCCCATTCTTGTGAAGGCATCCGAGTCGGGTGGCTGGAGGCCTCAAATCATGCATATTATACCTAAGTGTTGAACGGTTCAAAGATGCTTCCGCTCGACCACCGCGCATTAAATGACATAATTTCATGCCGTAGCGAGTGTATTAACATATTTTGTCATTCTTTTTGACTCTGACACGTTATTCCTCAGTTAAACTCGCCGCGTTCCCAAAGAGCTTCAAATTGCTCAAGCTTGTTGGCGCCAAGGCTCGCTTAGCGGGTCGGCTTTTTATTTCTCCGCCATCACATGCGTATGTGTCTATAGTAGAAGGCTACTACTCTTTTTGGCATCTTGTATTTACTTATTCATCAACTCATCATCCACTACTGTAAGAACGCCTCTCGAGCGCGTGCGCACAAACAAGACTCAAACATAGCTTGGAAAGCTGGATCGACCATCCCCCAGCCGTCTTGGCAGGTACCGATGCAGAAGGCGGGGGGCTCATCACGTCATAATCGCTGATAACCCGGGCTTATCCAGCAACGACTTCATGTGCGATGTAACCTCAAAAGCTTGGATAGCGCGATCCTTCCGCGAGACTCGGCAAGATGCGGGGTGCAGGAGAAGTCCGGGCTGCCATGCTGCCGTTGAAAAGACGATTGGGCCCTCTGTGGAGGGCCGGGTAAGCTCTACGCCCTCGTTATGTGGACTCCCGGCACTTGGATCATTGGGATTGCGCTGAGAGCTGCTGCGCAATATTCTGCGCACGATGTGGATTACGCGCAGTTTGTGAATCCCTTCATCGGGTCTGAGGGTGGGATACCGGGGTATGCTTGTGAGTTTTCGATTCTGATTGTGTTCGTTCGACTGCTGACATAGGTAGATGGAGGAGGAGATATCTTCGTCGGGGGCGCACTGCCGTTTGGCATGGTGAAGCTGGGTATTGATACGTTCGAATGTACGCAACCCCTGAGTTATGAAGCAGATACGTCTTGGCTGACTTTGTACCTACGCGTTTAGTGCCTGTGAACCAGAGCGCGCTCAATGGCGGGTGGACGCCGAAGGGAAAAGTCACGGGCATCAGCTTGATGCATGAGAGTGGCACGGGCGGAGGCCCGAAGTACGGTTTCCCTGCCCAGATGCCCTTAACCGAAATTGACGCACCGGTGAATTTGTTGGATAACGTGACGTACTGGCAAGATCGAGTATGTGCGAACGGAGGAGAGCGAGCTAGATGCTGACTGGGGCAGGTTGGTGACGATGTCGCCAGCGTAGGCTATTTTCGCACCCAATTTCAATCCGGCATCACAGTTGAGCTATCGGCATCGCGACATGCAGGGCTCCATCAGTACTCTTATCCTTCGGCAGGCGAAAAACACGTTCTTGTAGACTTCTCACACTACCTCCCGCATCCGACGCGTGCCTGGGATTCACAATTTTACACGGGCGGCGAGATCGAGCTCCAACCGAATTCCTCTGGATACACGGGATATACATCGATCGCGGGAGGCTGGAACCTCGGGGCTCCAGTTACTGTATACGTGTGCGGCGAATTCCATCCAGCACCGGATAACGCGAAGACATTCAAGGGGAAGAACACATTCCCAGTTAGTCGTCATTTCCGCAGCTTCGACAACGACACAATACCGCAGCCGACATATACTGGTACCAAGGCACGAGCAGGTCCGCTGAACGATCGAGTGGGCGCCATATTCTCGTGGAACAGCACTGCAAACGACACAGCGACAGTCAAGTCCCGCGTCGGCATCTCATTCATGTCAGTCGAACAGGCATGCGCCTATAAAGACCAAGAGCTTTCTAGTTGGTCCATACAAGATACCGCGCAGGCCGCTCGTGACGAGTGGAACCGTGACATCTTCTCCAAAATCCGAGTTGATACCTCTGATACGTCGAACAGGACGAGGCTCGCACTCTTGTACTCCAGTTTGTACTTTACGCACCTTATTCCGAGCGAGCGCACACACGAGAACCCTTTATGGGAGTCTGACGAGCCCTACTGGGATGACTTCTACACTATGTGGGATCTGTTCCGAAATCAGGTATCGCTGTGGCATCTGATTCAACCGTCGTACTATGAGTCCATGATTCGCTCGCTCATCGACATGTTCAAGCATGAGGGTTTCATACCTGATGCACGGTCCGGGAACTACAATGGCTTAGTGCAGGGCGGGTCGAATGCAGATAACGTATTGGCAGATGCTTACGTCAAGGGACTCCGTGGCAAGATCAATTGGACCGAAGGGTACGCGGCGGTCAAGAAAGATGCTGAGGTACTCCCTTATTTCGACCAGAATCCTGTCGACCCGCAAGGCTCGTTGAAGGACGGTCGCTCGGCGCTGGATGACTGGATCCCGCTGGGTTATGTGTCGGCTGATCGCAATAGTCGCGCGGTTTCCAAGACGGTAGAATACTCGCTGAACGATTTCGCTGTTTCACAGATTGCCGCTGGCGAAGAGCCAGGTGATCGCGATCTGTATCTCCGCCGTTCTGCGGGGTGGCAGTTGAGCTGGGACCCGGAAGCGGAGAGTCGTGGATTTAAGGGCTTTGTTATGCCGCGATATGCGAACGGAACGTTCCACAAGACCTACAACATCACGAACTGCGGCGATTGTAATTGGTCTGATGAGAGTTACGAGGGTACTGCTTTTGGTAAGACACTCTCTTACCTTTCTTAATCACACAGGGTGCTAATATCATGCCAGAGTACTCATTCGTCATCCCCCACGACGTCGAGCGCATGATCGAGCTTATGGGCGGCACATCCCACTTCGAATCGCGCCTAGACTACGTTTTCCAGCCTAACACTTCCGGCGTCGACCTCGGCGTCAACGGCCTCGGCATCACCACCATCAACAACATCGCCAACGAGCCCGACTTCCAAACTCCCTACCTCTACAATTACCTCAACAAGCAATACAAGTCCGTTCATCGGAGCCGTCAGCTGGCAAACGACTTCTACTTCAACACCTCGAATGGTATACCGGGGAACTCGGATGCGGGCGCGCTGAACTGCTGGCTGATTTGGCAGATGTTGGGACTGTACCCGATCGTCACTACGCCGGTATATCTGCTGGAGAGCCCGTGGTTCGAAGATATCAATGTCACGGTGAATCATAACAGGACGCTGAGAATAAGGGCGGAAGGGCTGGATGATGGGGACGGGAGGCAGGGTTATTATGTACAGGGGGTGTCGATTAACGAGAAGGAGTGGAATAAGAACTGGTTCGAGCATGAGGATGTTGGCGGTATCATGACGAATGGCGGGGAGATCTTGTTCCGGCTGGGGAATGAGCCGCGAGTGTGGGAGACGGGCGACGTTCCGCCGTCGCCGGGACATGCTGTTGTTGATTTAGGTGGAGGTTGATAGAGGTGGGGTAAATTTACGGTAGACGCCCGCTCAATGCCCATGTCGTTGAACATGTACGTTGCGAACAAGGGAAAGGCCCCCGCTACGAGCGATCGCATGAACGTGTTCCCTGCAACCGCGGACGCGGCGAACGCGATGTACGCGTCGACGATGTAGTTCAGAAGCGCGAGGAAATTGGCCCAGATACCGAAGCTGGTGAAGATGCCCGATAGGACGGGGGGGGCGACCCAGAGCACGCGCCCCGTGTAGCCGGTCCAAGCGAACCAGAAGAGGCCGCCTACAGCCCACTGTCAGCGGATGGTATTCGTGGAGCTTGTGGAAGACGTACCAGCGAACATGGGCGAACCAAGCATTGCGAGCGGCAGCCTCCACTCTGGCTTGGGGATCCTCTCTAGGCGATGATGATACACGTGCGCGAGGCAACCGTGCTAGTAGAAGTTAATAGATTTAACAAGATAGTATTAAAGTTGTTACTTAGAAGTATAAATTATAGTTAATAAAATTACTCTATTATATATATAAATTTTTTACTTATTATTGTGGGTGCAAAGGCGCCCCTCACTTAGGTACGAGCGCTAAGACGGGTACGCCCGCGCTAGCCTACGCTAGCGTCTTAGTATATACCCTTATACCTTACCCTAGAGCACCTAATTAGCTCTTTATATATAGATTTTTATTAAATATTAATATTTAATATCTACTTTTTAAATTTTTATAATATAATCTATATATCCTTCTACGCCTATAAATAAAACGTTTATAAAATAACGCTCTATAATAGACTATATAAGTACTAAATTTTAATAATTTATATTTTACTAATTATATAGCCGTAATAGACTAATTTTTTATATTATATAAAACGCCTATTAGTGCGAATAAAATAGTAAAATCTTATATAAAAATTTTACTTAAATAGGCTAGTAATAGCGCTGCTATCTAAAAATTAACTAGTAATAGTACTACCTATAAATTAGCTAGTAATAGTACTATTTATAAAATAATTAGTAATAGCGCTATTTATAAATTAGCTAGTAATAGCACTACTTAGAAACTAGTTAGTAATAGCACTACTAAGAAGTATAATACCTAAAAATTAACTTAGTATACGCTAGCTAATAATATATTATATAATTAGTTAAATAAATTATTTTTACTATTACTACCGCGATCGCCTAGTACAGTAAAAAAAATTACTTTTAAATTTAAAATTAGTAAGCCCTATAAGAGTATAATTACTAAATTACTAAACGCTTTTTATAACCTTAATAAATAGTTTATAAATAGCCCTTTTACTAAAAAAGTTAAAAAGAACCTAATAGTAAATACTAATAAAGGACTTTTAAAAAGTAATTACTATAAAAGTAGTTTTAGTGTTTCTTATCCTATTTTACTAAATATTAATAATAATAATAAAAATTTTAACGTAATAACTATTACTAGTTAACCTATAATAGATTAATAATTATAGTATAGCTTTATAGTTAATTATAAAATATTTATTAAATAAGCTAAGGCTATAAAAGCTAATATTTTATTATTTATTAGAATAGCTATTACGACTAACAAAAAGTACTTTAAAAAAAATTTAAGTATAAATACTTTATTTTAGTACGCACCCTACCTAATAAATAATTTATAAATAAGTATATTATTACTACTATTTTTTTTACTAATAACCTTTAAATAAGCGTAGTATAATATCTAGAAGATTAGTTTACTATTATTTTAAAATATTTTTACTATTAAAATATATTACGCAGTAATCTAAACGCGGCTAAATAAATAATTAAACTAGTAAAATAGTTAAAAGTAAAAGTATAAAAACTATAATATATTACTAAAATAAATATAGCGCGATTAGAGCTATAGATTTAGTAGTAAAAATAGAATCTTAATAACGCCTTCTAATTAGTTACTTATATTTATTAAAAGTATAACAGCGTAAGGGATAACGCATATATTTTATAAAAAGAGCTAGACACTAAATAGTAATATTAACTAACTACTAATAAGGCTTTTAGTAAGGCGATCTAGCGTAGTAATAAATATAAATAATATTTTATTATAGTAATTTAAGAAGCGCGTAAGCTACGGGATAAACTAAAATATTTAAAAATATTAGTAAAAGCTTTCTATAGTATTACAACTAATAATAAATTTTTTAAAAAAAATAAAAAATATAAAAAAAATAGTAAAAATAAAAAGTAAAAAATAGTATTATATAAGTTACTATAAAATTTTACGTCCTTAGACCTATTTAATAATAATAGTAGTAACAGCTCTAGTAGTTTTAATAATTTTTCTTATTATAGTAATATAGAGTTAACGTTATTTAATAAAATTTACTCTACGTCTTATAAAAATTAATAGTAATATAGTAGTATACTAGTATTAGTAATTAATACTATTATTTTTAAGAGGAAGTATTATTTAAATAATAAATAAAAGAATATTAATAAGTTTAGCAGCGCTGCTAATAAGAATTTAAATATATAAATTAAAAACGTAAAAATAAAGTTTTAGTAATTATATAAATTCTTTCCTAATAAATAGTCTAAAATTAAGTACCTCTATTAAGCGTATAAAAATTATATACTTATTTATATCCGTAACTGTACTATTGCAACATTAAATAACCTATATTAAAATATATAAAAATTATATAATAACCTATAAAAGGCCTTTAGTTTAATTAATTAGTAATTTACTATACTTATAAAATTTAACTTTAGTAAGTTATAGTAATATAAAAATAAGTTTTTTAGTAAGTAGCTAGCCCGTTTTAAGAATAAAGTAATATAAGTCTATTTAGAACCTACTTTAATAAAGTTTAAAATTATAACTAATTTTAATTTACACTTAAAAGCCGCCGCGATAAGTACAGCTCTAGTAAATAAATTTTAAATATAATTTATTTAGTAACTATTTTAATATAAAACTCTTAAGGACGTTGCCTATAAAAAGCCTAAAAAAAAATAATAAAAATAATAAAAAGTCTGTATAGGCTAGCGCTTTTACTAGTAAAAAACCTAACTTTAATAACTATTATAACTTAACCTTTAACTTAAATTATTACCTATTAAAAGAGTTCTGCGTAGTCTAAGCTAAAAGAGTATATATTTATTATCTAAAACTTAGTTATATATTAAATTAAAATTAGTTTAACTTTTATAAAAAGGGCTCTATAGCCCTAGTACTAGCTAAATAGTTTTAGGTAATAGATACTTAGAATACTAATATTAATAATGCCTATAACAGCGACTATAATATTAAATATTAAAAAAAAGCGTAGTTTCTAAAAATAATTATTTTTAAAAACCCTTATCTATATATAAGAAGGAGATTTTTAATACTTTTTAATATTATTTTATAGTAGAGCGACGTACGCTAGTAAGCTAATTAAGTCTATAATTATTTTTTATTTTATTAAATAATATTTACTATATAGCTTATAGTTTATAAAAAAAATAACTTACTACTACTATAGTATACAGCGTAATAGATCGTCTACTTAATTATAATAAAAATCTACTAAATAAGCTACCCTATAGCGCTTAGATAAAACTAAAAATATAAGTTAATGCGCCTAATAAGATATTAGTTACTATATATATTTTCCTAAATAGTAACTATACTAAATAAGTTATTAGCACTAATTTTATACGTATTTATAAACTTTAGATAATTATAGCGCAGAGCCCTATTATTTTAAAACTTACTAATAGTAATATTATAGGGAAGATAATATAAATAGCTAAGATATATATAGTAATTAGAGGATATATTAGTAAAAACTAGTACTAGATTATAAATATTATTAGCTATAATATAATAGTTAAATAACCGTAGCTTAAGGCTTATAACCCTTTATATAAATAAAATAAAAAAATAATAGTATTTAAGTTAGACTATTATTATAGTAACTATCTATACTAGTTTTTATTTATTAAAGTAACGTGTAATCGGTACGGCAACAGTTATATTAAAATAATTAAACTAAAGAATAAGAGTAGTATTAATATAGTAATTATTTTAGCTAAAACTACTATAAAAATAGCGCGTTATAATCTAGACTTTATTATTTAGATAATACTAAAAGATTAAGTATATCTTAAAATAAGTAATAACGCAGATAATATATAATATATTTATATAACTTTTATAGAAACTAAATAAGTTACTACTATAGTTATATAAACTAACTTTAATAAATTTTATTTAAAACTTAATTAACTATACCCCTTAATTAACAAAATTAAATAAAGATTACTAAAATAATTTTACTATATTACTAATTTATAAAATCCTAAAAAAGTTACTAAGCTGCCACTACGTTAATTAGGCGTTAACTATAAAATATATTTAAAAGAAGACAGCTAGCTAACCGCGTAACGCTATTTTAGAGTATTATAAAAAGAGACTAAAATAATTAAGGCCTATATATAAACTAAAATAGTAAAAAAATATATTTATAAAAATAATTTTCTATTTACTACCCTACTACTAATTATTAAAAAGCCCGAAGGAGGTATCTATATATATATAAACTATTACCGCTTTAATAAAATTATAATTAAAAATTATAATACCCTACTAAAACTAAAGGAGATACTCGCCTATATAAATAAGGCGTATATTTTCTCTAAATTTAATATTATTACAGCGTTTAATAAAATTTAAATTAAAAAAGGTAATAAATATAAAACTATTTTTTTTATATAATTTAGTCTATTTAAATATATAATTATACCCTTTAGGCTGTATAACGCCCTAGGTACCTTTTAATATTATATTAATTAGCTATTATATAATTACTTAGACGACTTTTACTCCGTGTACTTAAATAATATTATTATCTTTAGTAAGAATAATAAAAATTATAAATAGTACTACCTCTAAGTACTATATAAATTTTATAAAACTAGACTATATTTTAATATTAATAAATACGAATTCTCTATTTAACGTATTAATTATTTTAATATAATCCTATTAGTAGATAGGTTAAAAATAGATCTAACTAAAATTAAAGCCGTTATAAAGTAGTAGTAATCTAAAATAGTTAAAGACGTTTAAGTATTTATTAGATTTGTAAATTTTTACTAGTAATTTATATACCGCTTTTTTTAAGTTGTAAAACTACTAATTAAGTTAATATATAGCGCTATAGAAAAAGTTATACTAACGCCTACTACTAAAAAGGCTTTTAAGTAACTTAAACGCGCCTTTATTAATATTTTAATACTTACTTACTTTAACTCTAACGTATATATAATTATAAAAACTAATATATCTAACTAATTTATCGCTAGTATACTATTATAGTACAATAAAAATAGTATTTTATAATTTATTATTTTCTTTTCTATAAAGATAAAACTAGCTAAGCTTAACTACCCTATTTATAATAAGAAACTTATAGTAATTATTTATATTTTTAAAAAATAGTAATCTAAGCTCGCTAATACGCTTAACTCTATAAAAATATTCTCTAATTATAAAGCGTTAGAGTACTTTATAATAACTAAATAGTTAAACCGCTAATAAGCCTAATAGGCTAAATTCTTATTAGAATTTAATTTTATAATTAAGTATAGGCCTAGTAAGAAGGGTATAAAGCCTAATACGCTAATATAATAAACTAAAAATATTTTTATAAATATATATAATAATTAAATATAGTACTAATAGTAGGTACTATTACCTTTTAAATAATTTAAACTATCTACGTATACTGCGTATAATAGCGGCTCCTAATACGCTATATACTTAGCTAAAATTTTAATAAATATAATAGAGTTAAATACTGCAAGCTTATTTTAATAAGTTTATAAAATTAGTAAGGAGCTATTTATTTTTAATAGTTAGAATAAGGACGCTACATTAAAATTTTATAATAGTTATAAGGACGCTAATAATATAAACCTATTAGGGCTACTTAAAGTAATTAGTCTCTATAATAATATTATTAAAACTATAATTAATACTATAGAAAATAGTATACGCTATATACTCTACTAGTTCTATTATAATTTTAGTATTTATATTAAACTATAAAATTATCGCCTAGATAATAATCTATTATATATTAATAGTAAAGTCTTTATACTCTATAATAATAAACTTTAAATACGTATTATATAATTATATTATAATAATTACGCCGCTAAATATAATAATAAATATAAAATATATATATAATTATTATAATACTATTACTAGCTATACTATATAAATAGCGTCGTATAATACGTACGTAACTACTTTACTTATACTAAAGTAAAATTAAAATGCAAAGGTAAGTACAGCTTATTATATTTTTTATTTATATTAAATACCTATTAAATAAATATATTTATTAACTTTATTATACTGCTGCCTAAGTTGTATTATAATAGTTACGATTATAAATACGTTATAATTTTTATTAATTAACTATTTAAAAAAAAGAAATTTATTTTTTTAATATTACTAGACGCTAAAACTTACGTATAGACATTTATTAAGTATATTTAATAAAAAAAAGGGTACCTATTAAAGTTTGTAACTAATCGCAGTATATAATTTACGTTTTAGTTTTAAAAATAACTATATAAAAGAATTAGTATAACGCTAAAATTATTTATAGCTTTTTACCTAAAAATAGATAAATAAATAGAAATTACTAATTAAATATTAAAAACTTATTTACGCTGCTTTATTAATTAAAAATAAAATAACTAAATAGAATTATTACCTGTTATAGAGTTTAAAATAAATAATAATATTATATTAATAGGTATAATACTATTTAAAGCTATAAAAAGATACTTACTATATATAGGTACTAAACCTCCTAATATACTATTAAAGGGATAAAAAATAATACGTAACGTATAAGCTATAAATAAACTTTTTATATATATAGACTATATAAAATAATAACTACGTTTAGTACTAATATAGGTATAGGTAAAGATAAAAGAGTATACTAATAATTAATAACTATTTACCCTAGAGATTTATATAAATAACTAAATTATACTTAATATATATAATATCTGTACGCGTCGCTCTAAAAAACTAAAAAGTAAAAACCTAAAGCTGTTTAAGATTATTAATATCTATAATAGATAATTAGATAATTGTTATAGTACTAGCTAGACTTTTAAACTTAACTTTATTAGTTATACTATACTTAAAAACGTTTATCTATAGTTTTATCTATAGCTACTTTACTTATAAAATATAATATTATTACTAAAGTAGTAATAAGAGCCGTAAGGCTTTATTACTATAAAAAAAAAACTGCCTGTTTATAACGTTAAAATAATACTAGATTATAAAGTTAATAAATATATAATTAATTTAAATATTAACTATAAAGGTCTACTAAAGTTTCTTTTTAAGTAAAAGGACTACAATAACCCTAACTAATAATCTTATTTTAATATTATAGAATATTAAGAATATTTTATAAAATACTACTAGCGTTACTTATAGATATTTTAATAATTAAGTATATTTTTCCTAGAGGCTTACGATATATAAATAGCTATTACTTAGTTTATAATAAATAAATAATTAACTAATAACAAATAATAGTAGAAGGATAAAAATAATTTAGTAAATAACTAATAGATAATAAAATATAACTAATAAATAAGTAGTATAATAAAATTATAAGGACAATATAGTTTAGTATAAAGAGCTTTTTTAGAGGTATAGGTAGTAAATAAAAAAAGCTATACTTATCTATTATATTTATAACTCTAATAATTAGATTATAATAAAAACAGCTCTATAGTTTACTATTTAAGTAGTTATATATTTTACTACTCTAATAAGAATATTTTACTTTTATAAGCGTTTAACTCTGCCCTATTATATAAAAGTTAAAAATATATAAAATTAATTATAAAGCTTTAGGGGCGAAGCTTCTTAAAAGGAGGAATAGTATTATAAGTATAAAGGCGCTTTTTATTTAGATATAAGCGCTAAAACAGGTACGCCTACGCTAGCCTACGCTAGCGTCTTAGTATATACCCTTATACCTTACCCTAGAGTACTTAGTTAGCTCCCTACACGTAGATTTTCGTTAAATATTAATATTTAATACCTACTTTTTAAGCCTCTATAACACTTATCTACTATACTTATATTTATTTATATATATTTTCTACCTTTATTTCTGCGTTTATATTTAATAATAATAGTTATTTTAGATATAGCTATACTACTACTTTATTTAAAAAAAATAATATATTAATAAATAGCTCTATAAGTTTTATACTAATATTTTATTTAATTTAGGGCTTCTTAAAAAAAAATAAAAAATAGTAAATTAAAAATAACCTCTATTAGTATATATATTTAGCTACATTTACCTCTAATAATAATAATTTTAAGCTATAAATTAGGTTTTTTATACTAGTTTAGCTACTATATTATAATTTAAGATTAGAATTTAACGTAGGTAAGTAATTATCTCTTATAATAAATAACTAATAACTTATATAATAAATAACTAATTTTAATAGGACCTCTAGTATAATATATTAAAAATAAATTATTTAGAATTAAAGAGCTCCTTAAAAAGAACTATAAAAGACTTATAAAAAACTTATAAAACTCTTTTTATTATAAAATACTAATAAAAAAAAAGTATATTTTAACTTTTAGAGGGGGTAAAATATTTTAAAAAATAACTTACTATAATTTATAATTAGCGTATTAGATATAGGTTATAATATTACTATATAGATTATTATAGGAAAATTATTCTGGCTCGGGGATGTTATTGTTCGCGACGAGGTTCCGCGCGTAGGACACCTGCGTGGCGATCATGACAGAGCGCAAGGACGATGCCGAGTACGAGACCGAAGTACGTCAGGCCAGAAAGGCCGGGGCTGAAGTGGTATTGGCCCTCGAAGACGAGCACGTACGCTGCAAGGAACCGTACAGGATGCCATCTGCAGCCTGGTCAGCATTTCCTTGCTAAGTAAAAGTAGATCCACTCACAGACAAACGACATGTAGATCGATATCAGCAGCACAATAGGTCCCGTGAACAGGATACCCAAAGGCTGCTCACGTGGCGGACAATCATCTCCTTGACATCGACCTCGATTTCCTCCTGTTTCGCATCGATGTCCCAGTTCAGAGTTCGTCTTCTCAGCTCCGCGGCTTTGCCGACGAGGATTTGTAGCCCCCCAGCCTAGATGGCTGGTCACGATGAAGCGGCTGATGAAGGGGGCGAGCTGTTTGGATTTGGGTCAGCTAGATTTCTTGTATCTCAGGTGACGCTACTCACCATCGGCCCTATGAACACGGCCGCAGAGAAAGCCCCGACCGCAAGGCTGCGCTGTACATTGTTGAAGATGTCCGCATAGACCGCAGCGACGACGCTCAGTGGACACGCGCCGAATAAACCGGCGAAGAAGCGGCATACCACGATAGTTTGGGGTTCCTTTCCCGCCGCAACCGCGACGCTGAAGACGAGGAAGCCGAACGCCGCGATGAGCAGAGGTAGCTTGCGCCCGTACAACTCAGGCATAGGCGCCCAAATCTAAGGACGTATTAGCGACAGTATCTAAGCTGGAGCTTCGCTGGAGCTCCCCTTACCAACGGGCCGAATGCATACCCGAAGACGAACAAACTCGTCCCCAGCGTCGCAACCTCGTCTATCACACCGAACTGCCCCGCAACATACGGCATCGCCGGACGGAATATACTACTCCCCATCGTCACCGCTAGAGAAAGATACGCCATCAGCGTTGCGATGCTCAGTTTCTTTCGTATGGACCAGTTCTGCGTATGCAACGGGTCGTCCACGCCCATGAACTCGACAACGTATTCTTCGCGGTCAGGCAGCGGCGGAGGATACGTCTTGTTGGCGCCCTTTTCCGAGGGCGGCTTTTCCGTCTTGCGCCGGGTGAGCGTCTGAGATAACCGCGATGGACCCGTGGGCCGCGCTCCGACGGCCCCGGCATGCTACGAGCGGTGCGTTTCGATGCGGCTGATGGCCTCAGTATTCCGTTCTATTAGATGCTGGTAGAGTATCCCCAATCCCCCTGCGCTCGAGACGGTATCCCTTCGCCCTCTTGCCGTAGGCTCGCTATGTGTCCTGATTTCTTGCAATTGGAGCGTATGCGAAGCAGACGAAGACGATGATACCGAACGGCTCCGCCTCGAAGCCGGTTCCCCGCTCTCATTTGTGGGGAGCTGCGGCGCTCCTTGTGGAAGAGGCTTGCTCGAAGAAGATGATGACGTAGTGGCTTCGATGCCTCGCTCGCGCTGTGTCTCGACGTTACGCTGGAATTCTCCCTGCGCGCTGACCCACGAGGAGAATCTCGTCCGCTCCGCGTCCTCCTCGTTACTCAGAATCCTGTAGTCCTCTTCATCCATGATGGGCTACTCTTTCGATGCGCGTCCACAATTTGAAGGAACATAGGAAAAACAGGATTCACACGACGCAATTTGGGCTCGTGGATCTGGATTAGTCCTTATGGTGCGCGTACGTAGTCAGAGATGGAAAATCTAAGGTACATATGTAAAGAAGTATTTCAAGCCTTGCAAGCCTTGCCAAGCTAAAGGATCCCTTCTCGAACAGGGAAAAGTAGCACCTCAATACCAGATCAGGACAAGGACCGAGTGAAAAGAACGCGTATCGATATGCATAGAGGAGATGACGCTTCGTACATTTCGGCCAGTGAAGGGTGAGCGGCACAGGGGCAGTACCATAAATCTAAGTGCTATCTTTTGTCGGCGTCAAGCATGAGCCGGTGCGAAATCAACGACTGCCGACGTGCGCTGCTTGCTACTCCGGTGTGGGCCGCCGGAGTGCGCATGCCAATTGAGCGGAGACGCGCTGTTTGATCTGGCGTGGAGAAGATAGTGCGCATCATATCGTTACACCAGGTCGAGAGGAGACGCTAGGAGATGTGTCAGCGCACCAACGCGTGCGTTCATCAAAGCTAATGCTGTAGCTTACTCACTAACTGTCGGCCTTGTAGTTGGTGGTGACGTCTGTGGGCTACCCCCTATGTGCAGAGAATACCACTTTGGGGCGTCGCAAAGCATATGTCGGACCACTCGAACATATAACGACTTTCGCACACAACATGTAGAAAAGTGCACTGGCGAAATGATGCGAATAAACCACAAACAGAAGAATTGCAACTATGGAACCTGCCGAAACAACGATGCAAAAGAAGAATAAGCCCCCGTAAAAGAAATAAAGCAGCGAAACAGGCCACCTCACACGGACACGCCTTTGCGTCTTACTTCCAATCCGCCAGAGGTCGCCAAAGCCTAGCAGGTGCGAATGTACAGACCGATAGGGCTCGGGTTATAATCCTGGAAATAATTCAAGGAGAAATGTCGACCGCAAAGCATGAACGTCTGCCTGGTGCCAGGAGCGCACTGCACAGTCTTTGCGTTGTAGTTAGATCCTGGGCGCACAGGGCCGGCGGCGACAATCTTCCTTGGACCAACGTTGTTCCTGTGAATCGGTCAGCAAATGACCTGGACCAATTGAGGTTTGGGCTGGCCTTACCAAGTCGATTTCCCCGTTGCAGGATCACGGACATGCCAGAACTCCATTAGGGCGGATGACTTCGACTCGGCATTGAAGGTGAAGGAAGAGGTTTGGAGATCGTCTTTCTTGGGGAAGAGCCACACCAGCGAACACTGCTTGCCAGTCTGACTTGAGCTGATGTCAAAGTTGTACAGGGTACAGTATTCACCACCGATGGTGCCGTTGAACTGGTTTCCGAGGGCCTTATCGGGATGGGCCTTGTCTACAGGGACGATGAGGTGAGGGAACTCAAAGTCGCCCTTGAGATCGTGCGGACAACCGTCTGCAGGAGACCTATTACCGCATTTTTGTGCATTGGCATGGTCATTGCAATCCATCGGAAGAGAGTACGTGTTGTTGTTCCCTTGCGGTCGAGAAGGTGCAGGCCCGGGTACGCACACAGACGATGTGGCACTGTAGGAAGGCTTGGGATAGGCGTTACTCGAAGGTTTGGTAGAGACGCTGGTGGAAGGTCTGGAAGAGGTGCTGTTGGAAGCCTGAGTATGAAGTTAGCGAAGTTCAAGTGGCTAGAATATGCAGGCGCAGCAGGGCGTGGCGGCCATCGAAAGGTAACCCACCTTCCACCCTTCTCGGTGAATTCCGCATTCACCAAAGCCCGGTTGGCATCCACTGCCACAATGAAGATTCGATGAACCACACCATCCCTTGTCACTGCAACAAGGGCCAAAAGGTGCAGATTTGTATCCGACGCAATGGAAGCCGTCAGCTCCACCACACCGGCCATTAGGAGTGACGACAAATTGCTTCGGGGCTGACGATTTCGAAGGCGTAGGGTGAGCTACAGCGGTATTGCTCGGTGCCTTGCTTGTGGAAGAAGGTTTGCTGGGTCCCTCGTTACAGGTTGACATGCCGTTGAAGAGCTTGCCAGATGATGAGCCGTCGCAAATTCCGAAGTCGCTTTGACATCCGGCGCCACAATGCAGAGTGGAGAAACCGCACCATCCGTGAGCGCTGCAGCAGGGACCATACGACTTTCCGAAGCAATTGAATCCGGTAAATGCACCGCAGCGTCCATCCGGAGTCTGAACACTGTGGCTCCCTTGAGGTTTGCCTTCGGCTGCCTTGGGAGGAGCAGATTTGGCGCCGGATCCATAGTGTTCCATCTGATATTTACCCACGGGACCGTCAGGGAGGGCAGGCGCGGAATTGTTGTAGTATTTGTCCCAGGGAAACAGCCAATATTGTTCGCGGGGTGGCTTTGTGCAGTTGGCGAGGCTGAGAGGACCCTTTCCGGGGACTATCGCCTCCACATTCATGTAGGTGCACTTCTTCTGGTCCGGTACAGGATCGATGTATACGTTTTGGACGCCTTGGTCGTTCACTGTACAAGCCCAGAAATCAACAGATCCGTTGTACATCAGAATCCCATTGCAACCGATCTCGAAGCCCGGTGCCGCTTCATAATTGTGTCAGCATACTGCTTCAGGTCCGATGCTGAGCTGGGTTGAGGCATGGAAGAGACTTACGTCCAACTCCCTCGTCACATTGGAACTGCTTCGCCGGGCCGGGCGTCACAATGCAACCACGGCCATGACTGTCAACAATTCCGTTGCCCTTCGAGCCGTGCGCGTAGGTGAAGGTACCGACAGGGAGGGTGGTGTCATTGAGCCTGTTCTGACCGTCTGCAAGCTGATGAATGAGGCCGTGATTGCGGCGTTGAGTGTGGCACCTAAGGGTGACAGTGTAATATTCGGGGGCATGATGTGGCACTGTGTTCAGGTAAGCTTTCGGACTGGATACGGGGATGCGGCCTGAGGACATATTTTGGTGTCATCGGTCTGGGCTAGCCTGTGGTAAGGCAAAGCACACAAATTTCCGGGTCCACTCACAGATAGGGTACGCCGGAGCCATAATGGCGGACGCTGATGCCGCGCCAGCAGAGACGAGAAGAAGCATCGCCTGCATCGTGGAAGGTATATCGTTGGCCGCTATAAGCAATATTGAAGAATGGGTGCGATAATGCAACACGACCAACAATGCTCGGGTGGGTTGTAGAGGGGAGATCAGAAGACGCAGGGCGGAGCTGTTCTCAGTAGCCGGCTGCTCGACTACCTCCTTCCTTTTGCGAGCGAAGTATGACGAGATCATGATAGTTACTCGGTATGTAGGGCAAGTGAAGAAGGCGTTGACGATGTTGGCCAAGTGGGGACGGGCAGCAGCGAGTTAGATCAAGGAAGGCGCTGAGCACACGACTGCAACAGCAACCACGCGTTGAATTAGTAAGCCGGTCTTAATATAATTGCAACCTCCTACGTTGTACGCCGGCCCTTAGATATTAAGTATTATTTTACTATCTCTCTAATATTATTATCTTTAATTTAGTAGATAAGGAGTTAAATTAATATAAAAAAATATTATTAAAAATAAAAATATTATATTATTATAAAAAAAGAATTTAATTTTCTATTTAATAGTAAATAGTTACTATATATAAACTATTAATTAGAGTTATATTTATTATATAAATAGTTAAACTTTTTAATAATAAAATACTAAAAATAGTTTTTAATATTATACGTTATAATAAAAAAAAGGCGTTAGTATTAGTATAAATATAAAAGTAAAAGAATAATATACTCTATAAGTAAATAACTTATATATATAAATAACTTACTTTGCTAAAACTCTACTAAATTCTACTATTACTTATAGTATAGTATAATATTTTAACTACCTAACTAGTTACTAAAATTAAAAAAACTAAAATATAGTTTACGCTTTAGGCTTTTTAATAAAATATAATACTAAGCTAATAATATACTATAACTATCTATAATATCTTTTAAATAATAATAAGTAAAAGACGCGCTAGAATTACTTTTTAATATAATTATATTTTTAATTTTATAAATCTTCTTTTAATAAAGCGGTAGATATTTATATAAAATTTACTTAACCTAAATACGTAAGGATTTTTAGCCTAGTTTACTATAGTAAATATTAGGAATTAGGGTAGAGTAGTAATATAGTATAATATATAAAATAAATTAGGTATATATTTTTTATAAGAATAAAGAGATAAATTACTGCTAAGCTAAAGCCCTATAGTATAAACTATATATTTTTTATTATATAAATACGCTCCTATTCAGAGTAAAAATATTTAAATTATAATATTATTTCTTTTTTAGGACTGCTTTTAGCCTAAAAGTAAATAATATAAAAGCGTATAGTCTAAGTATACCTATTTAGTACCTTTTAAACTATTTTAGTATAATACTATTAAATATTAGAATTAAATACTTTTTTTAAAATTTTTTTTTACGGATTACTATTTAGCGGTATTTAGTACTATCTATTTTTTATTATTTTTATTAGGTATAGTTAATTACGTAATAAGCTAATTAATAATATTATTTTACTAGCGCTAGCGTTTTAGTGCTTTTAACTATAAAATTAAGTTTTAGGGACTTTTACTCTTACTCTTTACTTTAATTTTAATTTTTTTTTTTTTAAAAGTAAGTATTTTATATAAGGTATAAAGTAGTAGGATTTAGTACTAATTATATTATATAGTTATTTTAAGTTATAATTAGCCCTTTTCTATTATATTTTAAGCTATTTTATTAAGTTCTAGTCTATATTACTATAATACCTCTTAAGTATTATACTTTTAAGAATTTCTGCGTTAAGTTAACTAAGAAAAATAGATAGTAAATAGAATTACCCTATATTAGTTATATTAGGCTTATAGTAAAATACGAAGCTAAACTTATAAAGTATAAATATTAAGTTACAGACTCCTACTATATTAAGTACTCTACGCCCCTTAAAGCCGGCTAGTTATAATATATAGCTTAGCCTACTACCCCTACGTCTTTTAATACCACTAAAGCGCGCCAAATAATTTAAAAAAAGAAAAAAAAGACTAATAAAGAGGTAAAATTTATTTATAAGCGTATTATAGCGGATTTAATAAAATAAATAAATAGTTTATAAAAAATTAGAGTAATTTAGCGCTAATTATTATATAATAGTAATTTTAGATTTTTTAATAAGTTTTACGTATATAATAGCGCCTTTTATTATAATAGGTCGGGTCCGATAGGTTATAATAGCACTTATTAATAGGTTTACAATAAAAAAAAAACTTTTTTATTTTTTTTTAGTACTAACTACTTATTTTTTTTATACTTAAACTATTATATATTATTGTAAGTTTATTCTGCCTGTATTTTTAGATATTTTATAAAGCTTTTTTTTCTTTTTTTTTATATATCGCGCTATTTATCTATATTATTCTATTATATATTAATTGCGTCTATCTTGTCTGTAAGGCTACTATCTTTTATAATTATTTTAGTAAGATTGTTACGCGCTATAACTATAGTAGTTATACTACCTTATATTTTAGTATTTTTTTTATATTTTTTTACTAATCCGGATTCTCTTAATTACTTAATAGCTTTTAAAATTTAGTTTTTTACTTATTTACGCGTACTAGATTCTTATTTATATTTTATAGCGCTAAGCCTGCGCTGTTAGTAACGCCGTAATATATACTACTAGTATAGTAAAAAGGCTACTTACGGATAATATATAGGTAGTTATATTTTTAAATTATAATACTTAGAGCGTATTAGCTAGTAATAAAAGTAGTTTAGCCTATAAGAAGTCTAAAATTATAAGTAGTGTACTTTAGCTCTACGCGGGTATTACTATTAAACTAATTAAAAACGTCTAGTACTTTTGTAGTAGTATAGTATATAGAAATATATAACCTACTAGCCTAAAATTACTTTATATTTATTATATTTACTATATATATTATATATATTATATATACTATATATACTGTATATGCTGTGCGTCCTATTATTATAAAATATTATAAAAAGCTGCAGTCTTATAGGTAGCCTATTTTTTTATATTTTCTTATATTATATACATATATAGTAGCGGGAATACTAGTATATATTAATACCCTATAGTATACTAGCGATAGCGTAAGCTATTACTACTATTTTTTTTTTTTTTATAAATAGACGCTGCGTACTAGGTTAGAAGGTAATACTTACTTATATATTACTATTTTAACTTATTATAATAATAAACTGTCCTTAGTATAATATATTAATATATAACTACGCGCTACGTCTCTTATTATTATATTAAAAATACTATAGAGCTGTTTTACAGGAACCCTTATAGTAGTTAGTAGTTATTTTTTTTAAAATATAGGTACTACGCTAAAAGCGTAGATTTATTTAAAAAAAAAAAAAAAAAGCGCCTTTTATCTTTTAGATAAGTATGCAGAGTCTAGTATTCTTTTTTATAATTATAACTATTTAAACTAGACTTTTAAGAAAAAATAAAAGCGTACTAAGGCTAAAAATAATTTTAATAACTTTTAGTTAAGTCCTAAAAAGAGTAAGGAGAGCGTAAATATTTTTTATAGTAGTATAATAGCGTAGTTTAGGCTAATTTAGTACTATTTAATATACTTAATTATTAATATACCTTTTAGAAGCCTAGTACTTTTTATATAATAGTTTTAACTAGTTTAAAGATTAAATAGAACTATTAAATTATTAATTATACTATTTAGTTTTAGATTTAGGTCTAGTTCTTTATATTATTTTTTTTAATAACTTTTTCCTGCTATAGTAACTAACGCGCTCTTTAAATTTTTAGTTTTATTAATTTAAGTTTTATTTTTATTAATAGTAATAAGCGTAAAAAGATTATATACTTTAACTACTAATTTAATACTAATTATCGTACTAGAAGTAGAGTAACTAATTTTATTAAAAGTTATAACTATTAGAGGCTTCTATTCCCTAGTAACTTTTTTTAAAAAATAAGTAATAAAAAGTAATACTCTAGTAAATCTTAAATAGGTAGTTAAATAAGTTTATAGTTTTTTAGATCTTTATAGTTATTACTATAATATATAAATTTTTTATATAGTAATTTAGACCGAATAGTATTAATTTATAATAATTATAATTTTTATTTTACTATAATATACATATATATCTTTTATAATTTTTTTATTATACTATTAAACTATTTTAACTTTTAATAGGGCTGTTTTTATTACTAAACTTCCTATAATAAATATATATAGAACTATAAAAATAAAAAATAATAATTTTATTTTAAATAGGGAATATAGCCCTAAAATAGTTTAAAATAAACTATTTATTTATACTAAAAGCCTTTTTTTATTAATTTAGCACTTATAACTACTAAAAGAGAAAAAAGTAAACCTTTTAACTTTTTTAGAGTCTATATAAAATTATTTTAAACTATTTTTTTTTAGGAGGCCGGCCTTAGCTTTATTATACTAGTATACTCTTAAGTAAATTATTACTTTTTATAAAAAGTTTATCCTGCTTTTATATTATTTAGTCTAGTAAAGTTGTTCTAAATTTTTTTAGGGTAATTTTAAATTATTTTTAAAATTTTTTTAGCGCTTTTATATTAATTAAGATTTTTAGTTTTTAAGTATTCTTTTTATCTAAATAGTCTTACTATTTAATAAAATATTTTTATTAACTAAACTTATTACGTCTACGGTCTATAATATATTTTATATTATATATATTATTACTAAATTAGTATAATATATTAACTATTAGCTCTTACTTATATAGTAGTATACCCTAAAGTTTATATAATTTTAATAAACAAGAATAAAAAACTAAATAAACTTATTTTAGACTTATAAGTTTAATTTTATATATAGTAGGTAGACTACCTATATATTTAACTATTATACTAGAACCTAACTATTTTTAGTTAATCTTTTTATTTAGTCTTATAAATTATATATAATAATTTAAAACCTAAATTTTACTCTTTACTTTTAGGTTTAGTAAAAAACGCTTTTTATTTTAAAATACTTTTTAATACTTCCGTGCTACTTCTAGTTTTTATTTAACTTTATTATAGATATTAATAAGTTTAAAGACTAAGTAAAAAGTTTAAAAACTTTTTTTTTAATTTAGTACCTATAAGGGCTAATTTAGCTCTTTTAGGCTGTATCTATAGTAGACTTAAAAGAGTATATACTTAGTAATAAAATACTAACTATTATTATAGGTAAATTTTATATAAAAGATTTATAATACCTAATTATTTTACTTTAGATAATAAAAGATATAAAAGTACTATTTAAAAGTTTTATTTTACTATTCTATCTACCTATCTATCTATAGATAAAAAGTAGAAGATAAGATTTACCTTAAATTTAAATAGTAGTAAAAAATATTTTAATATTTTACTTATATAAGTAGATCTTTATTAAATAGTACTATTTTTAAGTTTTTATAAAATTTTATAATCTTACAGATCTAGAACTAGACTAAATTAATATTATTTTAATTTATCCTTACTAGTACGTAATAGACTATTTTAAAAAACGGTTTATAATTATAAAAATTATATTATAAATATTTTTAGTAAAGCGACTAGGGGGTAGGTCTATAATAAAATTTATAATTATATATTACTATAGTCTATTAAGAATAGAAAATAAATAGAAGAGACTATATAATTTATATATTTTTAAATTAGTACGCTAACAGCGCTTACAGTTATAAATATAGTTAATAATATTTTTAAATATACTTATTTATATATATTTATACTATACGCGCTTAAAGGTTTACTTTATACTAAAATACTTTAAAAGGGAACTATTATAGTATTTTATAATTACTCTTATCTTATTTTTAGGTATATAGGGCTGTATTAGCTTTATTAACTTTAATTTAGCGCTTTTTAGACTATTTAGTTATAAATTATTATTACTATTTTTAAATAGGTTTAATTTTTTTTTTAGGTCTATTAGGTATTCTAAAATAGTTATTTTTTCTTTAAGTAAATTACGTAGCCTAAAATTTTAAATTTCTTTTATAAGCTTTAAGTTACGTTTATAGTTTATCTATATATAAATTATTATTATAAAAATTATAATCCTATTAACCTTTATAGTAAAAAGCTATAATAGCTTTTTTATAGATACTATAAAGGTTATATTACGTTTATACTTAGCTATTTTAGACCTTAGTATATAATTAAAGTAATAAAATAAAGTATTAGTTAGATTTATTAACCCTATTTTATAAGATACATTAAAATTATACTTAAAAAGAAATAAGTATAATTATATTTAATACAGTAATAGAGTTTTTATTTATATAAATTATTATAAATTTTTATAATCTATAAAAATCCTAAAATAAATACTTTATAAGTATTATTTTTAGTAGTTAATATTTTTTATAATAGTAAAGAGTTTTTTATTATATATATTATAATAGTACTACGCGCCGTCTAACTTCTTTAAATAAAAATTAACTAGCTATAGTACTAGAATAATCTATCCTCTTTAAAAACTAATTAACTTAAAATAGCGCTAATAGTCTTATTAGAAGTATTAGTTTTAATTTAAGTTTATTTTTTATATTTAAAGTATAATAGTTTTAGTATTTTAAAAAAAATATTTTAAAGCTTTTTAAAAACTTTTTTACTAGTATTACTTATATTTATATAAACGCTTTTCTCCCTTTTTATAGTTAACCTGCCTTTAGCGCTATCTAGCACCTTTTAAATTAATTTAGTAAGTAATAGAGCTAATTAAAAAAATTAGTTTATAAATTTATAATAGTAGTTTATAAAATTAATAAAGACGCGAATATCGCGTATATAAATAAATTTAGGTTAATTTTAAATTACTTTAACCCTAATTAGGTCTATTAAAAGACCCTTAAGTAAAATAATAAAGTTAAAATATTTTATAAATATAGCGTACTAAAAATTTTTTTTTAGATTTAAATAAAGCTTTACTTTACGTAAACGCTATAATATCTTTTTTATATAACTTTTATATTCCTCTTTAGTATCTAAGAAAATAAGTATATTACTTAGGTATATAATATAGGTTATATTAACTAATTTAGTTAGTATTTATAATATAAGCTATTAGAACTACGTAGATATATTTATTAAACTAAAAAATATAACTATGTACCTAAAATAGCTATACTTTATATAAAATATAGTTTTCTATTTATTACTTTTTATAATATAGATATAATAGTAAATTTTTTATAGATTAAGCTTAATATAAATCTGTACTTTTATAAGCCGGTTTAGTAACTTTATAATTAGTAAAAAAGTATTATAATTTTTAATTATAATTTTATTAAGGCCTTTATAGTCTATATAGAGCTTTAGGCTACCTTTCTTTTTTTTTATAAAAAAAATAAGGGCCCTAGCGGGAAATTTTAATCGCTAAATCTACTTTTACTTAAAATATTTCTTTATATATATTTTAAGAACCTCTAGTTTAGTAACTAAAAAATTATATATAAAATAATATAGAGAATTAGTACTAGACTTAAAATTAATTTTTAAATTATTTAATCTATAGTCTATAGAAATTTTAAAATCCTTATTTAAAGCTAGATCTAAAAAATTAAAATATTTAAATAGTATAAAGTATTTTTTATACTTATTTAATCTATTTTAGACTAAAATCTTTATTAACCTTACTAGGTATATATATACTTAAATAGTTAAGTTATATATAATACGCTTAAACTCTTCTATACTTTTAAAAGTAATTTTTTTAATAAAAGTATTATTCTTTTTAAAGTTACCGCTAATAAGGACCCTTTAAATAATAATATTTATTTTTAGGTTTTTTTTAATTAAACTAAAATAAGCTTAAAAAAATTTTATATTAAGGAAGATCTGTAACTATAAATAAGATTAACTAAGTTTAATTTTAATTATATAAATTAGTTAAGTCTATTTTAGTAATTATAGTGCTCTAAATAGTTATATTAAAATTATTTACTACTTATACTAATAATCTATTAAAAGTAGTTACTTTTAAGCCTATTTCTTTTACTAGCTTAGTACTTATAAAATTTAAAACAGACTCTAAATCTACTAAAGTTTTAATATAGTTTTTATTTATAATTTTAGCCTTTAAAGTAACTATTCTTTTAAGTTAATTATATAACTAGTTAAATAAACTACTAACATACTTAATTTTAAGTATTTTTAATAGGTAGCTTATAATAGTTTTAATATAGGCGGTAAATATTATAATTACTTTTACTTTTTTTTTTTTTCTACTTAAGTTAATAACGCGGCTTTTTTAGTTACTTTTTTAAATTTAGAAATAGCTAGCTTATTTTTATACTAGTAGTTAAGAGTATAGTAGCCCTTTTTACTATAATAATAATAAATTAATATACTAGTAGGGAATTTTATTTTAGTTAGTAGTTTATTAGATTAATTAGCACCTAACTATACTTATTAGTTTTACCTAAAATATTTTTAAAGTTTAGTAAATTTTCCTATATTTTATATATTTTTTTTTAAACTTTTATATTTTAGAATTACTAGAATTAGTCGTCTTTTATATTAATTAAAAAAAATTAGTCTTTTTTTCTACTTTAATAATAGTATTAATTTATTATTTCTTTAAAGTCTGTAGTTTAGCCTAAAAATTTTTATTTAGACAGTTTATAAAGCTTTAAACCTATTAGAGTTTTTTACTAGCTTTAAATATATTTAGCTCCTCCTAAAAAGGGCGGATATAGTTTAAAAGTTTTATAAAAGACTATTTAGATAGTTAGATAGTTTACTTAAAATTAATTTTAGCTTTATTAAACCGTTATAGTAGTTCTCTAAAAGTATATAGTATTTTAACTTTTAAAAAATTTTAAGTTTTTTTTTTATAGTAGATTAGTACTAAGTTTTAAAGTAATTTTAGTCTTTTAAATAGTTTAAAGAGGATCGTTAATATAGATAATAGTAAATTTAACCTTTAAAATTTTTATTAAAAAATAGGTTAATAATTAGTAAAAATAGCCTTTATAATTATTTTTTTAAAAGTTAAAATTATATTTACCCTTCTTTTTATAAATATAAGGGGCTTTTAGCGTTAGTAGATATATAGTTAAAATAAAAGTTAAAATAGTATAACTTTATAAAATAATTAAATTTTTTATAATTACGGCTTAGTTACCTATATTAAACTATTAGTAAATATTAAATAGTTATTTTTTTTTAATTTATTAGAGCTAAGCGCGTATTTTTTTAAAATTAGTAAATATAGAGGGTTCTAATTAAAATAAAAATATCTAATTATAATAGTTAATAACTGTTTATACCCTTTTATATTTTAATAGATCTAATAAAGGCGTTTCTACGGCTTATATAAAACTTTAAAAAACTTAAGTATTAGAGATACTAAAAGGGAGCTTAAAATTATCTTTAAATTTTTTAATAATATTAGTATTTTATAGAACTAACGTATTATATATAATTAAGTAATAGGACTTTTTTAGAGCTATATTATACTAGATTACTTTTAAAAATAAGAGAGTAATTTAAATATTAGAAATTAGGGTAGAGTAGTAATATAGTATAATATATACAGGGGGGTGACAAAAAAAAAAACAAATCAAAAAAGATACCTTTTTTAAAAATTTATATAAAATTAAATAATAGTCCTAAAAATACGTAAATAATACCGTTTGAAAGAGAAAATTAAGGAGATTTTAATTACAATTTTAGTAATTGCTTACTAAGCAGAAGTAAATAACTAAAATTACCTAAACCTAGCAATTTTTTTAACCACTTTTTTAAGTTCCTCTAACTTTTTAGTTAGTGAATATATTTAACTAAAATTTTTACTATACTATTTTAGGCCTAGTGTAGGTCACGTGACTAGATTTTCGAAGTGTATTAGTAATCTAATAATAAAATTATATTAATTATAAAAATTATACCAAGGCTTATATAATCACTAATCACGTAATATATTATTAATATTATAGTATATAATAATATCTTTTTAATTTTATAAACCTAGACTCCTATTTCCTTAAAAATAGCGCTAAATTTAACAAAACTTAAATCTGAAGTTAATTTTCTTTTATAAGCAAATACTCCTATTTTAATAATTATTTCTACTTTAAAAAGAACTCCTAATAGTATTTATAATACTATACGACGTATTAAAAATAAAAACAAATATAATAATAATATAAATAAAATTAAAAGGGGTAGAGTCTCTAAGGTAACTGAAAGAGAAAAAAGAGTTATTAATAGAGACTTAATTAAAAGCCCTAAAAAAGAAAATAAAAGTATATTAATAGATAATAGTCTAAATATCTTAAAAAGATCCTTACAAAAGATTTTAAAAGATAAGGGCTACTCTATTAATATAAGTAAAAAAAAACCAATAATCAACAAAGAAAGCGTTAAAAAAAGATTAAAATACGCTAAAGAACAATTAAAAAATATTAAAAAGATAAATTTAAAAAAAATAATATTTTCTGATAAGTCAGCAATACAAAGGGGTAAAGCTAAAAAGAAATACTATAGAAAAAGAGGTAATAATAGAGTTGGAAGAGAACTAGCTGTTAGCTAATTATAAAGTAAGTTATTTTAACTTTTTAAAATATTAAATTATATAACTTTTTATCTATTTTTAAGCTATAGTTTTAGTTTTTTAATATTATTTATATTAATTATTTTATAGGCCACGACCTTACCCTATATATTTAGGGTGCAATTTGGATAGGAGGTAAAAATAATTTAGTATTTACTAAAATACCTAATTTTTCTACTTCTTATACTAATAAGGACTATATAAATAAAGTCCTTATACCTAAGGTTAAACCCTATATAAAAAGGGGTAAGTTTTATAATACCTTTTTACCCCTTTTTTTAATAATATAATAATATATATATATATATATATTATTATATTATATTATAATTATAATCTTTATATTAATATTAATTTAGGTTAGTAATTTTAACAAGATAACGTCCCTATTTATAAAACTAGGGACGTTTTAACTTGGTTTAAAAACAACAAAATTAAACTATTTCCTTACCTAGCTTATAGCCCTGACTTAGCCCCTATAGAAAATATATAGGGTTTATTAAAATTAGGGCTAATTAAAAATAAAAAGGCTAATTTAAGTGTAGGAAATAGTTTAGAAAGTATAGAGACCTTTAAAAGAGCTACTAATAAAGAGTAGTATAAAATACCTTAAGAGGCTATTAATAATTATATTTTATTACTCCCTAACCGTTATAAGGCGGTTATAGAAGCTAAAGGCTACTATACTAAGTACTAGTAATATATTATTTACTAGTTTATTATTAAAAATGTGAAAATTTGACTTTTATATATAATTATATAAATAATATATAAATATATAAAAATATTTAATATACTTATATATTATAAGTACTATTATAATATATATAAAAATAAGCAAATTTTACACCTTAAATAAAAAGTTATAATAGCCTAAACTAGGGTCCTAAAAATTTTCTATATTTACTAATTTTTTTTTACCCCTAAACCCCTTAGTAAGCAGCCCATAACAGGGTGAATTAAATCTAATAGTCTTTTTCTTTATATTAGTATTTTTCTTATATTTTTAGGACTACTAGTTAAAAAGTTATATTATTTTAAAAAAGGTATCTTTTTTCTTTTGTTTTTTTTTTGTCACCCCCCTGTAAAATAAATTAGATATATATTTTCTATAAGAATAAAGAGATAAATTACTACTAAGCTAAAACCCCGTAGTATAGACTATATATCCCTTATTACGTAAGTACGCTCCTATCTAGAGTAAAAATACCTAAATTATAATAGTAAAGTGTAAAACTAATTCTTTATAAATTAAATATAACTAAAAATAATTAGTATAAACTAAATTATAAACTTTATTAAGCGTTAGCTAAAGCTTATAATAAAGTTTAATTAAAAATATAACTATAAGAGAATCTTTTATAAAAATCTAGTAGTTATTTAAGACTAGTTCTAACTTATAAAGAATATAAAAACTAAGTATAGTATTTTAAATAAAAATATTTATAATTTTAATAAACCTAGTTTTATAATAAGTATAATATTAATTAAAATAATAATTATAAGCTTTAAACGTTACAAGAGACTAAAGAGCGTATAGTAAAGTAATAAAAAATAAATAATAATTATTTAAAGTATTAATATAATAAGCTAAATAATTTTACTCTTTATTATTTTTATTAATAAGTACTACCTCTCTATCTAGTATAAAGAGGATAATTTGTTTTATAATTAGGTTATTATAGTCTTTAAGAATAGCTAAATAATAAATAAATTTAGTTTATAATAGCTAAAGTCCTTTAATAAGTATATAAAAAACTATATTATTAGTATAGTATATTTACTTATTATTAATAATTATAAAAACTATAATTTACTTAAATTCTAGTAGTACTATAAAGATAATAAAATTATTATTTTATATATACTTTTATATTTATTACGCCTTCTATAGCTACTTAATATAAAGTATTTTATACTACTAAAAAAGGCGTCTAGACGCTAAACTAAAAATTTAATATATAATTATATTATATATATTACTAAAACTAAGTTTTTATTTTATTTTATTACTACTTTTAAAGCTATAATAACTAAAGAGAATATCTAAAAAGGTTTTAAGGCGCTAGCTTAGTTTCTCTTAACTTAAATATAGTAATATTAAAACTAAATATTTACTTATATATACTATTACCTTATACTATTTTAAATAGTATATAATACTTATAAATACTAAGTAATATTTTAGAACTAAAGTTATAATTAATACTTATAAAATAAAAAATTTAGACGTATATAAATAGTTCTTTAATTTTAATAGTTAAAATATTTAAAAAGTTAATAAAAGGCGTAGCTATAATTACGTATAAGCTAGTATTATTATAAAAGAATAACGCTAAGCTTTAAATAGCTAATAAAGCTATTATATAATATAAATTATAAAAAAGAAAGTATATATAATATAAAAGAATACTTATAGCTAAAAAGGACTAGTAGTTAGCTACTTTATAAAAGTTTAGAGCATATAATAATAGTAAAAAAATAAAAAATAAAAACGTGCGCTAAAGAGAGTAAATCTATTTAAAAGTGTTATAGGCGCTATAGTAAAATTAAATATTATTTAATATTTATAAATAAAAAGTAATAGTAGATTCTAAATAGTTTAGTCTATTATAATTTTAAATAATAGTTTATAGTTACTATATACTATTATATATAGTATAAAATTTAGTAAAGTCTTAATAGAGTAAGTTATTTATATATATAAGTTATTTACTTATAGAGTACGTTAGTATCTAAATAAATATAAATTTAATATATATATTATTATCTACTATAGTAGATTTTATAGAGTAGTAAAAAAGATATTAAAATTTTGATTTTTAGCTATTTAAATTATATAGTATTATTCTTTAGTACGTTAGAAGGAATTACGTAGTTTCGCTACCATTACAGCTTCGGGCCAGCAATTCTGTATCTCTTTGCCATCTCCTGCTGGAAGAGATGCGTTACTGGCTGATGCTTCTTCTCGCCCAGCGGGCTCAGCTGCGTAGCGAAGACACCACAGGAGTTGCCTTTCCTATCGATCCACCACTTCAGATTAGGAGCACCACCCCACTGTGTCCACCTCGCCTGCAAGCCTTCTTCTTTGGTGGTCAATCCAATCAAGCCTAAGAGGCCTTGTGTCCATTCCCCGGCACCTGGGCTACCGACGATACGTTCGCCTGGAATCATGGCAGCGGCCATGGGAGGATCAGCTAGCGTTTTTTCAAGCGCAGCCTGTGACGAGGATGAAAGCGTCGACGTGAACAATGTGTCTACAGTCTCAGACTCGAGTAGCTGACCGTCATTGCGTAGAATGGATTTGAGCAGCTTGAGGAAGTCTTCCGCGGTGCTGAACAGACCTCCGCTGCCATAGTGGTCTTTAGGGTCGAGAAAAAGGTTTCTAGCGCCATCCAGGGACGCATCCACTTCGCTGAGAGGCTCGTCGGGTGAAGATCGGCCGACCATGCGCGGCAAATGTGCAGCGATATTGTTGTGAGCGCGCGGCTCGAATGTGGTATCGTCCATGCCTAGTACATCGAAGATATTCTTGCGCATATACTCCTCCAAGGTGCAATTATTGGCTCTGGCGACCATAAGCCCAGCAACATCATGACCAGGCCCGTACTCCCAGCCGGCACCGGGTTCGTAAAGGAGTGGTGTTGTAAATACCTCAGAAATCTTCCCTAACCGTGACATAGAAATTAGCCAAGACAAATCCACTTGATGACGTCTTTGTCATTTGTGTTACTATAGGATGGGCAATAGAACAGCTGGCTGCGACGCAAAATCATTTTGCATCTGAGAGTGGCTTACCTCGCATCGCTCGTGGTCCCTCTCCACGAGACTGACGCCATTTGAGGAGCAAGCCGGGGCGGACGTCATACACTAACCCTGAGGTATGCGCTATCAGTCTGCCTGCGGTGATCTTTTCTTTCGCATCTCGCAGCACAGGCTTTCCGTCTTCGAACCCTTCAAGAATCTGTGGCTGACTCCATTCCGGCAGGAGCCGTTCTACATCATCAGGAGAATCGAGGCTGAACAGCCCGCGATCGATGCATTGCAGGACTGCGATAGATGTAACGATTTTGGTCATCGACGCAAACCACATAGGCGTTTTAGTAGTGAACGGCTCTGACGACGGGTCTAGCTGGAAAGTGCCGTATGCAGCGAGAAAATCTTCTTTCTCCGCTTTTCCGTCTGCGGACCGTTCAGTATCATTTCAGACCCAATTCAGGGGCTACTGTTCGACAGATGCAGGGCTGGCAGGAAGAAGGACGGTATTTCCTATGAGAGCCAATTGATTGTCCCGAGGGTTCCGACCCACATACACTCGTTGTATCGCCCGTATTTCTTTCCTTCCTGTGACATATCCGAGGAAATCATGATGACAAGGGGTTTTTCCAGGGCAAAGATGAGTAAAAGCAGAGATCGAAGAGACCTCACCATTGATGCCTCCGGCAGCAGCCAGAGCCATTCCCGCCAGTAAACGTTCGGGCCCAGGGCTGACGGCGCGCTTGCATACTTCGTCCAAGACAGAAGACATTGCTGAAGTAACGCTTCTAATATCTTGATCCAAAATCTAGTCCTCGACCGCTTTGGACAACGGCCGCTTGATGAAATAGCCTAGAGCCCGTACGGCATTGAGGTTACCGAAAGCCGGTGTAGTGTGGGATGTGATGAGCCTAGCCTATCTGGGCACTAGCGCCGTGCGTCAATTCCCGGTACCCCGCCCTCTCTTCTCCCTGTAGGCTTTAATACGCGCGCGTATAAGGCAGTAGCGCCGTAAAAATAATCTAATTTAATAAAATTAGTATTAAGGCTGTCGCTTTAGGAAAGAACTATAGTATATATAAAAAATAGTATATAAAAGTATATAAATTTTTATTATAATATATTTATTAATTTTTATCTTTTATATTCTTAATATAATTTTTTTTATTAATTATAGTAACTTTAATTATTATACTAATACTTATAAAGTTATTTAAAAAAAATTTTTTTACTACTCGCGCTAAATCTAATCTAGAGTTTATTTAAAATATAGTAATAAAATTATAAGTATTTATAATAAATATTATTATAGCTTAGATAAATTAATTTACGCTTAATCTATTTTTATAAAAGAGAAATTAGTACTTATAAATACTAAAATTATTTAGACTAATATACTTCTAATATAGTAAATAGTATTTACCTAGCCTAAATAAATAATATACTTAATTAAAAAATTTTATATCTAACTAACTTATAATAGTAATTAAATAGTATTTTTAAAAAAAACAGCTTATATATAAAAAATTTTATAAAAAGACTACATAAGACTTTATTAAGTTAATAAATAAAAAAAAGGTATATTAAAATTAGTAAATAAGAAACGAATAAATTATTTTACTAAAACGTATAATAGCGCTTTTTAGTGTGTAGTACACTATATAATTATTAAAAGAAAATTAATCCCGCCCTCTCTTACAACAGCTATAGTGGATCATTTATCCTCGCAATATGCTATTCCATTGTTTCCCGGTAGCTATGGAACCAAGACGTTTGAGACGGGCTAAGTATGCCTGCAGCGAGGCGCCGTCGAGCTCCCTGCGTTGTCGCTTCGCACGGAACGTGACGAGTTTGACCGAGATACGATGTCAAGAAGCCTCGAGTATTGAAATTTCCTATCTGCTCCGATGCAGTCAACGTACAGATGTTGCTCAAAGCGGAACAGTCTTTGAAAACCATCGTGGACCTCCTCATTCCAACACGCACGCCCTCGACGATGACGGGCGGAGTATCTTTTCAAGGCCACCTCACACCAAACAGTGAGTGCTTCACGCTGTCACGGCAGGTCCTGGCCTGTTTTGCTGTCAGCCAAAGATTGATGAGAGGATCTCGAACCTTTCTGCCATCCGCACGGCATCCGCAGGTCAAAGTAGCATTTCCTTCCCTACCAGTCTTGTCGGTCTGCATGACTCCTTTACCTCTTCCTCTTCCTCTCCCCTCAAGCCTCGTACATAAGGCTGTGTCCCCATAAAATCACTCGCTGTGCCATTTCAATCACCAGAGCTTCAAAATCGGTACACGACCTCTCTACTGCCCTGTCTTCGCGATAACCCAACCTACTCATCCAACGCCTCCATCCTAATCGCCTCATGCGCTTCAAACTCCCTCTGCGCCTCCTCCAGCTCCCCCTTTTCCAACCGCCACCTCTCCTCCTCACTCAGCCTCCTCCTCTTCTTTTCTTCCCGTTTCGCCTTCCTGATTTCTTCCCTCGACAACTTCTTATACTCCTTCCTATTACCCTGCTGCTGCCCTCTGAGTCCAAACGTTTTCCCTATCGCGGTCCCGCCATACGCAGCGGCGTTGCACAACCCTTTCCCTACGCCGATTACCATTCCGAGGACACCGGTGCCGAGCGAATGGACCGTGGTAAGGCATGGGCGCTTGCAGACGAAGGCAGCAAATCGCGTGTATATAATTTGGGAAGTTTTTAGGTTTTATTGCAACTCGTACCGGTTTTGTTGCAACTCGCTTTGATTTGAGTTATATCGAATATTGGGGCCTTAAGGTCCGGCACGAGTAGCTTGTTGAAGTGTTGAGCAGCGTCGAAACTCGGTACCAGTAGCCCTATTGAATTGTTGACAAAACTTGGTCCGGTACGAGTTGCAACAAACCCAAAAACTTCCTAAATCGTATACACGCGATTTGCTGCCTTCGTTTGTTGCAACTCGTACCGGATTGCAGACGGACAGGGACCCCGCTGATTTTAATATTCTCTCAAACGAAGGCGCGTGGCACAACAGCGGAGTACTGGGGAAGAGTCCGAGTGGGGAGTGGGGAGCATGTGGGAGGCATTGTGCGGGGGCAAGATGATGATTGTTATTGAAGATCGGATCGCGGGGTGGAATGAAGGCGATGAACGGAAGGATGGGGCGCGGCTGTAAAACGATAAAAATTTCTATATACAAAATCAGAGCTGCATCCAGGGGCCTCACATGTGCCGGGCATTACATATTCAACACTTTTTTGTTGAAAGGTCGTTCTGCTGACTCTGTATGTCTTTATTGGATCATTGATTTGGATACTTATACGTTTCAATTCGACCGTTAAAAAGTATGATATAGACGTTAATGTTTCCAAAAACCGAATCTGGGATAGGGCTCTCATGGCGATGCGCGTAAAGGTGTGCTACTACTACAACACTGACCCATGTAGAGACAGGCTCCTTTTGATCGTCTAGATGCCGCTTAATCCATCGCAAAGCGTACGCAACCAGCGGCCGTAGGAAGACCGAGATATTATTGAGTGTATGCGCGGCGACCCAAACGGACTCAGCGGAGCAGTCTCGTCAACCATGGTTCGCACCCCCAGGCTACAACCTCAACAACACCATCTCGTCAAATCTATCAACTTCCACTGGCACGGTTGCCTCGCGCACGTGTATCATCATCGCCTAGAGAGGACCCAAACGGAGAGTCATGCTAGTGGACCGCCCGCATCTCTTCAAACTCTGTTCAACCACGGATCTAAAGTGTTGAATTTGACTCCGACCGATCTTGTGTGACCCAAATAGCCATATATAAGTCTAGCCATCTTCTTTCTCCCTGGTGCCACAGTGAATTCAAGACAAACTGAGCAGACGTTCAACACCATTCTAGGGTCTATATCAAGGCCAGCCGAATTTTATCGCCGCCGCCAAGGATCAGTCCATCAATGTTCAAATCCCAGAAGCCCAGCACTCTTAAGAAGCTATGGCGCAAGCTAAAGCAGACAAGGATCCACATTGACAACACACAAGAGATCACACGAGAGGCACAGGAAGAGATCACACGAGAGGCACAGGAAGAGATCACACGAGAGGCACAGGAAGAGATCACACGAGAGGCACAGGAAGAGATCACACGAGAGGCACAGGAAGAGATCACACGAGAGGCACAGGAAGAGCAAGAAGCGCACGGACAGCAAGAGGTGCGAGGAGAGAAAATGTGCGACACATTGCCGCCTCCATATAGCGAATCCCCGTTAAATGACGGCAGCAAAAATTCCGCGTCCGAACAAAAATCCACATCTTATCCACTTTTAACCAAATATGCCTTTGCTGTAGAGGATTCGCAATTCTTCTGTGGCAGCTATTTCCTCTGGTGCCTCACGGAAATCATGGCAGTCACCTTTCCTACCGATTTTGTAAGACTCAAAGCAATCATAGCCGAGATTAATCCTAGGTGGGCTGTTTCTCCACACCTTCAAGAACCAGGATCGCTTTTTCATATTTCCACGAGGCCAATAGTCGCGGAACTTACGGCTCTTGTTCGAAATCTTGAAGAGTCGCTAGCTGGCAACCGCTGGCTCTTCGTCCATAAAAAGGATAAAGAGCTCGTTCGAAGATGGGTCCTACTGCCCGTGCAAGCACTTCAAATGGATCTAGACTATGTCTTGGAAGTGCTAGGCAGGTATGATTGTGTTGCGAAAAAAACGCTGGTGGATTACTGGATGCCACTTTCTCCTAGTAATCAACTAAGGGATGAACCGGCCATGTTGGACTTGGGTGATACATTAGCTTCGCACACTCTGCTTCTTCATTCTTTAGGGCTAGGCAAGGAACTGGACTTTCTGTTTGAGGAGTCTATAAACACGTTCTGGAAAGACAAAGGACTAGAAGGGCTTCGAACTTCAGAGGAACTGCAAGAAGAGTCGTTATTTTCAGGAGAGAAGTGCTGCTGTTGGCCACTGAGCGATGGGTATATGAATTTGGCCAAGGTGTTAAGAGAGTTAGGACCAAGTAGCGTGATGGATGATCCTTTCGGCCCGAGCCGATCAAGACTGAGGGAGAGACGAACACTTTGCAGGGCCTGAGAAGAGGGAGTTGACACTGTGAGAGTTGTATCACGGTATACGAAGAGAATTCAAATCTAAAAAATGTATTGAATAAAGCTGTTAACTTAACCTCCCCTAAATCCCTCCCCCGCCCATTAAGTCTAAAATATATTGAAACCCCCCCCCAAAAGATCCCAAACCTAAACTTCCTCAGAAACTACACGAGACCGGACCCCTTGGCTGGCAGGGGCAGTGGCGGAGGTGGTAGTGGCGGAGGTGGTAGTGGCGGCGGTAGTGGCGGCCGGGGCGACGGCGGCCGGGGCGACAGGAGTAGGGTCGGCTGGGGCCCTAAAGGCGGCCCAGGCCTGGTGGAGGCGGCGGCGGAGCTGGAGGGGGCGGCGGCGGGGGGCGGCGGCCGGGGGAGGCAGCGCTCGCAGCTGTTGTAAAAGCGGGTTAGCAAGCTAGGAACGGGCTGTAGATGTTGGTGAGAACTAACGCGGAGCCTGTACTCGAGCACTGCCGCCACCGCCAACACAACGGTGGCGATGGTGGCGATGGCGGCGATGCCACCCGCGACGGAGCCAAAAACTGCCCACCAGGCAGCCATGGTGGTGGGTGGTGGTGGCTGTTGCTGCTGCTGCTGCTGTTGTGTGTGGTAGAGAGAGAGGCTGTTGTGTGTGGTAGAGAGAGAGGCTGTTGTGTGTGGTAGAGAGAGAGGATTCGAGAGGTGCAGGCTGGCCTTTTTGATTCTCGTCATTGCGAGGTTGTGCCTTCCTTTCGAAAGATTGACTCTCGTCATTGCGAGGTTGTGCCTTCCTTTCGAAAGATTGACTCTCGTCATTGCGAGGTTGTGCCTTCCTTTCGAAAGATTGATTCTCGTCATTGCGAGGTTGTGCCTTCCTTTCGAAAGAGGATTGTTTACTTTCTCTCGGGATTCGCGTGGTATTAATAGAAGTTGCAACTTGTTGGTCTTCGCAGTTCCCCGCAGTTGAGCAACCGCGGCAGCGTCCCGATGAGTTAGGCTGCTTGCTCGTCAACTTTGCAATCCAATGAACGGATAAGCGACTGCAGCCAGGTGCCAGGCCGGCCCCCAGTTTCCATCAATGAGGCGCTCAGACTGGAATATCAATTGATCCTTCAAGTCTGGCTCTTCCAGTACGAGCGTTCGGCGCATCGTTTGATCGAAACCGACTCTGGCCCCCGTTCGCGTGAAAAGGTCGTCCAGCTCAACGTGCTCGAGCCGCAACCTAGAAGTAAGGCCGGTCATAACCTGGCTCCACGTTCCATTCCTGAGGATACAATGACTGAGTACTAAGGTCCTGAGCCATCCATGGGCGGGCTGAAGGAAACGCAACAAGTCGTCCGTATCAGGAATCTTGAAGAGATGCAGTTTGCATGTTACCAGACGCGGATACCTGCAGTGCTGCGCCATTTCCGAGAGAATGTTTTCTTCCAGGCTGCTGAAACATGAGAGATCCAAGGTCTCCAGATTTCTCAGCTTCGAAAGGAACCTCACCAAGAAGGACGCCTTTCCACTTGGCATTTCAAATCCATCGTCAGGACATCTCCAGTCGCGGATCTTCATCTTGAGGACCTTCAGGCCCAGAAAGATGTCCTCAAATCTGGCGAGATACGGTGACAGGCTTTCGAGACGGCCAGTGCTCACGGCGCCATATCCCCTTTCTGGGTCGATAGTAATGGTCTGAACGATGAGTTTAGACATGGCGACTGCTGCCAACGTAGAAACGAAGGGCCGACTCATCTCGTTCTGGCTGCTCTCGCAATAGCGACGGCCGAAAAGAAAGAAATTCTTCCTCATGCCATCGTAAGCGAATACGATAGACTGTAGTCTTCCCAGGTGCTCGAATACATAGGTGAGTGCCTTGCGATCGTATCGTGTCTCGTTCCAGAACCTCGTGGCTTGTTCGAGCCTGACTTCCACCTCACTGTATTGAGCTTGTGCATCGTTCCGCCGGTCCTGGTCTTGCTGTAGATCGGCCTCGACAATGCCCTTCTCCAGCTCCCACAATTGGATGGCAAAACGCGGTGTAGCATCAACGACTAGATCCTGAAGACTCCTCCCAAAGTAAGAGTCGGACGTAATGCGGGTGAGCCTGTCCAGACTCTCGGATGTCCATGCGATTGTTCGCGTGCGGAAGAAACGCTGACGAAATTGGTGGAGCGACTGCTCATTAAGCGAACGCGAAGCTAACCGGAACGAGCGGAAAGAGTTGAGATCGAGATGATCCGTAACGTGCTCTATAAGTTCAGTAGGTAAATTCGCCAGCATGGTACATAGGAGGAAATGTGGATTTGCAAGAAACGCAAGAGCAGAGCCGAAGTGGACATGTAAGTTAGCGAGCTGACTGGGAAGATCGCAGCGAGGTTACAGAAGGTGGAGAAGCGGTCACGGGTGCAGATGGCGATCGCGCTAATGTGATTCGTTGGTTCTGCAATTGAAGGGACACATCAGAAGTCGCATGGTTTCTTGGTGAACAATCATCGTTGTCCCAGAAAGCCACAGTCCGAAGTCTGCAGGCCCAGCTAATCGAAGTATAACTTGTTTGATTGAATCGGATGTCCAGTATAGATGACGTCTTGGTGATTCTAATCGCTCTCGTCTTCGCTGGCAGTGGTGCCACCGCTGCCATCGGAGCGGTCCGTATCAGATCGTGCATCTGAACTGCCCTCGTCGTCGTCGTCGCTAGAGGTTGATGCGGAAGAAGAATCCTCTTCGCTGCTCTCTTCCGAAGAACTATCCTCTTCACTACTACTACTGTCAGAGCTCTCGTCGCTGGATATGTCCGTTGTGCTCTTTGTCCGCTTCACCTTGCGCGCGTTGGTCTCGGCAACTGGCCGTGCCACCTCGGAAGCTCTCTGCTGGGCGGTTTGCCGAAGTCCGGATTGCGGGGTCGTAGCGGCAGGCATAGGGATCTTCAAGGCAGCGCAGAGTGCTTCTGCACGACTTCGCTTTAATCGTCGAATGTACCCTTCTGAGCACGGATGTCCCACCATGTTCTCCACATCTCCCTCCAGCCGCCTTCGCTTTCGCTCTTTCGCAAGTCGGTCCTGCAGCGCCGCCTCCTTCATGGCTTCGCGCTCATCCATGGGATCCTTGCGTTCCGCCTCGTCGATTTCGTCGATAGTCTTTGTCCAACGTTCTCTCAGTCTTTCTATGACCCCAGCACCTTGAAGACCCCTCACGTATTCGAGCAATGCTTCCGAATACTCCTCTGGGATCCGGAAGATATTCAGAGCGTTGTCGAGAACATCATTCTGAATTGCTTTATTGAATTTCCAGTTTGATCGGCCTTGATGGTATTGAGCAAGATAGTTGAGATATCGCGACGGATCCTTCTTGCATTTGCGGGCGGTGGCGCCGTTCAATGTCTAAACCGCACGTCAGCCGACATTCAATACTTGTTGTAACTATCTGAGAGAAGAAGAGTAGAAGGAAGGCTGCAGATAAGATACTCTAGATACTGTTGACACTCTTTCGGCCAAGAATCTCCATCACATACACCCTGAAATGCAGATGTTGAAAGTAACAGTCGCGGTTCATTGCATATACACTGGCGGACAGAGGGCAGTACAGACCTTGGAAGTCGACGGCGGGTTGCTATTGCCAATATGCACCTTCGGTGGTTCCATATATTGTGCAAGTTCAGCTGGAGTAGAGTCCGCGCTTGAATCCTTCTGTTCAGCGACCCACTTCTTAAACAGACTGGAGGCACTATTCCCGTCACTCGTCTTGGTATCCGGGGTAAAAGTAACCGACTTACGCCGGTCTGTCTTGGGTGGTGACAAGCTCGAGCTGGTATCCTTTGACAAGGTGCCCTCTTGTGGTCTCCGGGGCGTTGCTAAAGATGTCGGCGCAGGGTCAGTCTCGGTAGACGGAAGTAAAGTCGAGCCGTCTGTCGCTGGATCCGTTTGACCTGGTGAGAGAGATGGCGTTCGAACGTTCTTTGGCGTCGCTAGGTTTTGCTTGGTCTGTCTTTGGCTGTCTGCTCCCGCGACGTGCATATGTGATGATTGTTGACCCTTTTTAGCGTGTTTTGGCTCCTTCTTCCGGTAGTTTGGGTCACCACCCTTCTTCTTGCGATAATTGGGATCGCCTTTTGGTTTGGCTCTGACAGCAAAAGACGCTTCGCCTGCTGCTGATTCTAGGGATTCGAGCTCTACGTCTGAAACAGCAACCGGGCGTTCGTCCGTAAGACCATCTTCCCGGCCGTGCTTGCTCCTCTTTACAGAATCACCCTCAATATCAGCAATATCGGAGCGGCGCTTGCGTTTGCCGAGCTTGGAACTGTTCTTGGTGTTCTGGCTAGAATTACTGTCTTCTCCCAATGCACTGCTGTTCTGGGCAAAGGAGCAGCCATTCCGTATTTCATCGGCTTGGCGATTCGATCCAGTTTCGTCAAAGTTCTTGAGCTTCAGGCCGAGGCGCTTCCAGGCCGGGACGAAGGCGCCGGGTTCTGCCATGTCAGAAGAGGAAAATGGACGTCTTCACGGTATGCCTCGGCGGTTCTCCATCGCTCAGGGCCGAATCAGCTCGTGCGCAGCTTTGTACTCTCGCAATGTCAAATGAGAGGATGCAGAGGAATTTTTGGAGATGCCAAGCACGTGCGAGGGTGGCGCGGGCCAATCACGCCTAGCCCCAACGGTGATCGCCTTGCCCGAGCGACAGCTCCAGGCCGCCCGCAACGCGTAACAACGGTTCCGGACGACACGCCCATCAACAGGCACGCCCGCAATCTCCCCGCTTACGCCCAATTTCCTCGAGCTCCTCCACAGCTGAACGGCCCCGCGACACATAAACACGCACATCCGCCGCAGTCATGTCTGGTGCGTTGCGAGCTCCGGCAGCTCTGATTGCACATGAGCCTCTGCTAACAGCTGCCTGGGGCTACAGGAAGCGCGGGCTACGACAGACACATTACCATCTTCTCCGACCAGGGCCGTCTGTACCAAGTCGGTAGGCTCTCACCTCGCACCGCCCGCGGTCCAGGCTCCACGGAAGAGCTCCTCTGACAGCGCCAGAATATGCGTTCAAGGCAATCACGGCGGCGAACATCACATCGGTGGGCGTGCGAGGCAAGAACTGCGCAGTGGTCATCTCGCAGAAGAAGGTGCCCGTATGTGCCAAGCCCTGCGCTCGTACCCGCGGACTGCAGTTGACGCTATATACAGGACAAGCTGATCGACCCGTCCTCCGTCTCCCACATCTTCAAGCTGTCGCCGTCGGTGGGCTGCGTCATGACGGGGTCGATAGCTGATGCCAGGGCCTCAGTGAGCCGGGCGCGCGGTGAGGCTGCTGAGTTCCGCTACAAGTTTGGATACGAGATGCCCTGCGATGTTCTGGCCAAGCGGATAGCCAACATCAGCCAGGTCTATACCCAGCGGGTAAGCAAGGCTGCACCACAGCTGAGGCGAGGCGGAAAGTTGGGAGCGTTCTGACATAACCATAGGCTTACATGCGGCCGTTGGGCGTCGCCACCACGCTCATTTCCCTCGACTCTGAGTTCGGACCTCAGCTGTACAAGTGCGATCCCGCGGGTTACTACGTCGGCTACAAGGCTACGGCGTCGGGACCGAAGACGCAGGAGGCGCTCAATTTCTTAGAGAAGAAGTTGAAGAACAAGGAACACGCAGAAGGTAGCTGGGAAGACGTCGTCGAGCTCGGCATCACGGCACTGAGCACCGTCTTGTCGGTCGACTTCAAGAAGGGCGAGCTCGAAGTAGGCATTGTGGGGGGTCCTCGGGCCGACGGCGAGGAGGGCACAGACCCGCAGTTCAGATCGCTAACGGAGGAAGAAATCGATGAACGGCTGCAGTCAATCGCTGACAAGGACTGAGACCCGCCGCCGAAAACCTGGGGCCGGTGGGTGCAAGAGAGGAGGACGCGGCGGGCCAGCAGGTGGCTTGAACAGCTTCGGGAACGCCAGAGGGCGTGATGGGAAGACGCAGCATCGAGCTTTGGGCTGCTCACTCTGCATCGGCTGCGCACGCTGAATTCCGGTGTGGACCGCAATGGGTATCGCAAGCGGACTCCTCAGCTTTGGGAGCGTGTGGTTCTGTATGTACTAGCCTCACGTCAATGACAACGTTTCCTCTCACTCCAGCTGCACCAACGCAGGAACACATGGCGCGACGTCACGTTACTGATCTCACTGGCTAGCAGCAGCATAGCCGTGTGTGGCTGACACGGGACGGACGCTTTTGCGGTCGCTCGCGAGCGTTGTGGCATTCGCCGGTAGCTGTCCGGCCAGCTGCTCTTCAGTTCACATCCACCTCCACTAATTTTGGAATGAGGCCAATTGCGGCTGCCAAACGATTGCTCAAGGCTTCGTGGCTCAGTGCCTTACCGGATGAGGCACTAACGCTAGTCCCGACTCGGCGATGTGGCGCTCCACAGTGTGCTGAAACACCATTGGTAGGTCCGGTCAAGCGTTCAAAGAGTACCTTTGCAGCTGGAGTGAACGGGGCTGTTTTGCTCGACGATTCCGCTTAGGTGTTGACTTTCTGTCAAACTCCATGTTGGATGCTACTCTTACAGCTTACCGTGACCCCTTTGAGAGCCTTGCGATGCTGAATGGTGCAGTGTTTCCAGCTGGGATGCTGCTTAGGGCCGCAATGTGGATCTCTCGGCAGGCTCTCAGCGGGAGTGGCCTTCTGCCCGGCAACTACCACATTGCATCACATCAAGCTTCTATACCGCTTCGTTATATAACGGTCGCCACGCCGCCATCGACTAGAGAACTACCACAGTCAAGCCTCAGATCAGCCTCTTTGCTTTCGGCCTATCCTTGCTGTCGTTGCTTTCAAGTCCCCGCTATCAGCAATTCGCTCTGTCACCATGTCCGACGGTCGTAAGGCTACCCCTAATCAACCTACAATTCTGGATTATGTCCTATGATGGTCATCAAATAGTCAACCATCTTCACAATAATCTGCAATCCAAGATCCTCGCTAACTCCTTGCTCCAGTCAACGACGCCCGCGCCATCCGCATTGCGGAGATCATGAACGACTTCCGCAACCTGCAATACTACCTTAGCCAACTCCGCGCCTCTCCTACAGCAGAGGAATACTATCTGGAGGGCTATTCATTACTCCGCCAGTGCATCAGCGAAGCCCAGACCATCCTCGCGGCCCCTTTCGCCGCGATCAGCGGGGCAACCGGCGGCGATCCAGAGCGCGAGAAGCAGCAACTGAGGGCGTAAGCGTCATTCCCATCTCCCAGCCCTTTTTCCACCTTGGAAATGCATTTCGGAAATCATTCCGGAGCAGCCGCTGGCCCGAAGATGGCAAAAGGCAATCGAGGCAAGGCTGACGCCAGAGACAGGATCATCGTCGACGCTGCGGTACGCCGTTTTCGATGCCAGAGGGCGTATCTGAGAGCCCACGCGGGAATGCGGTGGATGGATTCGCGCAACAAGATCCTGCGCGGCCAGAAGCCGAACGCGAGCCACTTTGCTGACCTCCAAGCAACCGACAACAAGCTGCGCATGGTATGCCAAGCACATCCCGTACACTCTATCCTACCCACTTGAACGGGCCGACCCACTTTCTCTTCAGGACAGATACTAACCCCCCTCCTCAGGAACTCCTCGCCATCACCGACGCGCACGTCGACTACACGCTGCGCAGCACAGACGCCCAGCAGGGGAGATGGCTCGCGGAAGACCCCTCCCTGACGCAAATCCAGCAGATGCTGATGCGATGCTGAGGAGCGTATAATTTCTGCATCACTCCTCCGACCGCTCCTTGTTCTGCAGCGTTCGAAAAAGTCTTTTCCTAGCCGATACCCCAGCATCCGTCCAGCCTTTCCGCGTCGTCGATTCCTCAAGCGACACTCCATACGGTTCGAATTCTCTACGCATACATTCATGTCGCTTTCGGCTGCTTTACGCGCAACCCATTGCTCTCTTCACATTACTTGTAGACTACATGCTCTGGTTGCGTTTCATTGGCCTCGCATTTCGGGTTGGGGCGGGAGCGTCTGCGCGGTGCTGGCCACGCGAGGCTGCTCGGCAAAGGCGCATGGGATTGGGTTTTGGTTGAGGTTTCGAGCATATATTTTTCCTTTGTTACATACTTGATGGTCGTCTGTCTAGCGTGGCGTGGCGTTGGCGTTGGAGGCTGAGGCGTGGTCCGGTCCACGGGTGGCATTTCTGCACGGATGGTACGAGCAGCCGATCGCGCAGTTCTAAGCGGCGGGGCGTGCATTGCTTGTTCTTCGGTTGGGGCATTGCTAGCGGGGGTTTCCTTTGCTCTGAGGGGCCGCTGGGGTGTGTTGCGGTCTTAGGTACGCTGTGCTATTTGGGGGCTTTTAGATCTACTTTTCTTCGTTTCTATGTTCTTTTCCGTTGTTTGCTTGTCTCGTTTCCATGTCCGCTGGCATTCTTCTTGTGCATACCTTCTTACCGTACATATACAAAGCTCGACTATACATATCACAACCTCCCACCAAGCAAGGTTCCCACATCACCATTCTATGGCACACCTTTCTGGACGCACTGTATGATACAGACCCTTTCGTCGCTATTCGCCTCAACGAGCAAGATGTTCCCTATCCGCATTCGTACACCTCCCCTAGCGGGCTTAGCGAAAACTTACTTCAGCTCGCATACGCAAGCTGAGTTGCCCACTTGTCAATCCCTCCATCGACACCTCCATCAGCCGTTCGTTCGCACGCAGCCCATTCCCTCTCCCTCGACTCCCTATTCCGCAAATCTCCAGGCCATCCCATACATTTAAATGACCCCTACCTGCACCTCGTCATCGCTGCATACTCCATGTCCACTATTTTCTCACGCCGTCTGAAGGACCCTTGAAAATAAGCCGCAACACAGTATAGCATGCGTTGATGACACGCTGAGCCGCGCAGGGACTTCAGATGGTGAGGCGGAAAGTTCCGAGTGAGGTGAGGACCGGGGTTGACTTGGGTTGGCTATGCGGCAGGGTGCGCACGGACGCCCACGTGGGAACCCTGCTACAGCCCTACTGGAAGAGGGAAAGTGTCAGATCGGAAACACCGATCCATGCTGCGGTTGGGACGGGGTTGCCGATCTGTCGGTGAATGGGCTCGGGATGATGCTAGGGTTTGGGATGCGAGGGTGCTGGATTTCTACCGTGCTGTTCGGATGAGGCTAACGGGAAGACGCAGAATTGTCGGGAAATATTTTGCGCGAGCTGAGGAAAGGGGAACGCCTGGGTGAGGCTGGACGTCGGTGAATGGCAACACGGTGGTGGGACGGGATGGGGTAGCACGGAGCATAGGGCATCATTACGGCAGAAAGAGGTAATTTTGAGATCTGTCGCCGGTTCTAAGTTGGGGTTTACAGGTCAGCGGGTATTGCCGTTCCACTTCTCCATCAAGGGAAACGCCTCCTCGTGCCCAAGAACAGCTACTACCAAAGACTAAAAGTAGCTCTCGCAAGAAGCTCTCAGCACGATTGACTAACAGCCGCCAAGGACCCCGAGAACACCAACGCTCCAGATTCTCTCGAGAAGATAATACGCATGCGTCTTCCATTTCCACCAGTCGGCCAGCCATTTGGAGGCCGTCAGGAAGAAGATCCACGCCAAAGGGCCCCAAAACCTCCACCATTATGACTTCCAATCTCTTGCTCTGGTCAGCACGTCGCTGGACTGCTTCTGGCAAGGACGGGTTTCGTCCCGGTGATGCCCCCGCATTCGGCTTCTGCTCAACGCTCTGGCAATGGTCATTAACCACGCCATAGGTCAACGTGACTGGATTCAAGGCGCCCCTACTGCCGAGCGCTCATTTCTTCCATATGCCTGGCAAACATAACTTGCATCTCATGCAGCTGCCTCGCCCTTACGTCAGCCGCCCGCGTCTCGCTGCCCTCGCGCTGTGCCACGCGCTGTTCCCGCTGAAACAATGCCCTATCTCGGTCCTCCAGCATTCGCGCTCGGATGTTGAGAGCCCCCTCGCGGTCGTTGAGACGCATCTCACGCTCTGCGAGCTCCTTCTCGCGCTTGTCGAGTCGTTCCTTCTGTATCTGATTTGCTTCGGCACCGTCCGCATCTCTGTCGCTCTCTGGGCTGGGCGAGAGGAGGAACGGGATCGGAGGCGCCCCAGATCGTCGACCCGGATGGAGGCTGCTTAACCGTGCAGGCGGATGAACGAAGGACCACGAGCCCAGAAGCTGGTCTTGTGCTCCGATGGGGTTTCGTGCTCCAACGGAAGAGTGGCCAGTAGGAGGCGCAGGTGCCTCTTGTTCAATGCTCTGGATAGCCTCAGCCTCCATGACATCTATAGGAGTGGCCGCGGTCTGACCGGGCCGATTGGCGCTCTGGTTTGCGTTCTGGGTAGCGGTCCGCAGTCCCCAGTTTCGCTGGATCAAGTCTTCGAGCGGTGCTTGACGACGGGGCGCCGGGTTCCAGAACGAGTTTGGAAACGGGGTGGGTTGCTCTTGCTGTCCTTGCTGGCTCGGCTGGCGTTGATCGTCGGAGCTGCCATTCTCGCGCTTGATAAGAGCGGGCCTACGAGGGCGACTAAAGAGCTCGTTCTGCTTCTTCTCTTCCTTGCGTTGTTTCCGCGATACCTGAGTGTTGCGCGCTCGCTCTCGGACACTGTTGATGTCGCGCGTGAGCGAATTGAAGCTCTGCAAGGGCTGCGAGGCGAGTTAGCAATGAAATGAATCGGCGTTGGAGTACATACGTCCGCATCGTCATCACTGTCGATCAGATTGATGACCCCGCCCTGCGAGCGGTTTGTGGGCGGCCGGCTGATGGCCGTGAAGCCGGAGCGGATTGGCCGCGTGCCTACGCGAGCTCGAGCAAGTAGATCCTCAGAGCTAGGAGTTGGAACTACAGGGCGTCGTCGAACCAGATCAGGAAGGAGTCTAGTGGTTGGTGGCATAGCCCGGCCTGGAGGCGTCTTCGCTGGCGCTTCCATCCACTTTGTACGACAGAGTGGGCACTTCTTCTCGAGCCTCGGGTTGTTCGTAAGCATTGCCGTGAGGCAGCTGCGACCGAAGACGTGCTTGCATCCCTCAATCTTGATGCGCACGGGCTGCTCGAGATGGTACGTGTCGAGACAGATGGGGCACTCGTCAAGAATAGGCAGGTCGTCGGGGCAGACAATCTCAGTCTGGTCTTTGAGGAAGGTTGTGCAGCGCTCTCGCCCGGCCTTGTGGTCGGCCATTGTGGAGATGATCGGTTCAGCCTAGGTTGCGGGCGCACAAATGGCAGGAGTGGAGGTCGAAAGGCCAAGCGCGAGTTTTGTATGTGGGCGGGCGAAAGTGAGAGGCCGAGGTGCGTACGTGCGGTGAGTGACACGAGCGTTTATCGCGGGGCCCTTGGTCGAACGTGAGGAACTTCAACCTTCTGCACGTGGAAGGTAGGTGGCAATGACCATTTCGGGGGACCGCGTTGGTTTAATAGGCACGGTAAGTTAGCCGAAGCGGAAATAAGATTCAAACGCAAACACAAACAAAAACACCAACAGGGCAATCTGTTGCTTGCGCGGAGCTCTGTCTATAAGACTGGAAATCTTCCCAGTTCAACATTTGCGGGCGGTATGTATGGTGTGACTTATTATTAATGTGGGAGGTGTGATCTCGCCCGCAGGACGACCATCCGACAAAGCCGACGCGTGTTGCAGCACATGCCATTACACGCGATATTGACACGTTCTCCTCCTAACGTATGTTCATAGCGGGCCTCTGAAACAGCAACATGCTACCGTGTTGCTGCGAAATCTGAATTATCCCGTCTGGATCTCCATTGTCGAATGTTTGCTCCGATTGTCCTTCCTCGTTCTCCATTTCGTCTACGATCCCATCAATCTCCTCTTCCACGTCGTTACCGTGCCTTTGTCCTTCAATTTCTCGGAGCGTGTGAAGACATCCAGCATCAACTTGTTAAAGTCTTTGTCTGCCACCCATCAAAAATCTTGTGCGAGTTGCTCGAGTTTGGGCCCGTACCGTCTCCCTCAAACTTCTCGTCTTTTATCATCCCCGACGCCAAGCCGTTCCTCCTTTTGTACGTGGCATGCATTACGTTCGCAACGTCCTTGCGGGCTTCCTCTACGCAGAGGGCGGTGGGTATGGTGCGGATGACGTCCGGCTCGAAAATGGCTTTCAGAGGATACACGAGCGACAGTAAATGCGTATAATCGGCTCAACGGACCGGCGTGCATGACCCTTGCGGCGCATACGGCCCAAACGTTTATGCAGAAGGACTCCGATCCAGTGCATCTCTAGCAGGACCTTGTCGAATTTCGATTCAGATTCGGTCCGGAAGTTGGCCGATGGACTGATGGAATCAGGAGACAGTTTGATAAAGGAGACAGAGTTACAGAATTTATTTGCGAAAATGTGTAAGTGGCTGTGGTGCGACTCGGTACCGAATTTTAACGACGATAGGAGGGGGGGACATGCGAACGGCGAGAACCGTGTGGGAGATCGTGCGCTTAATAACAAAAGCCCAGTGTTGGGCCGCCGGTAAGGCACTGGACGTGACTGATGGCATCGCGTGGGCCATACCGGCCCACCACTTCTGGCATATAGATGAGGTCGTTGTCCTGGCTTGGCTTCTTCTGATAGCTGGTGTCGGTGCATGTTCAAGATCGCAAGGTAGTCTCGCAAAACTCACTTCCTATTCCGGGTCGATGGAAGGTAGGATGGGGGGATCTTTCCAGTTGGCTGGTGGCACTTGACCCCAGTTCGCTGAATATGAGGATCGGAGCTTCCCACAATATCAGCGTATATTTTTTTTATACATGCGCAATGGGTAACAATTTACCCAGGGCTTTTCTAAGGATGAAAAGTATTGAACTTCTGTGGGACGAAACCCTCTCTAGGCGGTGAGGATAACACGTGCGCGAGGCAACCATGCTAGTAGAAGTTAATAGGTTTAACGAGATAGTGTTGTTGAGGTTGTAGCCCGGGGCTGCGAACTATGGTTGACGGCGAAGACAGGTTCTGTTGGACGAAATGCTTAGCGTTGATGTTATGTACCTTGGTGTAACTCGGTTTTTCCATGGATTGGTACCAACCGTTTGGAACCTCAAAAAGTACTGCGCAACACATAATCTGTCTAAGTGATAACTCAAAATATGTTCAAGGCAACGTTGCAGTAGATGTCAAGTGATTTCACAAAGTTTGACATACTGCTAGTATCCTCAAAAATTGATAGATCTTGTTGGGACTGTGGGATCGGCCACTAATGTATCCAACGAATATGCAGATGGATCCGGTAGGATTTGGGCGTAGAAAAATTTAGTGGAGGGGTGTGTGTGTTGGGCGGTTCTTGTACCGGAAAGACAGAACCATGGTAAGTATCCCTGCATCGAAGCATTATTTTACAATCAGCCATTTATCTATATATAACAGTACTTCCTTCTTTGATCAGCAGAAAATTTGCCCTACCAATATTTTCGCGTGGGAGTTTACCCAAAATGGCACCGCTAACGCTTCCGATATGGGACGGAATAATCGCCAGGGTCGCAACCAAATCCGATCCCGCACATGTCAAGGACGGAGAATGTGCCATCTGTCAGGAGCGTTATGGCGATGACGACGTAGCTGTGCGTACCTTGTAAGCCCACCATTCAGGAACTTTATAGATCATCACTAATTCTTTCCAGCAAATGCTCCCACGTTTTCGGCCGCAACTGTCTCAAAGCATGGCTCCAAATAGCGCCTACCTGCCCACTATGTCGCACCAAACTTGTTACCAATGCCGAGTATACAGCCGCGGTCCACGCAGCCGTACGAGAACCAGAAAACAATCGACTCAGGACTGCAAACGGATCCCAAAGGAATATCGGGGACGTCAGGCATGCCGGTCGAGCCATGACGTTTCGGACTTCCCAGTTCGCGCATCCGCACCGACTCAGTCCTGCCCATCGGATCATCCGGTCACTTCTTAACTCTCGGAGAGTACCTTTGAGGCAGGCCATCAGATCCGAGGCCTACAACTGGATCCTAAGCATCGAGAATGGAATTCACGAGCCGCTGTACTGGCACTATGACATCCTATATGGGGGAGCTACTTGGGTTGAGGCGGATCAGCAAGACATTTTGAATTCCGAGACCGTGACAAGAGACGATTTGCCTGAGAGGTGGACCCGTTCCCATTTTCCTCCAGTGGAATTTGCAGAGTGGTATGATCCGGTGCCGAATGCTCAGTCTGAGACTTGGATAGAGTGGGTGCGTAGAGAGGAGAGGTGGGTGGCTTCGGAGGTCCTGCGTCCACGACCCTTTTCACTACTAGAGCGATTTTGGAGGTGGTGCAACGGGTTGAGGAGACGTCTATATGTTCGACTTGCGAACTTGCGCCTACGATGACCATTGTTGGCTTGGATTCCTAGGGCGTTTGTAACGGTTGGTTTTCTGCGGGCGTTGGTAGAGACCGTAAGCTTAGCAACTTAGTGACCAAGGTAGACCATGACCCCGAGTGTAAGACTCGCGTCCAATCGAGCACTGGGCTTCGGAGCCGACCACTGGATGGCGGTCAATGCGGAATTCAATGAAATGTTTCTTCTACCACGCTATAAAGTCAACTCACGCTAAGCTGCTATATGGGTGGTTGACAGCCAGATCGTAACCGCTCCATGCTACGTACTGCTTCTCGTAAACATGACTAATCACCACGTTCCGCCATGGTGGCCACTACTGCAAAAGCATCAACTCCAGCGTTGTAGAGTATTTGTCTCTGCTCCATCTCGAGGATAACGTAAGTCATTGAGCCGACATTTCCATCGCTTGTTACGATGAATGAGTGCAACGCTCCGGAACCACCTGTGCGTTCCTGATGCGGCTTTAATAAATTAGCCAAGCGTACCGTTAAACCACGGATCCTCCAACAGCTCCTTCGCCGTGGGCCTATCCCTTGGGTCCATCCTCATTATCCTGCAGATGAAGTTTCTGTCCTCCACGGTGAGCTCCGGATCTTCAGCCATCGAGAAAGGTTTCCGCAGTTCGTTCTCGCTAATATAATTGTCAATAACCGCAATGATACCCAGTCTCTCTTCGTCGGCAATGTCCATATAACTATGAGGAAAAGGGCCGAATATAGATGCTTGCTTAACCAGCACCCGGGTGGGGTAATCCGGGTCATCCGCCGAATAACCCTCAGGTATGAAGATATGCCAATCTTTACCCCATATAAGGCTTATGAGCTATATTGCGTATAATCAGTCTTACAAGTGGCGGTAAAGCGTAGTAGAACTGAAGGAACTTACCGTAGCACCAAAAGACCATATATCCGTAGCGGTACCCCACCGGAGTTGGAGGTTTGCTTCAGGACTGCGAAAAATCGCTGCACCAATAAGGTGACCCTCCTCGAACGGATCAGCGTTTGGGTTAACACGGTACGCATCTGCACAGTCACCCAGCTTTACTTCGCTAAACCGATTCGTCCCGTTGCCATAGTTGACGAGGATGTTGTCAGGCTTGACATCTGCAAATCAATCAGTTACGTCTGATCTACTCTCGAAGATGCAATTGTCCTAATCCGACCTGTATGCACATAACCTGCTTCATGGAAGACATTCAGCGCTTCAATGACTCCTCTTGCAACGAACTTAATCTCTGGCCTCTCCAACCTTCTCGTGTTTGACGCCTTGAGCAAGTTATCCTGAAGGAACTTCAACACCAGAGCTGGAGGTTCTTCGATCTGATCAAGCAATGGTCGAATATGCGGGCAGCCCTGGAACATATTCAACATGTCCCGCTCATTGTCAAGGCGTTTTATCGGCGCGGTCTTAAGATAACCGTTCCAGCGTCCGTACCGCTATCAATGTGAGTATTACTGAAGAGCTGCTAAGCATGTTCTTACCTAGCAGTCCAAACATTCTTATATAGATATTTCAAAATAGTATACGTCCCCAGACGCCCCCGCAATCGTTGTCCAACCTTGACTGCCGCGGCCATCTTCTCCGGACGTCGTATTGCCTGTTGAAGCGAAGACTTGAAGGCGAGCTCAAGAGGTGCACAGCACACAAGACGCCGAAGGGTACCTGCCAATGATCGCCTCGTTAGCGCGGGGGCGGAGCAAAATCGATTACGAGGGCCGCACTGAGGGTCTCTTTTATCGTCGATACTAACCTGAACAGATCATGCGACAGCTAGTACAAATTATAATACGTTAATTATAGTAAAAAGGCGCACTAAATAAGAATATAAAAGAAAAGTTTAATAGGGCGATAGTAGGGTTAAGTATTTATACTATAAATAGTAATTTTAATACTATAATAAAGGGCGGCTCTTCTATAGGAAAGGGCTTTTTAAAGGGTATTAAGTACTAATATTTAAGAATAAAAAATTACGTTATTTATTATTTTATATCTATTAATACTTTAACTGTGACTTTTAGTACTATAAAAGCTAATAGTTATACCTAATACTAGATCTACTACTAAAAGGGTATATATTTTTATTATTAACGAAAATATCCTTAACCCGTTAAATTACTATAAAAGTAAAATAATTAGGCCGGACGTTATAAAAGGTAAATATAAATAAAAAAAATATATTATAAGTAAGATAAAGATATCTAATAATAAATATAAAATTAAGCTTTTAAAAGTATATTTTATTATTTTAGGAAGGCAGTATAAGTTTACTATTCTTAAATAATATATATTTATTTATATATAAATAGGTAAAAACGCCTACTATAGCTATAAGCAGACGTATATTAATTATTAAATAATAGCTTTTTAAGCTATTATTAATAAAAATAATACTAAAGAGGAGTTTAATCTAAAATAATAAGCTGCAAAGGAGAGGATTATTAAATATAATAGTAAGTAAATAGAAAATCTTATAAAAAGGACCTAAAAGTAGTAAAAAAAGAATAGGTTAATAGTAATTAATTAAATAAGCGTTAACTTTATATATAATTATACGTAATATTAATAAAGCGATATAACAGCTCCGTATCGAAGAGCGGAGGGCCGCACTAATCTTCCCGCACGCTTTCTGTCTGACATCCGCAGCCGCGACTCTGGACGACGGTAATAACAGCCACACGTATATACGAGCACGAATACGACGTGAAATAAGCCACTTCATTAATAATAAAAAAAGGGATATTTTGGTATCTCAACAGCTCTGCCGTTCGCAAACTCCAGCCATCCCGGACCGTGTATCCAACAAAAGAAACCCAGAATGAAAGCAATAAATCATTCAAAAAGCCCATTTGGCCCGTGCCTAGTGGTGGAAGTGCGGTTGCTGCTGCTGAGCATAGTACATGCCCTCGTTCTTCCCGGGCTGGGTCTGCAGGAGGTGCTTCGATTCCTCGCGGTAGGTGACCTCCTTCTCCTGCTGTGTCAAGTCGCAAGGCTGGCAGCAGCACGCGCACAGGCAGTCGCCGCAGCCGTTACCCTTGAGGTGGTACTTTGCGCGGATGTCGCCGCGGCTCATCATCGGAAGAATGAACGAGATGCCCAGGCAGGAGAGACCGCAGAAGGCGAAGCACTGAGGCAATATTAGTACGCGGATGATTGCAGGAAGCGGGGAGGTCGTACGGAGGTGTTGCAGCAGGAGTAGCCTTGCATGTTGCCGTCATTCTTGGTGCGATGGCGGGTCTTGCCGTAGAGGATGCAGGGGCACCACCATGACAGACAGCCTGTTTGTCGTTAACACTTGTTTTGTATCTTTCGAAGCTGCGTGGAAAACTCACAGGTACCGATCGGGGAGCAGCATCCCGAGCCGGAGTGGTGCCAGTCTTGCTTCTGAATGGTAGTCATGTTTGGAATGGATGTGTGATTCTACGGCGAGGCAATGGGTGTCGAAACAAGCACAAGAAATTGTGCGAGGAGTCGGGCTCGGGTTATATATCACAGGTGGCCTCGCCGGAAGTCCGTCGCGCGCTCGGAACTGGGGATGGCTTGCGAGATGATGCAGGGGCGGAAAGTAAGCGGAGTCAAAGCGACCAAATTGCCGGGACAGGGTTGTATACCCGCTTGCGGAACGCTTACCAACAAGCGACAGTATATAACTCAGGTACGAAAGACGCAGAGTAACCACGAAGAGGGGCATAAGGCTCCTTATACAAGTGAGAAATTGGTGCATCTGGGTTCAATGGGGCGCAAGGCATCCTCCACTTCGGAGTTGGAACATGGGGCACAGCTGAGGCTGAGAACATGCACCATAGCCTATTTGCGGTGTAGCGCTACCCGCAATATCATGGCCCGCACAGAGATCTGAGCAATTCCCGAAAGAGCAATCGTGTGGCTAGGAAATCGATGCTTTCCCTTCCTGCGTTCTCGCTTTTGGATGAATTCCAGGCGCACTCTCGTACCTGATAATTAGAAAATGATGGCCGCTCTCGTCACATTTTTCTTGTGGACTCTGGCGGGAAATACGTGGAAAAGGACCTCTTGACGTGCTACGCCGACGCCGCCGCATGTAGCACGCAGAAGGATGGACCGTTGAACCAATCAATGCGTGCGCATGATTGCCCGGCAATCTTAATCTTCAGCCTTACAGCGGTCCGTGTATTGAGCTGTGACGGTGGCGCCAGCAACCACAGAATATTGTGGGGGCTGAAGCGCAGGTCCCAAAGTTAGAAAGCCTCAGCATTCTGGCCAGGGAAAATAGATGATGAGGATGGGCTGGTTTCATAATATTGAGTAGCGAGAATACCGTGATAGTCGGTATAGCGCGGATGGCTCAATGTTGTGATATCTGTGCTGCGTGTACAGCATTCGTTGTGGTGCTTGCCGCTAGCCGACGTGTCGCGAAAATATGCCCGTATCACTGTGCTAACCTTCTTAGCATGCTTGACTCGAACGCTGTTGCTCCTGGTATGTAGCGCAGGTGTAGAAGGAATAAATTCAAAGACGGCGACGAGATTTGCGGGGCGCACAGCCCTGACGTGCCCGAAAATAGAAGTCCGAAGCTGTCCCTGCACTAGCGCATAGCCGTAAGCCGGCCAAAGATCCGCGACTCCGCTCTGGGTCTCGTCGAACATCCTCATCTAGGTTGTCACTCGTTATTTCTTTCGTATGTGTTTGTAGAGGCCGTCCAGTCCCTTCTTCTCGCATCGTTGGTTTCTGCAGTTGCCGCTTACAGAGACTGGGTTGGCGTGGATACCGTGTGGGCTACGCATCCTCACAGGACGACACGATGGTACGAGTCTTCCGGAGCTTCCTCCGACCATCACGATGCGCATGGCGAAGAAGTCTTCGGTTGTGAAACTAGAATGCATGGGATGTCCGTTTAGGGTGCGACGTGCATGTGAAGCCGGATTACTGGCAAGAGCCCCCGCAGGGTAGTTCGTTGGTGAGTAGGCGCTGGAGATATACTGTCTTTGTCCAGTTGCGTGCGCTCTGATGCCCGACATTGTAAGGACCGGCTAACGGAACTCCCAGCTACTCAATTCCACTGCCGATTGCTCTTCTCCTCCATCCTAATGGCGGCCCCATCGCGGCCCACGCACCAATGCCCTTTACGTCCAAGCCTTCCCAGTCAACGCGAGTTCTTATAAGAATCAAATGGACAATGCTGTAATGTTGCAAATGATGGACTCTAGCTGGAATATGGGCACAAAGCACGGCAAACTTGAGCTGCAGTATGAGCACGCAGTGGTCGGCACGCGGGAGCCGCGCAAGAGCTGGATATAATTCAATGACACAGGCATCGTACATCCACTCAGATGTTCCACGAGAGCCCGAATGGCTATTGTGAGCGGCCAAAAGAGGGTGCAGACTCGCCTGCACGAGACAGCTGACCCGCACGCGCCGTTCATGGAAGACATGCGGGTCGTAGACCGTAAAGGCCGTGCAAGCCGTATAACATGAAATGTGGCAGGCCGGCAATGGTTCCAACGGCGTTGAATCCTCTGAAGCGGAGTCCTAAGGCAAAAGCCGGATTTGGTCGTGGTCTAAGTCTCCTTGATATGGTGTGATCGGGCATGAGTGACTTCTTGTTGGACATGTCGACTTTTCTTCCTACCCTGGTTAGTGTATCTCGGTGCCTGCCGTCATGCTCGCACGCTGGATGGCCAGAGGACAGCGCCAGAAGGTGGACGTCTCACCCGGGAAAGACGAGGCCCCACTCGGATTCTGGGCAAGGCGATGCTCTTCCAGTGTACCAAGGTAGCTCCATCGAAGGAGAAGGCCTGTATTCGGAAAAGTTATAAACCTCATGTACCTTAGCTGGCACAGCAAGTTGGGAAAGTCAGGCCGTGACCGTTGTGTACGCCTTCCCAAGTCAATGAGCGCTCGCCTCAACCTTTGAATTATCTAACTTCGGGATCTCAAAGCTCGTGAAGGCTATCAAAACAAAGGCTTCCACTCAGGTCCTACTGCTAGGTTTAGGATGTGCTCGAAAAAGGGCGGTATACCTGCATACGGCTGCCGAATATGGCAAGCTGAATGCGCGACCGACCGACACGAGCTAGCCGCATGAGTCACCAATCCGTTGCGCGACATGGCCGGCCTCCCATTGATTATCTCCATTCAAACATTAGTACCGTCATGTCCCTTAATTTTCGTTGGAACTTCTCGTGGTAGCAGTCAGTCTACTAACTTACCCTTACCCAAACAGGAAGTTTCACGTGACCCACTTCGCTTCTACCTTCCACCATGTCCGTCGAAGTGCATCCCTACAACCCCGCATGGCCGCTCCAGTTCCTCGAAATCAAAAAGCGCTTGGAACTCCTTCTCACCGGCGTACCCTACAAGTCCATAGAGCATGTCGGCAGCACATCCGTCCCGGGCCTAGCAGCAAAGCCCATCATCGACATCGATATCATCGTCACGCGCGACAATGTGCGTCCCGCCATCGACGCCTTCGTGTCCAAGGGCGATTTCGTCGACCTGGGCGAGCGAGGCATAATCGATCGATGGTGTCTAAAAGATCCCGACCAGCAGCCTCAAAGAAACGTGTACGTGTGCGTCGACGGTGCGTTTCAGACCCGCAACCACCTGGGACTGCGCGATACGCTGAGGCAGAATGCCGCACTGCGAGAAGAGTATGCCGCTGTGAAGCTGGACCTTGCGGCCAAGGGAACGAACATCATTGACTATGTCAAGGCGAAGAGTGCTGTTGTGGAGAAGATCCTCCGAGCGGCAGGCTTGCTTGACGACGAAGAGCTCGCTGCCATCGGTGACGCGAATAGGAAGAACGAGAGCTTCGGCGCTACAAAGACAGAGCGGCTGGTTCTGAGAGAGTTTGTGTGGGAAGACATCGAGCCCTTCTTCGAGCTCGAAAGTCAAGAGGAAGTGGTCCGGTACCAGATGTGGCCGCCACGAACGAGGGAGCAGGCGCGTGAAGAAGTTACAACGATAATTCGAAATTCGGCGGCGGTGCCGCGGACGCATGTGGAGCTTGCGGTTGAGTACAAAGGGAAGTTCATCGGGCGGGTGGGCGCCAACGTGAAGCGGGAAGGCGGTGCGCACGCTGATCTGTGGTTTTCGTTCTTACCCGCATACCAGGGTAAGGGGCTCGCGACAGAAGCAATGAGAGCGTTCATCCCATTGCTCGGAAGTCCGCTGGAGCTGGAGATTGAATGCGATCCAAGAAACATCGGAAGCTGGAAGCTGGCAGAGAGGCTAGGCTTTGAAAAGTTTGCACTCAACGAGAAAGCGTTCGAATGTAAGGGAGAGTGGGCGGACAGCTTGGTTTATAGAAAGCATGTCTGAAACAGAGAAAGTTGGCTGCGAAGAAGGAGCTCGAAGGCACCGTTCCATGATCTTCAATGCCTAACTGCGAATTGCCATCATTGTAAGACGGCCTGCGAACCATGGCGAGCGATCAATCCTGTTTACCGTTCGTCACCTATAGCTTCCACGCTAATAGTCGAAGACGGTGAAGACGGCACTGGAGTGAGAAGCCCACAATGGGTTCCGATCTCCGTGAGCAATAACTACAGCGTCCTTCCTGGCACTTGTACAACCAAGTTGTAGAGACCATATCGTTCAGCTGCCTCGCCGTCGCTATCTTTCAAATGCCACTCCGCTGACTCGTATCGCCTCCGAAGAGGCACCGCCGGTGTGAAATATCAATCGTGGGATGAAGCGCTCGGCCGACATTCGTCGCCTCGGGATTTTAGATTCGTTTCAAAAGGACCATTCATAGCGATCTTCAAGTGACAGTATGCCTGTACGTCACACTAAGATCAAAGAAAGTCCTGCGGTCATCGCAAAGAGTGATTCTCTTCTACGAATCATACGAACCGGAGGCCCTGTCACTGTAAGCTACTAACCCCACAAATGGAGCATATGCCGACCCATACTCGAGCTGTCCCGCAGTACTACAGAAGTAGGGCCCGCCTCGAATTCGATGGGAAACAGTCTGGCTTTCGGTCGAGTGACTCAACTACAGAAGTTGAGCATTGCGTCGAATAACTTGAGATCGTGCATTCGGCCCGGTTCCAGAATTACGAGGCTTACGAGACAGATTCTGTCTTGAAAGACTACAATTGAGTATTAGTGCCCAAGATCAGACAGTACGGGAGGAAGGCATGTACGTTTGCGCAAACGCCGAGGAAGTTGGTCACGCTGAAGCGAATACCGCTTAGGTAGCTCTGATAGGTCTTTTGGCTTTCAACGATCCGTTTCGTATTCCAGAAGACATCGGGTCGCACGCGAAAAGGGTGAAGAAGTCGCACCGGTCCTGGAGTGCAGAATACTGTGACACATGCCACCTGAAGGTATCTGACGCAAATTCGGGAAATCCGGTGTTCCCGCACATATGGTATCGTCCTGTGCAAAAGCCGCTTGGATTGGTAGATTCGCAGTCTACGTGTTTGAGGGTGGCAAAAAGCGGTGAACAAGTTATCATTTGCACCACCATCAGACCCTCACGGAGCTAGTCTTGCAGGCTGGCTAAACCCCTGAATGCCTTCTCACCCTTGCATGCTCGATTGTTCGGTAGTTGGCGGATTTACCCCGGCAGCCAACACAAAATGACCTCTCGTTACCGGCCATGTCAGGCGGCGCTGCATACTGCCTACCGCACATGGTGGGGCCCTACTGTGGAGTTTCTGTGTTCTAGACGTACCCGGTTCGGTGGCATATGGCAGTTTGGACACGCACACCAGGGAGGCTCTTTCTGGTATAGTCCGATGCAGAGCACTCGCCCAAGCTCAGGTACCAGTGCCTGAACGCCGGTGACGTATGCTCAGCTGATACTCAATTGCTGAGGCCGTACGTATTCCGGAGGGTGCGGGGTAAGAGCTACAGCTACGCAGCTTTATCATCATGCCCGAATGTTGGCCGTAGTCACCTACACCGGATGACAGGCGCTGATGACTCGGGCAGGAAGTCAACATGCATGCACGCGAATTTGTTGTCAGTGGCGAAATTTGGCGTGATCCGGCGTTGTAGCGTCACCTCGTCTGAGAGCTGATGGGCTCTTGGTGCATTCCTCCAGTCAACGGAAGCAAACTCGCTAGCCCCTCTGTGCAGGACCGTGGTAAATGTTGTTCATTGCAGTGTCGTAGCTTCTTCATGGTTTCGATCCGCAACCATTTTGCCTGATTGGAATCCGGAGGGGATGTAGCCTCACTAAAGCGCCCTGACCTTTCTTAAGTCCATGTTCTCCGGCATCTTCATCTAGCTCCAGTCTTCCCGCATTGTCGATCAGTGGCTGCTATCGTCAGCTGCAACGTGTCCAAAACCTTGGGGCGTGTGACCGTCACTTCGGCATAATCAACTGCGGTACGTATATTGCCGAAAGATAGGTCCATCCAAGGTGTCCCTTGCAGGATGTTCTTGGACACCTCACGGTCAAGCTCGGACTCCGGATCAGGAAACCGGAGGGCGAATTGAGACTCACTCTCATCCTCTCTCTGAGCACACCGTGTTTCTTGACCGCTGCATTCATGCCCAGTCACTGAAGTGGAGTGCTGGAGGCTAAGCGAAACGGGATGTTCCCTGCGTGATGTGCGAGATGGATACTTGACAGTAACCGGCGTGAGTCTAGCGCATGTTGAAGACACCGGCTGAGTGTCAAACTTCTCCTGGTAAGGGTGCGGATTCAAGCAAGATACAAGATGAGTTGTTCGGTTCGCCGATCGTCGTGGTGGCACGGTTATGGTTCGCGGCCGAGGCCCAATCCGGTTAGAGCCTGCTACACCACGAAAGCCCAAGTCGGGGAGTTTGTGTGAAGGGTGTGCCGCTCTTCGAGTAGTCCATGCAAATCAGTGGCGACTGCATCGTTTATACTGCTCAACCTCCCACGGTTCTTGCATTTTGTAGACGTGGCTGATGAGTTGGCCATCGCGATGTGCGCGAACAAACGCATACTTGTTGGCACAAGCAACCTGCAAGCCATCAAGGAGATAGTAAATCCCGGAGCCTTCACCGGAACAGGCAAAGGAAAGACAACGAAATTGTAGGGCGTCGTTTCGCACTCGTGTTGTTGTCAGCCGTCGCAGCCCGACGGATCAGTCGAGTTGGGTGAGGCGGCAAGTGAGGCTGCAATGCATCCTCTGGTGCCCAACACCACCGGGGCTCCCCCACGAGTCCGAGGTACACTACCACGCATATCGATCAGGCCCGCGGAGTATGTATATCATCGCGAACACAATCGCTCGATGCCTTATACCGCGAACTTGGAAATCTTCCGGGGCGAGTAGGCTTTAAGGGGCCGCACAGCCGTCGATTTCAACTCAAGTTTACAAGACATAAACCCGGTTTCGATCAACGCATCGACTCAAACTACCGCAACTATGGCCAGCTCAAGCTCGTACTTCGTTCCCGGTTACGGTATCTCGCGGACCGTAATTCAGAATGAGATCCATTACTACTGCGGTCCCAACGCTATCGTTCGACCGTACACACTTCAGGTAGGGGAACGAGATGTCGATCGATAAAATCTTCGCTTATGAATGAGGCTGATCGATCGCCAGGGACGTGACGGCTTTCTCGTAACGACATCTGGCCCGCCCTTGACACAGGTGACTCCTAAGTGTAGAACAAAAGCTGGACTTGCCAGCTGACGAGACTAGGCGCAAATCGAGGACCTCAAGATCTCTTCCCGAGAGTATGAAGAGAAGCAATCGCGAATAGCGGACGAAGCGAACGTCTTCGTGAACAAGCCTATTGCTATCCATCAAAGATGCCGACGGAGCGGATGACGACGATTCCAACAACATTTTCCTACGCAAACCCCACCTGTTTCTTTTGTTGGAGTTTGTGGAATCCGGAGTATACAAGCGATATGCGTTGTCCTTCCTATGCCGTCCGGTTTCTGGCTGCAGCGGGCCGGCCATCAAATTACGATACCTTGTACGGGTGGAATATTCTTTTTGCACGATTCCCCCAGGGTGGTTCATTGTTGGAGTTGTGCTGAGACAGCATATCAACTGGAAGTCCAGCATATTGGAGAGATCCGGAGTATCTACCGCCATGTGCTTTGTGTTTAATACGTTTCAATGTTGACTTTCTTGTCTGATTGTCCGCGATTCCATTGTAAATTTGTGACAGAGTGTTTCATCTGTGTCTCCTACGCTGACCCGAAATAGCCAAAGAAAACAATTCAAGATGTAGTAGCACGATGTATCGTTCTTGAGGTAGATGGCATTACTCCCTGGAGAACGGCGAGCGTTCGAGTGACAAGGCCAGAGTACAGCTTTTGCTACGGCTGAGACAGTCTGAACCCCATGGTCTCTGCGGGGCAGCCCCGTGTGAAGGACACCATCGATCGCAGGGCGCGACGGGCTGAACCCCGAGGCTTCTGGCGCCTGGTTTAGTGAAGGCGTCAGGCATCTAGCCAACAGCCAATACGCGGAGTAATATAGGGTCATTCGGCATACCTTAGTGTTGGTCGGTACATTTTTGAAATCCGAAACTCTGTTGTCCGCCGTGGCCGCGTCAGGTTACTGCGTGGCCCTCGAACATCAAAGCCCATGTTTGATAATGTTAGACATTCTCGCCCTGAAACCACCGGATAAGGGCCGTTTGATAGAGAGTTTGATCATTCCCGAGGAGACCGAGGCGAGAGACGGAACTGCCTGTACATCGCTTGCATCCAAAAGGGCGGCAGTTCCAATATATACTGACCGGTCGATTTGGCAAGGGGCAGCGGAGCCACGTAGAGGGTGAAGGATGCGGTATGAGGCATGGTATTCGCTGTAGCGGCTCTGACGTTAATGTCGGTGGTGAGGCGAGGGAAGGATCCTTGGACAGGAGCGACTGATGTCTCATTGGTTGGGGGCCCAGGCGTAAGTCGACATTCCATGGGACATTACAGGTGCACATACGTATCATAAGTCAGGTCCTTAGTCATATATAATGCGCATTAATTCTGTTCAAATAATCATCTGACGTTGATTTGTCCGCGGCAGCCCGCCAACAGCCCCATCGCTACTTAGGTAGAAATTCTCTTCGCGCTTTAACGCATACACCACTTACAACGCTGCGATCACAGGGTGCACCGCACAAAACTAATAAGTAGCAAGAATGAACCCAATTATCGCATTGAGTGGGCTTAGCACCATTAGTCCCAGTTGCTGAAATATAGCCACATGTGTGCATGCTCATGGGCTGCTGACTCAACACCAGGTCCCGTCAAATCAATCAACCTCCGCTGCACGGTTGCATTGCACACGTTTTATCCCCCTCTAGACAAGTCAGGTCTGTTGACACAACATTAGTATTGAACAACTCTATGCACTGAACATCCGACTCCACTCTGGATCCGCCGCGAAGCCTCCGTACTCCGCCCAGTCATTGTCGAACGAGCCCGCCAGCGGCAGATACCCGAACGACTCTGCTTGGTGCGAGGTTCTTTGACACTTCTCCACACCCTGGTCGTTGGGGATAGGGATTCCGGCCTCGGAACATACGTGGGAGTCGTAATCCGCGAACCCGCCGCTGGAATTTGGCCTTTGTTGAATCGTCTGGGAGTGCCGAGAATCATAACCAAATGGCGTTGAAGTCGCAGCGAGGAACTCGTCCCAAGCACTCGATTTGCGCAGTGTCTCTGGACTGTAATGGGTGGTGTAACTGTCGCCTGCGGCTGATGTAACATGCTTTGGAGGTGAGTTTGTAACCATCATTGCGATTTCTGCAATTGATGAATTCGGCGAAGACATGGGAAGGCCGATGGAGCTGTTGGACGTTGATTTGGATAGGATTGTGGTGGACGCGTCCCGCGGGGGTCCTCCGAAATACGGGGGGTTTGTGCTCTGTTTCTCCTTCGATATTGCACTGTGGGTTGAGGAAAGGGTGGCGTTAAACGTTGGATTAGAGAATGCATGTGCATCGGTTGCCGGCATCGGTTCGGTGTCTGCGACTTCTGGTTGCTTGGCCGCCTCTGTCCAGGAGTCGTTGAGCCTAGCCTTGCATTCTTCAATGATGGAAGGTACCTGTTCCCTAATCTTCGGTAGAATGAGCCCAAGGTTCCGTGATAATACCTTCTGTATTGCATCCGCTAACTCGGTTTCAACTTCATGCATGAAGAAAGAGCGTTCGTCTACGGCCTGTTAGTGATCCCTCTATCAAGACGCCATGGCATACAACTCACAGGGCGATGGCGAAGTTTCCTCGTCGAATATCACTTGGTACATCCGGCGGTACTTCTCTTCTACGCTGGTACCGCTGGGCGTGAAGCTTTTCAAGGAGTCGATGATTTCCCACTTCTCCTGACAAATCCGATCATCCTCTGGTTCAGGAACAATCTCGCACCGTTGGCCATTGCGTAGATGCTCTTTCAGTTGCGCCTTGGACTGCATTTCCTGCTGACAGCACGGACATCGAAGCGGCTGGCTGTGAACGCGCTTCAAATGGTATTTCAGGCGGCTCATGTCCTCAAACCCCATCCCACTACTGCATGCTTGCGTTGCACCGTACTTCCTCGGGTTGTGTAAATAGAAAGGGCACCTTAGCCGACGTGGAGGCCCTTTTCCATCGTCGGCGCCACATTTCTTCCGCTTGGGTGCGTCATCGTCGCTGTCATCCTCGGAACTGTTTCCGAAATCATCTGGCCGTTTTCCACTTTGACGCTGTCGCTTTTTTTTGTTACCCACTGGACGTCCACTTTGTGCTGCCAGGCCATCCGATGTAGAGTGAGTTCCCGTGGTTCGGTCTTCATGAATACGCCCATGGGTCGTCTGTTGGAACTGTGCGAGAGCGTGCAAAGCTTGTCTTCGTTCTGGCTCACTTAGAACCCCGACCCACTTCAACAGAGCATCGAGTTCATCCCTGAAGTTCTGATCAAGCGTCTCGGTTTCCACTTCGGAACCCATGTTCCCTGAGGCATCTAAATCGAGACCTTTGAAGCCTTGCATCAAGTCCTCCATATCTTGGGTCTTTTTACCATCCGTATCCAAGGATTTGGATGTCCGGGCGACTCCGACCTTGTGCAAATCCGTGCAAACCTGTTTTTGAGTCTGGCTTGCATATGGATCGACGAACTTCTCGGAAGATCCTTTAAGTGTTATTATCTTAACAGGGCCGACTTCATGCTCAAACAATTTCTGCGCATCCTTCGGGTCGAGAATTTTTGGCTTTAAGGTTGGGTTATGCTTCAAGAGTCTGGCCCCGCCTCTCAATGACTCTGACTTCGTGTGACTTTCCTCTTGTATGGATTCTTCGCTAATTTGTGGCCCATACCCATCGAGTGCTGTTTCCTTCTGCCCGTGGTGGCCAGAACTGCCATGAGCTGCGCATGAGTACATTGAGCGTCTGTGGTAAACCCAATGACAGGTAAATATCTCCTCTAAGGCTATGCTGGGGAGTAGGTGGTGAGCGCGGGACAATATGAGAAAGAAAGATCAACCAGTCGTCAAAGTGGGATAGTATGGCAACGGAATTCGGGATGCTCAGGCTTAAAAGCAAAGGCAAGCGATTTCTCCCGGTAACAAGGCTGAGCATCAGCACATTTGTGTGGTGTGGCTATGGTATTGCGGCGTGCAGGTGACCAATCATAGGATAGGTAGCAAGCGAATGTAGCCTTGTGCGACATACCTTGCCTCGCTCTCATCATTCTATCTTGCGCGCCAACCTTCATAGACTGAACGGCGTAACCCCGAACAAAGCTGCTTGCTAGGTCAGCCCAACAACTCGTCACGCATTTCCAGCACTGTACAAGAAGCATACTATACATACATATTTCCCTAGTATTCGCACTCACAGCTTCGATTCCACGAGACTACCTCCATCCAATGCTACCGTTGCCCCATTTACATAAGCACCTGCCCTACTGCTCAGCCAAATGCACGTCCCAGCAACATCCTCGGGGCTCCCAATTCTCCCCAGCGGTATGCTCCCCTCAATGGCATCCCTGAACTTATCCAGCGTGACCTTCATCATCTTGCTCTGGAACGGCCCGCACGCTATCGTATTGCTTGTTATATTCCGCTTGCCGAGGTGCGACGCCAGCACGCGGGAGAGGTGATGCAGACCTGCTTTGGACGCAGAATACGCAAAGGTATCGAGGGCAGGGACGCGCAGTCCGTCGACCGAGCCGATGTTTATCACACGCGAGGGCGACGCGGGCGTCGCAGCCGACTCGAGGAGTGGCGTTACGGCCTGCGTGAGCTGGAAGACGCGCTTCAGGTTCAGCGTAAGGACGCGGTCCCATGCGGCGGAGGGATACGTGTCGTAGCTCTCGCCCCAGTTGCTGCCGGAGTTGTTGATAAGGACATCCAGCTTGCCTGCTCGCTGCTTTAATTCCGTCGCTAGCTTTGCGATGGCTTCTTCTTTGTAGAGGTCCGCCGGTATGTAGTCCGCTTTGCCCTTTCCCAGCGAATTGAGCTCCTTACATGCCTGTTCGCAGGCTTTCGCGTCGCGGGAGGATATGTACACGGTTGCGCCGTTCTGGACGAAGCCTTGGGATATCATGCGGCCGATGCCTTTGGCTCCGCCTGTGACGAGCACAATTTTGCCTTTGACGTCGAAAAGGGTGGAGCTATCCATGGTTTCCAGATGTGAAGAGTTCAAAAGAAATGAGGTGAAGGTTTGACCAGGCTCGAGAGGACGGTATGATGCTGGTATTGCAGAGACGTCCGGAGGAAATGCGGGAATCTGGGGTTGAGCCGAGGCTCGGTTAATTGCTTCATCAGGGTAGGAATAAGCCGTCTCAAAGCACTGTAAAAACCTGGCGACGCGGCTGAAGACAGGCATGCCCATTAACTATGCGTGCTGAGCAGTCCCCGTTCCATTACCAACGTTTCACAAACAACACGCGCAGTGATTACAGTTAGAGGCTTAGATTAGCTTAGAATACACCTAGGTACTAGCCACACATTTGCTAAAGATGAACCTAAGGATCCCAAAGTAGGGATGCTTTGGAATAGATGTGTTGGGAAAGGTCTGTCCAGGGTGAAGTAGAAGAATAGGAGGTGGGGGAGTGAGGGGAGGATCTGGACCTCTTGTGAGTGGTCAGCTGAGCTTGGGAATAAGGTCGATGTACGGATGATAGAGCTGTATGTGGTATAACGAACGAGTCGGTCTGAATAGGGAGGTAGTAGTCACGCAGCGTTTTTGGTAATCAAGGTTGTGCGGGGGCGGCCTTAGCCTTCAGATTCGTAATGTGTGGGTATCTTGTGGTACTAAATTGCAGCAACTGTTTCGCATGTGGTATTCCAACTTCCGAGGTAAATGCCTTGATCAGCTCAGACGGCTCCCGCCCGTCTCCTCTCCAGAATCTGCTGCTTCAGACCTTCGGCAGCGACCTCGGTCTCCAGCACGCGGCCGACGCCCCGCTTCCATGTCTCCTCGAGCGTCTTGATCTCGCCGTGCACGCTCTCCTGCTGCTGGCGTCGCAGTGCTTCCACCTCCTCTTGCTGCTTGCGCACGTCTGCGAGTTCCGCTTCAATGCCTTTCAGAATGTCCTCCAGTTGTGAGTTGCCGATCAGCCATGCATTCTTGCCGAACTTCTCCAGGAGGCCGAGCTCCGTCAGCCGCGCATTCACGTATTCCGAGCTGGTGTAGACCTTCTTCAGGGCAGCTTTCCACTGCGCCAGCACCTCAGGCCTGTCCTCATCGCTGGTCGGGCTCGTGTTCGGCGGCGCTTCGAGGTCTTCGTACCGCGCGAGGTCTATGGCCGACAACTTGGAGTTCGCATCGGCTTGCAGTCGCGCATGTTCCTGCTCCACGGCATCGGAGAACTTGGGCGTGTAGGCGGCCGCCGGTATGAGGGCGGGGTGTAGCTGCGCAGTATCTACGCCGGCGCTCTGGATATCCTGGGCAACGAGGCCTATGGCAGCCTGGAGAGCGGCCTGGTCCGGCGGCGCGTCCACGTCTGCAGCGCGTTAGCTATGGGCAGATGCGCGTTGGGGTTAGGAAGCGCATGCAGGCCGGACATTGCCTCCGTTCAGGCAAGCTAGGGCCGTATTGGCGTGATGCTTACAAGGGAGCGAGTCGTAGGATTCGTGGATTAGGGGCATGTTGACAACGTGAAGCGCGCGGAGGAGATTGCAGCGTTCGCCTCCCCTAGAGCAAAGCGGTCGACGGGCGCTTGTCGATAACTAGCGCCGAACGTCATGCGCCCACCGCCAGCCAGCCAATACAACCCACCGACTCACCTTCCTATACCGTCACATATCTGGGAACGAGGAAACTGTACAACATTCACCCGCCGCCCATGCTTCCGCCTCCGCAGCCCGTCTCCCACGTCTCCCGTCGCGGCCTGTACGCATGGCTCGCTCACACGCCGCCGTCGCCTTGGGTGCGTCTCTCTTCGCGATATTGATCTTCAGCCAGCTCGTTGTCAATCTGGGCTTCCCGCATGTCGACCTGTGGCACGGCCGCCTCGACCAGGACTACAACAAGTACGAGCACACGCAGCTGTTCCGGCCCAAGGAGGCGGCCGAAGATGCTGCAGACGACCCGTCACAGTACCTCATTGGCGTGGGAAAGGCGGACATCACTGGGTAGGGCGGCATGTCGCAACTGGGCGAATTGCGCTGATCACCATGCAGGCCCGTCGTCGAGCTCAACTTGATGGGCTATGCAAACACTTCGCAAATCGGCACTGGGCTTCGCCAGCGTCTGTACTCGCGTGCCTTCATCGTGGGCAGTCCGAGCAATCCCAACGATCGCTTCATCTACATGGTCCTGGACACGCAGTCCGGAGACACGGCAATCCGCAATGGTATCTTGGAGGGCCTCCAGCAACTGGGCTCCGGCTACTCCATGTACTCGCAGAGGAATGTCGCTGTAACAGGCACACACAGCCACGCTGGACCTGGCGCCTGGCTCAACTACCTGCTTCCCCAGATCACCAGCCTGGGCTTCGACAAGCAGAGCTACCAGGCCATTGTCGACGGCGCAGTGCTGTCTATCAAGCGGGCGCATGAGGGCTTGACCCTGGGCACCATCAGCTCCGGCAGTGCCAAGATTGCCGATGCGAACATCAATCGCAGTCTGTATGCCTACTTGGCGAATCCGGCGTCGGAGAGGGCTCGCTACACGGACAACGTCGACAAGACCATGACTCTGCTCAAATTCACCCGGGCGAGCGATGGCAAGAACATTGGCATTCTGAACTGGTTTGCTGTGCACGGCACGAGCTTGCTGGGAAACCAGACCATTGTTGCTGCAGACAACAAGGGCGTCGCTGCTTACTTGTTCGAGCATGACATTGCTGCGAACGCGGCCGCAGCCAACGCCGCCGATGGCTTCGTTGCGGGCTTTTCGCAAGCGAACGTCGGGGACACCACACCCAATGTCAACGGCGCTTGGTGCGAGGACGGCTCCAATAAGCAGTGCAGGCTCGAAGACAGTACGTGCGGTGGCAAGAGCCAATCCTGCCACGGCAGAGGCCCGTTTTATGGGCTGAACGATGGCGGTGTCAAGTCGTGCTATGAGATCGGAAAGCGACAGGCCGACGGAGCGAAGAGCATCTACGACTCGAACAGCTTTGCTTCCATCACTGGCAGTGTGCGCTCGTTCCACACCTTTGTCGATTTTTCCAACTACACCTTCCAGCATCCGAACGGGAGCACCGTGAGGACATGCCCTGCCGCGCTGGGTAACTCTTTCGCGGCCGGTACTTCGGACGGTCCGGGTGCATTCGACTTTGTTCAAAACGACCCGGGAGCTCCGACCAACCCCTTCTGGAACGTTGTGGGTAGTCTCATCGCCATCCCTAGTGCTGCCCAGATCAAATGCCAGCAGCCCAAGCCGATTTTACTTAACGTTGGCGAATCGAAAGTGCCATACGATTGGTCTCCTAATATTGTAGACATCCAAGTTCTGCGCGTGGGCCAATTCTTCATCATTGTTTCGCCTGGCGAGGCGACTACCATGTCTGGCCGTCGCTGGAGGGAGGCAGTCTACAACAAGGCCGTCTCCTCGAACATTGTCTCGTCCTCCGCCCCACCAATCGTTGTGCTGGGGGGCCCAGCCAACACATACTCTCACTACATCGCCACTGAGGAGGAGTACGGTATTCAGCGTTACGAGGGTGCGTCCACCCTACATGGACCCCACACCTTGAACGCCTACATCAACGCTACGCTTACCTACCTGCCCTACTTGTCCGACAGCGCAACTGGTCATTCACCAGCTGGTCCAACTCCCCCGGACAACCGTGACAGGAGCATCTCCCTTATCCCTGGCGTCGTTTACGACGGCACGGGCATTGGCAGCAGTTACGGCAAGGTTCTCACTGATGTCTCCGCTACTTACACTCGCGGTTCCCTTGTGCGCGCCGTGTTCCAGGGAGCCAATCCACGCAACAACCTCCGCCTCGAGGGCACTTTCACCGCCATCGAGCAGCAGAACAGTGACAGCACCTGGACACAGGTACGCAATGACCAGGACTGGGAGCTAGTATACGAGTGGAAGAGGGTGAACGGACTCTCGGGCACGAGTGAGGTGACAATCAGCTGGGATACTTCGATTACGAGCCCGGCTGCCGGATCGTACCGCATCAAGTATTACGGCGATTCGAAGGCAATTGGTGGCACGATTACCGCCTTCAACGGCACCAGTGGGGTCTTCACGTTGACCTAGAGAGGAAAGCGTGAGATGTGTTCATGCGGCGGACAAGGCGGAACGTACATATTGCTTCAGCTATTGCGAATGAGATACCAGTCGTTACTCGTCTGACTCGACCTTCAGCTCAGGCAAATTTTGTGCAGTGGGCAGTGCTTCACACCTCGCACACTCGTCCCCCTGATTATGCTATTATAGACATGTGTAGACGGGGCATGTAGTGAAACTTCTCCGCCACGGCTGAGAGATTGAGACCGATGAAATCGTAATGTTCCGCGAGGGAATACCCCGCTTCCAGTTCAACGGTATAGCTGTCATTGAGGAGCGGTTCCTTGGGGTTGTCGCCGCCTTTGTGATAGGGGCAAGGTGACGAACGCTTTAGACTTGGCAAGGCGTTACCTAGTGACGCCACTCCCGCAGCGAGAAGAAATATGGACGCTTTCATGGCGGGAACGTCAAGAGATTTTTCGAGGGAATAGAGGTGTATCAAAGAGGATAGGCGAGAATGATGTTTGGCAATAAGATAAGAAAGGGAAGCGATGGACTTGCGGGGAGAGGTATCCGCCTGTATATAAACAGGTATAAATCCCATCGGAGATTGTCCTCTCTGTCCAAAAATAGGAGCTTGTCATCTTAAGAGCAAGACATATTCCATAATCCCTAAAGGGTGGCGAGGCTGTGTTATTAGCTATTACGCCCGATGGAAAATGCATGGCTCCTTGAGCCTCTGCCACGATAGAACTAATTTAGAAGCACGGGTTTAGGGAATCAGGATCCCTTAATTCTTAAGGTTTCCCATCTAGTAGTATTGCGGCGCGACCTCATTGTGCGGTCTAATCTATTACTAGGTGTATGAATGCGACATTTATCCCATCGGGAAATGAAACTTGACAGCACAGTCTAATTGAGCAATGGTGAGAGCCTTTCTCTGAACTCCCAGCCCTCCACAATGCGAGGGCTCTACAACGCTACGAAAATAGAAATTCGCTTGAAGGCTTAGACCGATCAGGAATAGGATTGCCGAGAGTCCTTTGTGAGATTTCATGGCTTGATTCGGAGTTCGTTCAGCTGGTTGTTCACTGGATCAGTCCGAAACAGCAAGCCTTGGACTTCGAGAAGCTTAATTTTCAAACCAACACATCTCACGCAGGCAGGTTTTGCAACAAATGCCTAATTTATTATGCGGTTTGCCTTGTTTTCAGGTACGTGGTTCATTAATATAAATTCAGCTTCCTACTCCACAGCCTCGGGTCTTGGCATTCGATTCGGTGTACAATAAACTTTCTTCACGTTCTTATCAGCCCTTATAGGAGCCAAAATCTCGTCCCCGACGCCTTTGCAAGAGTATCCCGGCCCATCAAACACATGCATAAGAACCGTTGCATGATACTCTTTCATGTCTTTCCCGATATTGCGACAGTGTTGCTCGAAGGAATGTCCAGGATATAGCTCCACCATGTATTGTTCTTTGATATACTCGCCACTTCCCTTCCATATTGGAGCTTCGTATGATTGATCGTGGGAGAGTTCGGATGAAGTGGTGCGGGATCGCTCGACAGTGGTAGGTGGAGACATGTATGCTGTATTGATGATGCTGTGGCGACCGCGATCAATCCCTCGACCTCTTTTTGTGTGAGATAAGGTAGAAGACGCCGTCAAAACTCTTCGGAGTCGCTACGATGTTGCCAGGATTTCATTTGAGAAACGTGCTTGACGAGGACTCCTTAAAACTGGCAAATTACACTCGGCCGAGCCCGGCAAGAAGAGGCATTGGTTTCCTTCAAGGCTCAAATACAGTCATCGTCGGCTTACCTTGTATCATCTTGGATGAGCCATTCCTTCGGCCCAATCTCTTGATCGCGCCTTGCATCGCTGTTCTCTAGCGCACGTTCGCCGACCAGTACGACCCGCGCAACCCGCGCGACCCGCGCACACGCAGACCCCCAAGAAAGCGCACAGCCTAGTAACACCCAGATCCACCAGGAAGACTCGCAGTTCGGACCCGCGCATGTTTTCTAAGCACTAGATCAAGACGCATCTCAACACGATATCCTCTCTAGGCGGTGATGATAACACGTGCGCGAAGCAACCGTGTTAGAAGAAGTTAATGGATTTGATGAGATAGTGTGAGGTTGTTGTCTGGGGTGCGAACCATGGTATCTCAACACGAATTCAAGGGCGACTATTCGTACTCTACCCGACGCCTAGTGACGACTTTTGTACGACGCCCCAGCCTACGCGACAATCTACGCGACAGCTTACACGCGCAAGGGCTCAGGACGATAGCCAGGGCTTAATAGTCGCCGTTGAGTGGGGCCTAGGAGGAGCCGGCAAGTCGCAACTTGTCCTAAGCTATCTTCAGCAGCACCGGCAGGAATTACAGTGCAAGATTCTGGATCGAGGCAGGCCGGAAAGGAACCACCGAGGGTGACTTTCCGCGGGTCTACCACCTCCTGTTTAGCGTAACTACGCACGGGGACGTGAAGATTGAAGATGCAGTGTCAGCAGTTAAGAACTGGTTTGCTAGGCAAGAAGGCAGGTGGCTGTTTGTTTTCGATGGCGCCGATGATACTGATAGGATGGATAGCGACGAGGAGCCAGATAATTACGTCGATATTCAGCACGTTATCCCAGGCTCGCCCTCCGTCGATGTCGTCATTACCACCCGGAGCTCAAGCGCCGAAGGACTGACGCCACTAGAAGTGGTGAAGGTAGCCGAAATGGAAGCTGTGGAGGCAATGACACTCTTCCAAAGGTGCTCAAAGATACCATACCGCGCCCTCTGCCGCTGGAGAGTCCAAGTTGTACTGCTCCTCCATATGCGCAATACAAGCACGGATACCGGCCCAATATCCGTGTTTGTCTATCCGTCGGCAGTGAGGGTATATCATGGTCAGAGGATGGCTCGGAAGCTGGTCAGCACCGTAGAAAGGGGACCATTCGTCCATACAACTATCGCTAATGAGCTGAATTCTCGGCAATCTGGAAATGAAACTTACTATTGCTCATTGTAAAGTACGTGTTTTGCGACCCGCCATCCTAGACCAAAGGGATGGTCTGGATTGGGTTGTGTCCTCGAGCGATTGTGCCATTGGTTTTCATGGCCATCCTTAATGCGAACAATTCCGTTGGCGTTTGCTTGTGCAACCATTGCTTTGTGAATACCTTCGAGATGATCTTCCATATCGAAACGCGGTCCCCGGTCCCACTATCTTTTCTTCTTCTTGTATAGGTAAACTGTATTGCCTGGGACGATCTCGACATGTTTCACTTTCTTCTTCGATCGTTTGGGTTTGCGCTTTGTTTGTTGCGCTCCATGCGCACGTCTTTCGGCCTTGGTCAATCCTCGTTCTGCTTGACTCTTCATTAAGCACAGCAGCTTGGAAACCTCATTCAAAGTGTTGCAAGAGCGACCGTTGATGTTTTTCGCCCTGTCCGACAAACTCGTTCGCCTGCTGGTATCGCGCAACACATCCACCACAGGACCCACGTCAGGCAGGGATACCGCTGCCGTTCTGATATTGCGCAATATCGCTGAGTCTTCCTCCGAACACTGCTGCATAGTTTGGATACATTGATCATCTTCGTACAGCAGGCTTCAATTCTCTTATACACCTGGACCGCCTTCGCGTAGTCGTTCCTTGCGGCCTGTGCATGGTCTCTTGATCGCTTCTCAGCTCGCTCCGCGCGCTCTGCGTTGAGAATGCCATCCGACTCCTTCAGGCGCTCATTCTCCGACTTGAGGTCGCTGTTCGTGTTGTGGCATTCTTCGAGCTCACTTACAAGCTCCTCGACTCGCCGCTTGTAGTAATATATACCGGCGTCTCCTGTATGCGTTAGCTAATGCCTCCGATCAGGAAGCCGTCACTTACTGGCAACGCTAAAAGTATCGTATCCGTCATCTTCATCCTCGTAGTTGCTCGACATTGGTGCTATTCGAACTGTTGCGAAGTAGAAGCGCGGAGGTCAGGAAGCCGCCAACAATCGCGATATGTAAAGACACGTAGAGTATTGCTTATCAAGACTACTTGACTAGTGAGAGTGAAAGTCAACGTGTGCAAACGCTGCGATATCTCGCGTGCCAAGCCTCTCCGGTGGCGCCTGCCGTCTTTAAGGTTACGATAGAGAAGGAAGGCAGGACCACGTCTGCAGACAACAATCCTCAAACCTTGCTATGATATTTCGCTTAAAATTACTCGGATGGGACTCTCTCACAGACCCGTGGACGCGTATTGAATCCTAGAGGAGATGTATCATGCTGGGCCGTGATACAACGGACGCGCTTTTCATCGTAAAGCTTGTGAAGTGGTACTTGACCTCATATGTGGACAATAAGGCTCGCCACAGAGATCGATTAACCGTTGCTAAATATGTGTTTGGAGTAATCCAAACGTTTGTTCCTCAAAGACTTCGCCGCTTCCTATGCCTATGTGAGCCAAGCCGGACAATTTGAGCAAAAGGTGTGCACGCCGAATGGCCAGGACTTCGCATATCTTATCATAGGTCATCCACGAACGCACCGCCGAATCTTCTGCTCTACACTCCGCCCACCCTCAACCCACACTTCCCTTCTCGATCTTCACACTCTGCCCAAACGGCCACCCAATCATCCCCACACTAAACCAATCTTCCTTCTGAATTTGCTCCGCCTTCGCACTCAACTCTTCCACATCCCAATTACACCACGCCAACCTCCCATGGAGGAACTTCTTCTCCTGCGGCCCGGCCAACCACAGCATAAAATGCGCTGGCAATTCGACTATCATGCGAATCAACATGGTGAACATGCACTTCTCAATTCTCATACAGAAGCAGTAGAGAAGAGCAGATAGACGTACCGGTATCTTGAGGCAACTTTCCATGCAGCTCCGCATCTCTCAACATCTTGGTATCCACCACACCAGGATGCACCGAGCAGATAAACAACTCCGGATGCTCATACGCAAGACACTCGACGAATTTCGCCTGCGCGGTCTTAGACGTCCTGTACCCCGTGATCCCTGCGCCGAGGCTTGCGGGCAGGACAGCCCCCGCGGCATTCACACACAAGAGCGTAGCATTGGGCCTTGCGGTTGGGATGAATGCCTGGACTGCTATGTACACCGATTTTACGTTTGTCTGCGGCGGTCAGCACTTCTCAGCACGTGGACGAAAGGATGCGGACAAGCGTACTTCATAACTTGTCCAGAACTCCTGAAGCGGAATGTTGAGCACGGTGTCGGGCGGGGACAGATGCGCAGCGTTGAGCACGAGGACGTCCCATGCTCCGACTTGCTGCGCGATGTTCTGGATGGCAGCCTCGTCTGTGACCGAGGCCGCGAAGATGCTCGTCTTGGTGGCTGCTGCTACGTTCTTGATCTGCGCGGATGTCTCGGCGAGGGTTGCTTCGGTGCGCCCGATGAGGACAATGTGCTTTGCGCTGGCTTGGGCGAAGGCGATGGCCGTGGCGCGGCCGATGCCGCTTCCCTAGCTTGTGTTAATGGGAAGGCGCGGGGTGGATATTGCGAGGTGAGTCCGCACCCCGCCGGTCACGATGATTGTCTTGCCTTCTTGGCTGAGCTTCGGGTTCGTAGGGTGGATGGCTGGATAGGTGTCGTTGTGCCAAGTGGCGACGGGAGAGGGAAATGGAGGCGGCATTGTGCTTGGATCAACACTGCTTGTATTTACCTAGCTGGTACCGGCCCTCGAGGAGAATGATTTATTTTAAAGGGGCGCCAAATATCATATATGTATGTCTATAGGAACGGTCGGTAATATACCGTTGCCTACCCCACTGGCTGACGTCCAGCATTACGCCGAGAAGTGCTGGGCTAATGCAGGTGTTTGTATGCTTCGGTAGTACTATAGTCGTAGGGGTAAGTATTCCTAATTTGCTACCTTTAGAGGTAATACCGAGAATTATTTTTTTAACTAAAATTTATTTAATTTATATATAAAATATATAGCGTAAATATAGAATTTTACTATAAAAAAAAGTTTTTATTTTTAATTAATACTATATATAGTAATTTTTAGTTTTAATAACTATTTTTATATACTTAAGTATACTTATAATAAAGTCTCTAAGAAGCCTCTTAGGGACAGTATTCTAGACTTATTATAAAATAAATTTTAATTTATAGCGCGTTAATTTAGCGTTAATATTTATAGTATATTTAATTTAATTTTTTATCTAATACTAAACTATTTTAATTAGATTTAAATTTAGGCTATACGCGGGCTATTTTACTATAAAAATAAAATTTTTATATAGTATAGTCTTTGTATATTAATTTTTATAGGTAAGGGCACTATTTTATATAAAGAGAAGTTATAGCTCTTATAGTAAAATATAATAATATATTATAAATATAATATATTTATAATAAGTAAACTTATTAATAATATTTTAATAAGACTCCTATATAAGCGCTAGGTCTTTTTTTATACTATAAAAGCTATTCTAAAATATCTAGCTATTTTTATATAAGTACTTTTAGAGTACGTAAATAATATAAAACTCTTTATAGGCTTTATGCGTTACCTATTACTTATAATAGTAACTTAACTAAATTTAGCTTTTATTTATCTATAATATATAACTTTATTATTTAGGGGTTTAATATATATAATTTTTTATAAAGCGTAGGCGTACTAAATAATTAGTTTTTAATATTAATAGTTTACTATAGGTAATATAGTATAAATAATCTTAATATTTAAAAGCAGCTCTAATTTAATATTTTAATATTTTTAGGTACTAAAAAGTAAGTAATAATTTTATATAGCTTATAAGCCTATTAGTCTAGCTACTAATAATAAAAAGTTTTATTTTATTAATATTTTCTTTAGTATACTTACAGAGGCGCCTAGAGTATTTTATAAAAATTATTTAAATAAAATTAGTAGTTTAGCGTACCTAATTATAAATAAGGCCTAAAAAAATTTATTAAATATATTTAAGACTGAATCTAATATTATAAAGTATTTAAATAGTAAGTTATTAGTTACGGATTATATATTTAGTTTTTTTAATATTATTAGAGTATTAAAAGTATAGTAAAAGCGTTATAAAATTAAAAAGTTAAAGTAATTAATACGTAGAATTAAAAGTATTTTTAGTTTTAAGTAAACGTAATACTACTATATAGTTTATACTTATACTAGTATTACCTAATTTAGTTAGGTATAGCTATAAAAGTAACTAAGATATTAAATTATATTTAAGTACTTATATAGACTTATATTATCCTACTAATATTAGTATTAATATTAATATTCTTATAAAACTTTTATAGCCTTTTTAAATATTTAAAATTTTTTTTTACTATATAAAATACGTAGGAGATTAAAATTTACGTTATTTTTATAAGCTAAAGAGTTTTAGTAGGGTAGCGCGGAAACCGATAGAAAATATAGTAAATTAGGAATACTTACCCTTGCGACTATAGTAGCTTGCGAAGTCGCATTCCTAAGCGGTATCGTCCTCGCTTGGGTATTTTCCACGGCCAAGCTAATGCACGATGAGGTACTCGCGTCTGACACAGCCCGGTGCTATCCGTTGATTCGTTTCGTCGTATGCTCGACTTCTCAATACCCTCCCTTCCACACCCCGCCTCGCCCTTGCCCTCTATAATCCCTCTCTGCCCCGCAAGACCGGCATGAGATGAACATCATCCAGAAAGCAGGACTTGCTTCGCGGGCCTAGAAGCGACAAAATCCGAAATGTCCGAAAACCTGCAGACATTATACATGACGGATATAAGGGACATAGCGTGCTTACGCCGACGAGACCGATCTTTTCAAGTGAGACCATGCAGACAGAGAGAACGGGCAATGGTGAATAGATGGAGAGACAAGTGCGACTGCACAATCTTGGAGTGGATCAGCAGCAACACGGGGCATAGCTCATCGTTTTGGCGTAGGTCGAAAGCTGCCGACTCCACATCTGTGCACTTTGATGGTTACCACTTGGAGTAATCATTCTGTACGGCGTCAATGTCGACGTCGACACGATGCATATCGCATAACATGGTACTCAACCCGGAGGAACCCTGGTATCGTTTACATGATGCTGGGAATGAGACAGAAGACAATCTTTCTCTGAGCAAGAGATGGATGTATGAGCAAACCAATACTCATGTTTCTCGTGTTATGGTCAATTCTTGGGATGTTCAGGACTTTAGTGGCTTCCGTGATGAGATGTCTTACGCAGTATGGATATGTCTCTTGCTTCACGTCCGTGCCTTAGCGGCGGCCTAAGGTGGGGCTTTTGTTGTTGAGCGCACAATCGCCTACGGTTCTTATATTATTATTATTATTAAAGTTTAGTACTAAGTCGTATACTAGCTACCTATATAGTAAAATAAATTTTATAATTCTTTCTTATCTATATCTTAGTAGCGGCTTAAGGTAGAGCTTTTATTATTAAGCGTATAATTACCTATAGTTCTTATATCTTCTTTTTAATTATTATTATTAAAGTTTAGTACTAAGTTATATACTAGCTATTTATATATATACTTTATAAAATAGACTTTATAACTCTTTCTCCTTTATTAAACTACTATAAATATAAATCTCTTTACTAATAACGCTACTGCAAACACGCACTATAAAGAAAACATATATAAATAATATAGTACACGGCCTAAAGTAAGTAGTAGCTTAAGTATACAGCCTATTAGTGCACAATCCTATACGCTAAATAGTAGTATACCTATAGAATTATAGCTATAGCTAGCACTAATATATTATAGTCTAAAAGTCTTATACTATAACTTAGGTAAATACTATTTAAAAGGTTTTTTACTTTTAGGTATACTATATATATAACTACAAAAATATTAATTATAAAATTAATATATATAGTAAGCTTAAGGAGTTTAGAAATAATTCTAATAAATATATTTATAACTTAGTCTAGGCGCATATCCCTAAGTATATTAATAAAAATATTAATAAAAAGTTAATAGAGCGTTAAGTCTAGCTTCTTAATATAGTTACCTGCTATATTATTATTTATTTTAGAGAAGATACGTCTTCTAATACTATTTAGAAATAGCGCTAATATTAGTAAAACGTCCTTTATAGGGCTACTAAAAGTAAAAGATAGACGCTATAAAAATACTTTAAAAAAAAATTAAAAATAGTAAAATACTTAACTATAAGAAGTTACTATATATAAACTATATTAATAAAACGTTTAGTAATCTTATACTATTTATAAAACTAGATTTTATCTAAGCGCGTAGGTATAGGGATCTAGTATTAATTTTATTAACTTTCTTATTATATAACTAGACTAGTATTAAAATCTATATTATATATTACGTCGTAAACACACAGAGTTACACATTGCTAGGTACTAAAATATAAGACTCTCTTACTTCACCACGCATGGGCTTACAATGCTATCAGGACATACACTGGGAAGCCGGAAAGGGCGTTAACGGGTACGTAAAATTGGCGGGAGAAGGGAAACGTAGCACATACTAACAGATGACAGTAAGACAAAAGCACCCCTAAGCTGGGTTGTTACATCCTGCCAACTTAAATAGTACTTCCCCATCCCGTGGGGGCAGAAGTCTAATTACTCACAGTTTATATCATGGACGGAGGCATATATCCGGATCACAGAATATGGAAACATGTGGATCTGGCCTTTCTCCACGGTGGTAAGAAATACACGGACGACCCAGTGGTGCGTGCTCCTGCTTAGAGACGCCGATTCGATGCTAACTCTCCTAGTATGCCGACGCTAGCCACGGCACCGGCGTGAGAATGGACATACCTCACCGTGTCACTATGGCTGACAATCTCCAAGGTCGCAGGTGTCGTTGCACTCACCGCACGCTGGGCACGAGTCGTTGGCGCGAAAATCCTGGGCCGCGGTGGCAGTTATGACCGCATGGTAGAAGGTATAATGCAGCACATTATACGCGACGTGAAACTAACATTTCATGGCCATAAACGATATTATTGATGAGCATGAGTCTAATAAAAAGGTAAGTGAATCAGTACCTTTTCGTATGAATTGAAATTGAAATCTTATAGCACGAAGAATACAAGGGTGCGGTCATCAACATGTCATTTGGAGGCGATAATTACCCTGCATTTGAGTCGGCTATCAAGAAAGCCATCGCAGCTGGCATTCCTGTTGTCACATCCGCCGGGAATGGCGACATGTACGGCAACGGTATGCCTAAAGGAACAATTCCCTGTGGGTAAGTCGGTTGATTGATCCCTCCTAATTCCAAACCGAACCTGTCAAACTCTCTGGAAAATAACCTCTGGAACTTGATCTGCGATGCTGGGTGCCGACAAAGCAGAGCATTTCTTCCTCCAAGTGACAAGTCCCTGTATCATATTCGAAGCTAACACATGTCTACCTAGCTACGAGAACGTCATCTGCGTTGGTGGTGTTTCTAAAGACTACCATAAGTCGCACTACTCCAACTATCGCGAAGGTGTCACAATCTTCGCGCCCGGCCACCATATCAAGACCATAGGGATCTCAACCTACTATTCCAATGTTTTCGTGGACGGTACTAGCTTCGCGTCACCTTCCGTCGCCGCGATCCTCGCCATCTATATGGGGTACGAGAGGCTCATAGACAACGTGTCGACAGTCTTTGACCGTCTAATGAAAAACGCGCACCACGACATCCTCACCTATGCCGAACCAAATATACCGGTACACTCTGGTGTTCATCATCCCGATAAACCCAACGATTGCCCGTACAATGGCATGAATATGGATTTCTGCGATGGCGCTGGAGAACGACAGGATGGCGGAGCTGCTTGTGAGTTGGACCTGCGACAATTGGCTGTGAACGACGCTAATTATGACTACAGGGGAGTTGCCCGACGACATGAGCCCTGATGCCCTGAGCGTGTTCATGGATGAACCGCATGCGCCTGGGAATGTGGAATATGACTGTCAACCCAAGTAAGCTTTATCGTTTTTATACCTGTCACGAGTGGAATGTACACTGACAGACACTAGTTTGGGAGACATCGATGGAAAGCAATGCATATGTACGCCAAAGGGCTGTGAACCTTCCGGTACTGAGTGCCTGTCGGTAACTGCGGCCAAGGGTAAATATGGATGTGATGATGAATGTAAGGGATGTAAACCGTGACGGATCTTCTAAGCCCGCTGTGACGGATTTTCCAGCAACACTCGGATGGAGCACTGGAAGGGTTCGTTCCTCTCGTCTGCGCGCCGAATGTGGCCTGAGCCTGTTTTGATGTCATTTCTTGTCATTTGCTTGTACTTGTACCATCAGGCCTTTGAGCGTCGCAACTCGATTTCTTCTATGAACGTATGTACGGGAACCTACAACAGCTACATAACTCGTACAGCACACTATCGTGTTACTCGTAAACACAACATATAATAGTCAATCAATCTTTGGTTCAAGGAACAGTAATACATAACAAGCTGTAGCCGAATCGAACAATGCGATATCCTGCTCCACTTTCGACTAGCCTTCCGATCACATTTATACCTACACAGTAAAGCTAGATTTCCACCATCGTATTGGAAGTAATACTTACGATTATTACTAAGCTATTCTAAGAATAATTTTCCTATAATAATCTATATATTAATATAACCTATACCTAGTATACTAAGTATAGATTATAGTAGAGTATTTTTTATAATATTTAGTACTCTTTAAAAGTTAAAATATACTTTTTTTTACTCTATTAGTACTTTATAATAGACAAGGTTTTATAAATTCTTTATAAGGCGTCTTTTATAATTTTTTTAAAAAAGCTTTTTAATTATAAAGAACTTATTTTTAGCGTACTATATTAGTAGTTTTATTAAAATTAGTTAATTAGTTAGTTATAAGTATAATAAAAAAAATTTACTTACTAAAATTATACTCTAATTTTATTTTATAGTACGCCTAGCTAAGTATACTAAATAAAATATTTTATTTTTTAAATAGGTTAGCTATATTCTTATTTATATTCTTAATATAGATAATAAGTGTATTTATAATTTAATTATGTACATTTTTTTTTAAAAAAGTTTAAGTTAAATAAAATACTAAAATAAAATTTATATTTATAAAAATTTTTTAAAATTAGTAGTAGTACTACTATATTTAACATAGCTATTATTAAATATAAGTATTAAAATAAAGGTAGGAGATATATATATATAAGTATAAATATAATAAATAGATAAAAAATTTATATATATCTTTTTACGACCGCTTTTATCTTTAATAATAAGTTATATTTTTAAACTATAATCTTAATAATATTATCTTATTAAATTTACTAATTTCCACTACTAGTTTTAATAGAGACCTAGAGGTTTTAGAGTTATAATAAGCTAATTAATATAAAAAATTTTATTTTATTTAGTAATATACTAAGCTATTTATTTTTATTACTCTAGACCTACTAGTTATTATTGTCTTATAGTCTTTATAGTCCTTATAGCCCTTATAGCCTAATTTAAAGAATCCTTTAGTATTTAGACCTTACGCACCTACTGTGCTTTTATAATATTATATACCTATAGCTCTATAATATACTTAAGATTATTTAGTCTACATTTATATAAAGTTTTTAAGTTACTTTACTATTTTTATATAAAATTTTATTTAATTGCAAAAGTTCTATAAGTTATTAGTTTTTATAGAAGACTTTTTAAGATTATTATTATAGGGGAGTGAACTTAGAAAAGAGTACTTAAGAAAAGAGTACTTAAAAAAAAATACCTTTTTTAAAATAATATAACTTTGTAATTAGTAAGCTTAAAAATATAAGGAAAATAGTATTTTAAAGAAAAAGTCTAGCAGATTTTATTTACTCTATTAGGGACTACTTACTAAGGGGTTTAGGGGTAAAAAAAATTAGTAAATATAGAAATTTTTTAGAGTCCTATTTTAGACTATTATAACTTATTAATTAAGGTGTAAAATATGCTTATTTTTATATATATTATAATAGTATTTATAATATAAAATATATAAAATATTTTTACATATTTATATATTAATTATATAATTATATATTAAAGTCGCTTTTTTAAATTTTTAATAATAAACTAGTAAATAATAAATTACTAGTACTTAGTATAGTATCCTTTAGTTTCTATAACTACCTTATAACGGTTATAGAAAGATAAAATATAATTATTAATAACTTCTTATAGTATATTATTCTACTTCTCTATAATAGCTCTTTTAAATAATTTTATACTTTTTAAACTTAATCCTATACCTAAATTAGCCTTTATATTTTTAATTAGCCCTAATTTTAATAAACTCTATATATTTTCTATAGGGGCTAAATCTGGACTATAGGTTAGGTAAAAAAAAGTTTAATTTTATTATTTTTAAATTAAGTTAAAACGTTATGTATTATATAGATTTTAGTATTGTCTTATTAAAAGTACTATCCTAAAATATTATTAATATAAGGATTATAATTATAATATAATATAATATATTTATATACTAATCGAAGAAATAGTGTGGCTGTAGTGGCTCGGGGCGACCAAAAGGGGTTTTAAAAAAGGAGGAGTATGTGTATGCCTTCATACTTAATATGTATATAATATAATAATATATATATATATATATATATATATTATTATTATATTAATAAAAAAAAAGGTAAAAAAAGAGATTATATTACTTACTACGTTGTATACTTAGTTTAACTATAAAATTAAGGACTTTATTTATATAGTTTATACTAGTAAAAGAAGTATTATTATTAGGTATTTTAATAAACACTAAATTACTTTTTCTACCTATCTAAATAGATCCCTATACTGAGATAGTAACGTCTCGGCCTATAATTTAATTAGTATTAATAATATAAATAATATAATATTATATAATAATAATAGTTAAAATAATAAATAATATAATATATTAAAAAATATTAAAAACTTACTGCGTAATTAGCTAGAAACTAATTCTTTTTTTACTTTATTATTACCTCTTTTTCTATAATATGCACTTTTAACTTTCCCCCTTTATATTACTGACTTATTACAGGGGGGTGAAACAAAAAAGGGTTAATTAAAAAAGATATCTTTTTTAAAATAATATAACTTTATAATTAGTAAGCTAAAAAATACGAGAAAAATAGGGTTTAAAAGAGAAGATTTAAGAGATTCTATTTACTTTATTAAGGGCTGCTTACTAAGGGGTTCAGGGGTAGTAAAAAATTAGTAAATATAGAAAATTTTTAAGACCCTACTTTAAGTTAGTATAACTTTTTATTTAAGGTGTAAAATTTATTTATTATTATATATATTAGAATTATACTTAAAATATATAAGTATATAATGTTTTTATATATTTATATATTATTTATATAATTATATATAAAAGTTATTTTTTTAAATTTCTAATAATAAACTGGTAATAATAAATTACTAGTACTTAGTATAGTAGCCTTTAGCTTCTATAACTACCTTATAATAGTTAGGAAGAGATAAAATAAAATTATTAATAACTTTTTATAGTATATTATTCTATTCTTTTATAATAACTCTTTTAAAGGCCTCTATACTTTAGAAACTAAATCCTATACTTAAATTAGCCTTTTTATTATTATTTAGCCCTTATTTTAAATAACTCTATATATTTTCTATAGGGGCTAAATCAGGGCTATAGGCTAGGTAAGGAAATAGTTTAATTTTATTATTTTTAAACTAGTTTAAAACGTCCGTTGTTTTATAGATAGGGACGTTATCTTATTAAAATTACTAACCTAAATTAATATTAATATAAAGTTTATAATTATAATATAATATAATAATATAATAATATATATATATATATATATTATTATATTAATAAAAAAAGGGGTAAAAATAGGTTATAAAACTTACCCCTTTTTATAGAGGGTTTAACTTTAGGTATAAGGATTTTATTTATATAGTCTATACTAGTATAAGAAGTAAAAGAATTAGGTGTTTTAATAAATACTAAATTACTTTTACCTTCTACCTAAATTGCACCCTAAACTTATAGTTAAAGATCTTATCTTATAAAATAATTAATATAATTAATATTAAAAAACTAAAACTATAACTTAAAAATATATAAAAAGTTATATATTTTAATATTTTAAAAAGTTAAAATAACTTACTTTATAAAAAGCTAACAGCTAGTTCTCTTCTAACTCTATTATTACCCCTTTTTCTATAATATTATTTATTTTATTATCCCCTTTGTATTGCTAACTTATCAGAAAATATTATTTTTTTTAAATTTATATTTTTAATATTTTTAATATTATCTTTAGCGTAGTTTAATCTTTTTTTAGAGTTTTCTTTATTAATTATTAGTTTTTTTTTTACTTATATTAATAGAGTAGACCTCTTCTTTTAAAAAGAATTATAAAATTCTTTTTATAATATTTAGACTATTTTTTATTAATAGTCTTTTATTTTCTTTTTTAGAACTTCTAGTTAAGTTTTTATTAATAACTCTTTTATTATTTAAAGTTAACTTTAAAACTCTACTATTTTTAATCTTTTTTATATTATAATTATCTTTCTCCTTCTTTTTAATACATTATATAGTATAATATATACTAGTAGGAGATATACTTAATATAGTAGCAATTAAACTAGGTAAATTATTTATTTTTAAAAGAAGTTAAACTTAAAATTTAAGTTTTAAGAAATTTAGCTCTATTTTAAGGAAATAGGAGTTTAAGTTTATAAAAGATAAAAGATATTATAATATACTATAATATTAATAATATATTACGTAATTAGTAATTATATAAGCCTTAGTAATATTTTTATAATTAATATAATTTTATTATTAGATTACTAATATACTTTAAAAATCTAGTCACGTGACCAACACCGGGCCTAAAAGAGTATAGTTAAAATTTTAGTTAAATATATTTACTAACTAAAAAGTTATAGGAATCTAAAAAAGGGATTATAAAAATTGCTATATTTAGGTAATTTTAGTTATTGACTTATGCTTACTAAGTAGTAATTAAAATAGTAATTAAAATCTCTATAATTTTCTCTTTAAAATAGTATTATTTACGTATTTTTAGGATTGTTATTTAATTTTATATACATTTTTAAAAAAGATAACTTTTTAGATTAACCCTTTTTTGTTTCACCCCCCTGTAGAAATTATTATTTTTTTTAAATTTATATTTTTAATATTTTTTATATTTTCTTTAGCGTATTTTAAACTTTTTTTAGTATTTTCTTTATTTATAAGAAGCTTTTTAGTACTTATATTAATAGAGTCCTTCTCCTTTTTAAAAACTTTTATAAAGCCCTTTTAATAATATTTAGACTATTTTCTATTAATAGTCTTTTATTTTCTTTTTTAAGACTTTTAGTTAAGTTTCTATTAATAACTCTTTTATTTCTTAGAGTTAACTTTCTAACTCGACCTTCTTTAATTTTATTTATATTATAATTATTTTTTTCTTTATTTTTAATAAGTTAAATAGTATTATAAATAGTCTTTTTAGGCTTTTTTAAAGTAAAAATAATTATAGAAATAGGGGTATTTGTTTTTAAAAGTAAGTTAACTTTAGATTTAAGTTTTAATTAACGTACTTCGTGAGCTTTATGAAGCCGCGGCACAACGTAATAACGAGAACTCAATAAATGCCGAATAGCTTAATACAATACTAATAAGGCCATGTACGAACAGTGTAATGTATTTAAGTTTTAAAAAATATATTACTATTTTAAGGAAATAGAAGTCTAGATTTATAAAATTTAAAAGATATTATAATATATTAAAATATAAATAATATATTACGTAATTAGAGATTATATAAATATATGTTAAATTTTTATTATTATTATAATTTTATAATTAGATTACTAATATACTTTAAGAAACAAGTTGCGTAAGCTAGATTAGGCCTAAAAGGGTATAATTAAAATTTTAGTTAAATATATTTACTAACTAAAAAGTTATGGGAACTTAAAAAAGGAATTTAAAAGATTACTATATTTAAATAATTTTATTATATTATACGTAATTAATAAGTAGTACGTAAAATACTAGTAATATTTTTTATAATTTTCTCTATAAAACGGTATTAGTTACGTATTTTTACGCTAATTATTTAATTTTATATAAGTTTTTAAAATAGATATCTTTTTTAAGTACTTTTTTTTAAGTTTACCCTACTATATATACTGCCTTACGCCTTAAGTATTTAGTAGGTATTTAAAAGTACTAATAATACTAGCTTTTTATTTAATCTATAAAGCGGTTTATTTTATTATCTATACTTTAGTTAAATTTTTAGTTTTTTAATAATAGTTGCTATAACTATACGCTATTTTTAAGTTATATTAGGTATACTATTATATAGTATTATACTAATAATTATATAAATACTATAATTATCTTACGCCGGTTATAGGAGATTACTTATTTTAATTTTAACTATTTTATTTTTTGTTTTTATTTATTTAATATATATTTTTTATAATACGTACTACTCCCGAGTAAGAGTATAAAAAACTTAGTTATTCTTTTATATTTTATTCTTATTATATTTTACCCCGCCTACTAACAGTCTATAAATTAATAACGTTATTATAGCTTCATTACGTAATTTATAGTAATATTTTTTTATTTAATTTTATATAAGCCTCTATACTACCCATTAAACTTTTTACTAAAATAATAATACTATAAAGGCCTACTAAAGTAAATTATATATATACTTAGCTTACTTAGCCTTATAAAATAAGAAAAAAGCTATTATTTACTATTTTTAGTATCTACGCCGTTTATAAATATTTACTATTTAGTTAGTAATATCTATTAAATAAAGATAAGAGACTTTCCGAAGTTTATAATACTTAGTTATTGTTTTTATTATTTTAAATTTTATAAGCGTACTAATAGATTAATCTTATTTTATTAGTCTAAACCTAGGGTTACTTTATTACTTTTAGCTCTATTAATAATATTAAGTTTTTTAGCTTTTTTTTTATTAACTACCCGCTTCTATAAAGCTTTTATTTTATTAGTTTAAAATTTATTTGTATAGAATAATATAGGAAAAAAATTTTTAAAGTAACTAAAAATAATATACTTAAAAAAGCTAGTTTTTACCGAAAGGTTACGTACGTATAGGTTAATATACAACTTATTAATAAGCTATATATAAATAGACGGTTCTAGTTAATTTTAAATTTTATATAAGTTTAGAGTATCGCTACTACTAAAAGTAGTTAGTATAATAAGCGGTAAGTTAGTAACCTATTTAAAATTAATATAGTAATAGATATTTTAAAAATAAAAAAAACCTATAGAGATTATTATATAGTAAAATATAATTTTAAAAAGTAAAGTTAATAATATAGTATAGAGTGTAAAATAAATAATTAGACTTACTAGCTTAAAGACTAAATATTTAGTTATATAGACTTTAGGTAATAGTTTAATAACTCTCTTTACTCCTAAAGTTTATATATTTAGTAACCCCTAAGGCTAACTGTATTATATATAATTATAAGTAGTAATTACTAATTATTTTAAAGATAATTATAAGTAGTTACTAATCTATAGATATATAATTAAAGTATAAGTAAAGCTTTACTATATTTAATAAAGCACCTTACCCTTACTGAAAGAAAGAAGTATAACTTTTAAGGGTTTAAAATTTATACTACTTATATATAGCCTCATTATATATTAAGCTATTTAGTATTTATTAAATTCTTATTATTATATTATACCGCAACTTTATAAAGCTCGTAAAGTATATTAATTATTATAATACGTACGATAAAAGTGTATAATATAAAAGTCTATATATATATTATTAATAATTTATCTATTTTACGATTTATTAAATATATACGAGTTTAGTAGTATAGTTAATAAAATTTATTATTTTATATATTATGCTGCGTACTATAAATATAATATTTTTTTTTAAATACCTACTTAGTATTAGTTATAATAGTAGATATATAAGTATAAACTACTATAAAATAATAAATTATATTAAACTACAAACCTATTAAGTACTCTTAAGTAAGTATTATATACCTATCTTAGTACTATTTTTTTTAATTAGGTTTAGTATAATACTTTTTAAAAGCTAGTTATTAGTCTAAATAATATATTTAGTATTCTCCTTTTTAATTAGGTAGTTACTAATAGTAACTTTATTATATAAAAAAAAAACTTTTACTAGTATAATTATCTTATATATATATTATTATCGCCTAAACAGGAGCTATTTTAAAGTAAAATAGCTATCTTAACTAATCTACGTAATAGGATTTTAAGTATATAACCTTAAATATATACTTTATAAGTAGTCTTATCCCAGTTTTATCAATACCGCTTATATAATAGCGGCGATATAAAAACTTATAAATTCTAATTAAATTTAAAATAATAAATACTATCGTTAATAATTTTTTATAAAAGAAATATTGTTACTATAGTAACTAATTTTTTTAATTTATTTATATATAATAATAAACTAGAATTATATAAACCAGTTAGTCTAGTTAATAGAGCTTATAAATTAATTATAATCTTTTATGTTATATACTAGCTATAAAATATTATATATTATTTTACTACCTTTATAAGATTATTATTCTTAATATAGTAGGTATAGAGTTAAATTAATATAAAAAAGTATTATTAAGGGTAAAGGAGGTCTTATATTCTTATATATAATATATACTTTTTAAAGAGTTTCTATTAAGTACGTAAATATATAGCGTCTTTACTCTTTAAAAAAAAATTTATAAAAAGTTTATTTACTCTATAGTAATATAGTAAAAGTAGTCTTTAATATTATAGATTATAGTAAAAAAAAAGGTATTAGTATTAGCGTTAGCATATATATAGGAGTAAATATATATAAAAAAAATATTTCTAAAAATATATAAATCTAATATATATATTATTATATACTATAGTAGATCTTATAGAGTAGTAAAAAAAAAAAAAATTCTATTTTTAACTATTTTAATTATATAGTATTATTCTAAAATACGGAAAAAAAAATTACGTAGTTTTATTACTATTAACACTTTAGGCTAGTAATAAAAGCTTTTAATTATTATATATATAAATTAGTATTTTATAAAGCTTTTTCTACTATATTTATACTACTAGATTAAAATTTAAATATATTATTAATATTTTAAAATTGCTAATACTATACTAAAAGTAAATAATTTATACTAAGTATATAAATATATATAGACTTTTTTTTTTAAAACTATTTTAGGTATTTTTAGTTACTATAGTATTTTATTATATATATTTATATATTAATCGAACAAATAGTGTAGCTATAGTAGTTTAAGGTAACTAAAAGGAGTTTTAAAAAAACTATAGTATTTTAAATTAATACTATAATAAAGTAATATTATAAGTTAAATAAAACTAAGTATTAGAATTACGTTCTTTTAAATCCTATTTAAATTAAAGTAGAGTTAGATTTATTAGTTTAATATTTAATTTTTATTTAAATTAAATTAGTATTAAATCTTTACTACTAATAATTTAAACTAGATTTATATTAAACTTTACTTAATTTTATTACTTTTAATATTTCTAATAATCTTTATAGAGTATAATTAGTAAAAAAAGTTTTCTCTTTTAAATAATTAAAGTAGAAAGTAAAAAAAAAAAAATTAATTAGTAGCTTTTTAGTATTTTTTTATACTAGACTTATTAGCACTTAAGTTATTTTAAAATATTCTCTTATATACGTACTTTTATATACGTACTCTTATATATATATTCTTATATATATACTCTTATATACGTACTTTTATATACGTATTTTTATATATATACTCTTATATACGTACTTTTATATATATACTTTTATATACTTTTAATATAAGTTTTATTTACTCCTCCTTTTTTTGAAACCCCTTTTGGTCGCCCCGAGCCACCACAGCCACACTATTTGTTCGATTAATATACAAATATAAGTTTTATTAATATTATTAATTAACGTACTTCGCGAGCTTTATTAAGCCGCGGTATAATATAATAATAAGAACTTAATAAATACTAAATAGCTTATAAATTATAAGACTATATATAAGTAGCATAAATTTTAAACTCTTAAAAGTTATACTCCTTTTTTATAGTAAAGGTAAAATATTTTACTAAATATAGTAACGCTCTATTTATATTTTAATTATATATTTATAAATTAGTAATTACTTATAACTATTTTAAAGGTTATTAGTAATTACTATTTATAATTATATATAACGTAGTTAGTCTAGGGGATTACTAAATATATAAACTTTAAAATTAAAAAAAGTTATTAAGCTATTACCTAGAGCCTCTATAACTAAATATTTAGCTTTTAAACTAGTAAGTTTAACTATTTATCCTACACTCTATAGTATATTATTAACTCTTATTTAAAAGTATTTTATTATATTATATTTCTATAAATCTTTTTTATTTTTAAAACGTTTTATTATTATACTAATTTTAGCTAGATTACTATGTATTATACCAACTGCTTTTAGTAGTAGTAATACTCTAAGCTAAAATAAAATCTAAAGTTAATTAAAACGGAATCCTTCTACTTACGTATAGTTTATTAATAAGTTTTATATAAATTTATACGTACGCGAACTTTTAATAGATAATAGCCTTTTTAAATATATTATTTTTAGTTACTTTAAAGCCCTCTTTAGTATATTATCTTATATAAATAAAATTTAAACTAATAAAGCAAAAGCTTTATAAAAGCGGGTAGTTTATAGAGAAAAGCTAAAAAACCTAATATTATTAGTAGAGCTAGAGGTAATAGAATAATTTAAAAAATAAATAAATAAAATAAAATAGATTTATTACTACGCTTATAAAATTAAAAAAAAAATAAATATAAATTTTAGGGCCTACTAGTATACGTAGGGTTAACTAAGTATATATTTTTATTTTTATTTAGTAAATATTACTAACTAAGTAATAGGTACTATAGGTAACGTAAATATTAATAATAATAGATATAGTTTCTTTTATTGTATAAGACTACTAGGGAAGCTAAGTATATACGTAACTTATTTTACTAGTAGGCCTTTAAATAGTATTATTATCTTAATAGAAAGTTTAATAAGTAATATAAAAATTTACGTAGAATTAAGTAGAAAAATATTACTTTAAATTACGTAATAAGTCTATAATAATATTATTAGTTTATAATATTAGTAAATAGGATAAAAGGAACTAAAAATAAAATATAAAAGAATAAATAAGCCTTTTATACTCCTACTTAAGAGTATCTATTAATATTAAATTATTAAGTACTTCGCGAAAATATATTTTATAAAAAACTTTACTTTAATTAATAATAGTTATAATATAATATTATTATATAATATAATAAAAAATCATATTCGTTATTTATTTTTAAATACTTTAAAAGTATAATACTAAAAATTTTATCTTTATTAAATTTATTATATTTAAAACTTCTAATTATCTACTAAATTAAATTAATTTTAAAAAGGTCGCAATACTATACTAAAGTAAAAAATAAATAACTATTAAAAATCTATAACCTTAAAATTAAATATTAATATTTAACTAACTTATATAAAATACTAAATAATTTGCTCCTACTTAGAACTAATCCAATATTTAAAAATTATAACTTTTAAGTGCTAAAGCGTATAAAAAAATAAAAATAAAAAATATTTATAAAGAAAAGTATTTTATATAAAGTAGAATGAGTTATAGTACTAAATACTATAGTAGTATTATAAAAGTAATTATAATAAGTATAAACTTAACTTAATTAGTTAATTAAAACCTTTTTTATTTTAGATATTTTAGTATTTATAATTAAATTACTAGTAATAACCCTTTACTAACTTAATAATAATTTAACTATTAGATATCTATTAAAATCTCTTAAAACGTTTATACTATACCTATTAAAATATATACTTAATATTAAGCTCCTTATTCTAATTTTATTAAAGACCTAAAGGTTTTAGAATTATAATAAAATAATTAATATAGAATATTCTATTTTATTTAGTTATATACCTAACTATTTATTTTTATTACTTTAGACCTACTAGCTATTATTATCGCGTTAGAAGTGTTTAGCCTAAAAAAGTCTTAAGGCTTTTTATATTCATTACCTATTTTATACCTATACTAGTATACTCTATTATCTTTTTAATAAAGCTTAAATAGTTTTTTATATTTACTTTTATGTACCCCTGGATCGTCGTCTAGGCGTACTTATTACTTTTCGATATTTACTTTTATATTTAGTAAGCGCTTTTATATATTTAAAATAATATTTTTATTATACTACTAGTTCTCCTTTAACTTACTTATATTTATTAGTTATTATTATTATCTCTATAAAATAACTTACTATATATCTTTAATAACTAGTATATATTTATAAGTAATAACCTAATTAGCTTTTTCTTTTATAATATAAGCAGATTATAATATAATAATAAAGGGATATATATACTCCTCCTTTTTTAAAATCCTTTTTAGTTGCCCTAAGCCACTATAGCTACACTATTTATTTAATTAATATATAAATATATATAATATAATAGTTATTTTATTTATAGCTTTAGAACTTTAAGGATCTTACCTATTATATAGCAGTTATTTTTATTTATTAATTACGTGCCTATAGTACTATAGTACTATATATAATACTAAATATTATTAGTAATTATTACGTCTAGCGTAGGTTATAATAGTTTAGTTATAATATTAGTTTACTTTATAGATATTATATACTTTATATATATTTATATATTAATTAAATAATAAGTATAGCTGAGGTGGCTTAGAGCGACTAAAAGGGATTTTAAAAAAGGAGGAGTATATATATACCTTTATTTCTATACTTTATAATATCTTTTATATTTGTATATTAATTAAACAAAAGGGTGTGGCTGTGGTGGCTATATAGGCGACCAAAATCTTTTATAGTATCTAGTATAAGTCTATATTATATTTTATAAATATTATATATTTTACGGCGCCCGACGTAGGCCTATATATATACTTTTAAATTTATTTTACGGTATTAGGAGTACGCTTTTTAAATATATAATTATAAGAGTACTATACTATAGTTGGTAAAATAATACTTTTAGGTAACGTAATTTATATTATAAATATACTATTTTTTTTATAAATACCTATTTAGTATTAGTTATAATAGTAAATATATAAGTATAAGTTAATATAAAGTAATAAATTACAAAGCTTTAAAACTATTAAGTACTATTAAGTAGTTATTACGTATCTATTTTAGCGCAGTATCTTTCTTAATTAAATTTAATATATTATTTTTAAGAACTAATTATTAGGTTATATAATATATATAGCACTTTCCTTCCTAATTAGGTAGTTACTAATAGTAACTTTATTATATAAAAAAAAAGCCCCTTATAAATAAAACAAAATTTATCTTTTTTAGTAGTAAGCTTTTATTAAAAACTAACTTAATATTAATATAAACTTTAATTTAAGTATATATACTTATATAGTATTAGTATAATTATATAATATTAAAAAGACTTAAAAAAACTTAGTATTTTAATATTTAATTACTTTAGTTAGCCTATAATTTTAAAATATTAAAAAAAACAATTATATTACTATTATTCTTCTTTCTTTTAAATAATAAAAAGCCCAAGTATTAAACTAGATTTTATTACCGAAAAATAGCTTTTAAGAAAATATTTTCTACTTATAAAGTAAAATTTATTAGTATAGGTATTTACAAAAAATATATTATAAAAAATAGTCTTTATAGTTTTAAAAAAAATATTTTTATTTTTAAAAACTCTAAATATAGACTTTAAGTAAATATAAAATAAATTTTTTTAATAAAATAGTAATTTATTTTATTACTTTTAACACTAAATAATAGAATTATTTTTTAAAATAAAAATAATCTAAAATAAGTATATATTATTTAATAACATTAAATAACTCTTTATATATATTTAAATATTAGACTTCTTTTTAAATATAGTATATACTTATTATAAAATCTACTCTAATCTATTTCTAAAATAACTTATAATAATATATTTAATCTTAATAAATAATTTTAGCTTAAATATATATTATAGTTATAAAAAATCTAGTTATTATATAAAAAACTATCTAAGTCTACACGTATATAAACTAAAAGTTTAAAAAAACTTAAAATAAAATATAAAAATATTAATAAAGTATTTATATTAAAATATAATAAGTTTTAAAAAAATCTTTTACTCCTATTATTATTATATATAACTTATGTTTTATAAATTTATTAAAACTGTTAAATACTATTTATTTTTAAAATTTTCTTATACTCTATTTAAAAGGGTATAAAATTAATATTAATTTTTATAATTATACTAGTACTTAAGGTTTCTTATTTCTTAATACTTAATATACTTTTTTATATTATAATTACTTTATATTTCTATATAAGAATTACTCTATACGGGGGGGTAAAAAATAGAAAGAGCAATTAAAAAAAATACCTATTTTAAAAATTTATATAGAATTAATTACTAAGTTTAAAAATACGTAAATTTTACCGGTTTAAGAATAACGTAATAGAGATTTATAGTAAAATTTTAGTAACGTCCTATTTATTACTTATAATAAATTAACATTACCTAAATATAATAAATTTTTTAATACCTTTTTTAGGTTCCTATAACTTTTTAGTTAGTAAATATATATAACTAAAATTTTTACTATACCCTTTTAGGCCTAGTTTAGGTTACGTAACTAGATTTTTAGAGTAGATTAGTAATCTAATAATAAAATTATATTAATTATAAAAATATTACTAAGGCTTATATAATTACTACTTACGTAATATATTATTATATATATAGTTATATATTAATCGAATAAATAGTGTGGCTGTAGTGGCTCGGGGTGACCAAAAGGGGTTTCAAAAAAGGAGGAGTATATATATACCTTTATACTTAATATATTGAAAAATAATATATTATTAATATTATAGTATATAGTAATAATTTTTTACTTTTACAAATCTAAACTCCTATTTCCTTAAAATAGTGCTAACTTTTTTAAAACTTAAATTTAAAGTTAAGCTACTTTTAAAAGTAAATAATTCTCCTGCTTTAATTACTATAACTTTAAATAAGTTAGAAAAACGTATTTATAATACTATATAACGTATTAAAAATAAATAAAAAAAATTATAATATAAATAAGGTTAAACTAAAATAAGTTTTAAAGTTAACTCTAAGAGAAAAAAAAGTTATTAATAGAAATATAACTAGAAGTCCTAAAAAAAAAATAAAACACTATTAATACAAAATAGTTAAGAAATTATAAAAAGGTTTTTATAAAATTTTTTAAAAGAGAAGAAGTACTCTATGAATATAAGTACTAAAAAACCTCTTATAAATAAAGAAAACGCTAAAAAAAAAATTAAAATACGCTAAAGAAAATATAAAAAATCTAAAAAATATAAATTTAAAAAGAAAATATTTTCTAATAAGTTAGTAATACAAAGGGATATAGTTAGAAAAAAATATTATAAAAAAAAGAGTAATTATAGCGTTAAAAAAAACTAGTTACTAGCTAATTATAAAGTAAGTTATTTTAATTTTTTAAAATATTAAACTATATAACTTATTATCAAAAAGTAAAAGTACGCCTAGACCTTAATCTAGGGGTAATATAACTTATTGTATATTTTTAAGTTATAGTTTTAGTTTTTTAATATTAATTATATTAAATATTTTATAGGCTAAGATCTTACTATATAAGTTTAAGATGCAATTTAGGTAGGAAGTAGAAGTAATTTAGTATTTATTAAAATACCTAATTTTTTTACTTCTTTTACTAGTACGGATTATATAAATAAAGTCCTTATACTTAAAGTTAAACTAAGTATAAAAAGGGGTAAGGTTTATAATACATTTTTACCCCTTTTTTTTAATAATATAATATATATATATATATATATATTATTATATTATATTATAATTATAATCTTTATATTAATATTAATTTAGGTTAGTAATTTTAATAAGACAACGTCCCTATTTATAAAACTATAAATATTTTAACTTAGTTTAAAAATAATAAAATTAAACTATTTCTTTACCTAGTCTATAGTCCTAATTTAGCCCCTATAAAAAGATATATAGGGTTTATTAAAATTAGAGCTAATTAAATATAAATAGACTAATTTAAGTATAGAAATATATTTATATACTAATTAAACAAATAGTGTGGCTGTGGTGGCTCGGGGCGACTAAAAGGGGTTTTAAAAAAGGAGGAGTATGTGTATGCCTTCATACTCAATGTGTCGAAAAATTAAGTATAGAAATTAGTTTAGTAAGTATAGAGGCCTTTAAAAGAGCTATTATAAAAGAGTAGAATAAAATATCTTAAAAAGTTATTAATAATTATATTTTATTACTCTTTAACTATTATAAGGCGGTTATAAATACTAAAGCCTATTATACTAAATACTAGTAATTTATTATTTACTAGTTTATTATTAAAAAATCAAAAAAGTGACTTTTATATATTATTATATAAATAATATATAAATATGTAAACATATTTTATATATTTATATATTATAAATACTATTATAATATATATAAAAATGAGCTAATTTTATGGCTTAAATATAAAGTTATAATAGTCTAAAGTAGAACTATAAAAATTTTTTATATTTACTAATTTTATTTTACCTTTTAACCCTTTAGTAAGCAGCCCCTAATAAAGTAAATATAATCTACTAGTCTTTTTTTTATAATACTATTTTTCTCGTATTTTTTAGCTTACTAATTAAGAGTTTATATTATTTTAAAAAAGGTATCTTTTTTAATTACTCTTTATTATTTTTACCCCCTTATAAAATTATAGGAAAAGTTTTTTTTAATAAGAACTAAATATCCGTAACTAGCTATTTTTATTTATATATAAATATTAGTAAATGTATTATTTAAAATTATTTTATTTTAAATATAAATTTTAGTACCTGAAATTATATTATTAGTCTTAAATAATTAAAACACTTTAAGATACTTTTTAATAGCGAAAGAAATTAGTTAATATAACTAATAAAATATTTTAAAATGTATAATACTTTTAACACTATATTAATATAAATAAAATAATTTCTCTAAAACCTAAAAAACAATAAAAATTTTAATTATTCTAATATATTATAAAATTAAAATAAGAATTATAAATAAATAAATTTTATAGTATATTATATCTAAGATTTTTTTTATATACCTTAACCTCTTATACTTACAGAGAAGTAAGATAGGGAAAAAATTAATCTAAAAAGTTATTATTTTTAAAAATTAATATATAATTAATTACGAAGCCTATAAATACGTAAATTATATTATTATAAAGAGATAGTAATAGTACTTTTTATAACCATATTAGTTACTACTTACTTAATATACGTAATAAATTAAAATTACCTAAATATAATAATTTTTTAGACCCTTTTTTAGGTTCCTAAAACTTTTTAGTTAATATATATATTTAACTAAAATTTTAACTATACTATTTTTACATTAACGTAGGCTATGTAACCTAATTTTTAAATAGAATTTATTATATAATAATAAATTTATATAATAAGTAAATATTTAGTTCTTACTTATAAAATTACTAATTACGTAATATATTATTAATATTATATTATATAATAATATCTTTTTAATTTTATAAACCTAGACGCTTATTACTTTAATATAGTACTAAATTTAATAAAACTTAAATCTAATATTAATCTTTTTTTAAAAGTAAATACACTTATTTTAATAATTATTTTTACTTTAAAAGAGACTTATAGTAGTATTTATAATACTATATAATATATTAAAATTAAAATAATATAAATAATAATATAAATAAAGTTCAAAGGGATAGTATTCTTTACGTAAAATAAAGAGAAAAAAATTATTAATAGAATCTTAACTAAAAGCCCTAAATAAGAAAATAAATAAATATTATTAATAAATAGTTAAAATCCTTATAGAAAAAGCCTTATAAGAATATTTTAAAATAGAAGAGTTATAATATTAATATAAAAAAAAACTAATAATTAATAAAGAAAACTCAAAAAAAAAGCATTAAAATAGGTAAAAAAAATATAAAAAATATTAAAACTATAAATTTAAAAAAAAGAATTTATTCTAAAAAGTTAGTTATATAAATAAAAGAAATTATAAAAAAGTATTATAAAAATAATAATAATTATATAAAAGGGTTTACTTAGCTTTAGTAAAAAGTAAATTTTTCTTTACTATATAATAAGATTAAGAATTATAGAATATATAGGTAATAATAAGTTAGAAAAAGTAAACATTAATAGTTATAGTAATATATAATATTAATAATAAAATATAGGTTAAATAAAATTTCTACTCGTTTATATATGTTAGGAATTAAGGTAGAGTAGCAATATAGTATAATATATAAAACAAATTAGATATATATTATTTATAAAAGTAAAGAGATAAATTATTACTAAGTTAAAGCCCCGTAGCGTAAACTATATATTTTTTATTATATAAGTACGCTCCTATCTAAAATAAAAATACTTAAATTATAATATTATTCCTTTTTTAGAACCGCTCTTAGCTTAAAAATAAATAATATAAAAGCGTATAGCCTAAGTATACCTATTTAGTACGTTTTAGACTATTTTAGTATAATAGTATTAAATATTAAAATTAAATATTTTTTTTAAGGCTTTTTTCCCTAGGTTACTATTTAGTAGTATTTAGTAGTATTTATTTTTTACTATTTCTATTAAGTATAATTAATTACGTAATAAATTAATTAATAATATTATTTTACTAATACTAGCGTCTTAGCGCCTTTAGTTATAAAATTAGGCTTTAAAAACTTTTACTCCTACTCTTTACTTTAATTTTAACTTTTTTCTTTAAAGGTAAGTATTTTATATAAGGCGTAAAGTAGTAAAATTTAGTACTAATTATACTATATAATTACTTTAAATTGTAATTAGCCCTTTTCTATTATATTTTAAACTATTTTATTAAGTTTTAGTCTATACTACTATAATACTTTTTAAATATTATACTCTTAAGGATTTCTGCGTTAAGTTAACTAAAAAAAATAAATAGTAGATAGAATTACCTTATATTAATTATATTAGGGTTATAGCAAAGTATAGTATCCTAAATAGTAAATATTAGTACTTAATAGACTCTAATATAGATAAATAAAAATTATTTATATATAATAACTACTAAATAAAGATTTACTTTATTTATTTTAATAAAAACGTCGCTTATTATATAGTAAGTACTAGTTTAGTCCTACTTAGTGCTATATAGTACTAATTATACTAATTAGCTACTATATAATAAGCTTTAGTATCTAAAGTAATTTAAGACTACTATTAGTAAGGCTTTAGCTAATAATAAAAATAATTATTTTTATTTAGACTAATAGGCGTCTAATAAATACTATATAAAATATAAAACTAATTTTATAGAGTATAAGTATTAGATTATAAATTTACGCTACGTTAAATACCCCGTAATTTTTTAAAAAGGCTAATTTTAATATATAGCTAAGTCTACTACTTTTATACCCTTTAATACAACTAAAGCACGCAAGAAGATTTAAAATAATAATAAAAAAACTAATAAAAAAGTAAAATCTATCTAAAAGCGTATTATAGTAGATTTAATAAAGTAAGTAAATAGTTTATAAAAATTTAAAGTAATTTAGCGCTAATTATTATATAATAGTAATTTTAAATTTTTTAATAAATTTTACGCGTATAATAGTGTCTTTTATTTTTTAAATAAGTGCACGAAGTCTAGTGTTCTCTTTTATAATTATAACTATTTAAACTAAACCCTTAAGAAAAAGTAAAAGCGTATTAAGGCTAAAAATAATTTTAATAATTTCTAATTAAGTTTTAAAAAGAGTAAAGAGGGCGTAAGTATTTTTTATAATAGTATAATAGCGTAGTTTAGACTAATTTAGTACTATCTAATATATTTAATTATTAATATATTTTTTAAAAGCTTAGTACTCCCTATATAATAGCTCTAGTTAGTTTAAAAATTAAATAAAACTATTAAACTACTAATTATGCTATTTAGTTTTAAACTTAAGTCTAAATCTTTATACTATTTTTTTTATTTACTCTTTTTTACTATAGTAACTAATATACTTTTTAGACTTTTAGTTTTACTAGTTTAAATTTTAATTTTATTAATAGTAATAAGCGTAAAAAGGTTGTATACTTTAATTATTAATTTAGCACTAATTATTATACTAAAAGTAGAGTAACTAACTCTATTAATAATTATAGTTATTAGAGGCTTCTATTCCCTAGTAACTTTTTTTAAAAAATAAGTAGTAAAAAGTAATGCTTTAGTAGGTCTTAAATAGGTAATTAGATAAGTTTATAATCTTTTAAGTCCTTATAGTTATTACTATAATATATAGACTTTTAATATAGTAATTTAGGCCGAATAGTACTAATTTATAATAGTTATAATTTTTATTTTACTGTAATATATTTATATATCTCTCGTAATTCTTTTATTATATTATTAAACTATCTTAATTTTTAATAAGGCTGTTTTTATTACTAAACTTTTTATAAAAGATACGTATAAAACTATAAAAGTAAAAAATAATAATTTTATTTTAATTAGAAAATATAGCCCTAAAGTAGTTTATTTTAAACTATTAGTTTACGCTAAGAGTCTTTTTAGACTAATTTAGTACTTATAATTATTAAAAAAAAAAGTAACCTTTCTAACTTCATTAAAGTCTATATAAAATTATCTTAAACTATTTTCCTTCTTTTAGGAGACTAGCCTTAGTCTTATTATACTAGTATACTCTTAAATAGATTATTACTTTTTATAAAACGTCTATCCCGCTTTTATATTATTTAGTTTAATAAAATTATTCTAAATCTTTTTAAAGTAATTTTAAATTATTTTTAAAACCTTTTTAGCGCTTCTATACTAATTAAAGCTTTTAGTTTTTAAGTATTCTCTTTATCTAAATAGTCTTACTATTTAATAAGATATTTCTATTAACTAGACTTAGTATATTTATGGTCTATAATATATTTTATATTATATATATTATTACTAAATTAGTATAATATATTAATTATTAGCTCTTACTTATATAGTAATATACCTTAGAGTTTATATAATTTTAATAAAAAAGAATAAAAAACTAAATAAATCTATTCTACATTTATAAGTTTAATTTTATATATAGTAGATAGACTACCTATATATTTAACTATTATATTAGGACCTAACTATTTTTAGTTAATTTTTTTATTTAGTCTTATAAATTGTATATAATAATTTAAAATCTAGATCTTACTTTCTATTTTTAGGTTTAGTAAAAAACGCTTTTTATTTTAAAACGCTTTTTAATACTTTTATACTATCTCTAGTTTTTATTTAGCTTTATTATAAATATTAATAAGTTTAGAGGCTAAGTAAAAGACTTAAGAGCTTTCTTTCTTACCTAGCGTCTATAAAAGCTAATTTAGCTTTTTTAGGCTGTATTTATAGTAGACTTAAAAGGGTATATACTCTATAATAGAGTATTAATTATTATTATAAATAAATTTTATATAGAAAATCTAATATACTTAATTATTTTATTTTAAATAATAAAAGATATAAAGGTACTATTTAAAAGTTTTATTTTACTATTTTATTTGCTTATCTATCTATAGATAGAATATAAAAAATAAGATTTATTTTAAGTTTAAATAATAGTAGAACGTATTCTAATATTTTACTTATATAAGTAGATCTTTATTAGACAGTACTATCTTTAAATTTTTATAAAATTTTATAATCTTATAGATCTAAAACTAGACTAGGTTAATACTATTCTAATTTATCCTTACTAGTATATAATAGACTATTTTAGAGAAACAGTCTATAATTATAAAAATTATATTATAAATACTTCTAGTAAAGTAATTAGAGAGTAAGTTTATAATAAAATTTATAATTACGTATTACTATAGTCTATTAGAAATAAAAAGTAGATAAAAGAGACTATATAGTTTATATATTTTTAAATTAGTACGCTAACAGCACTTATAGTTATAAATATAATTAGTAATATTCTTAAATATATCCATTTATATATATTTATACTATACGCGCTTAAGGGTTTACTTTATACTAAAATACTCTAAAAGGAAAATATTATAGTATTTTATAATTACTTTTACCTTATTTTTAGGTATATAGGACTGTATTAGCTTTATTAATTTTAATTTAGCACTTTTTAGACTATTTAGTTATAAATTATTATTACTATTTTTAGATAAATTAAATTTTTTATTTTTTAAATTTATCGGGTACTTTAAGGTAGTTATTTTTTTTTTAAGTAAATTACGTAGCTTAAAATTCTAAATTTCTTTATAAGCTTTAAGTTACGTTTATAATTTATTTATATATAAATTATTATTATAAAAACCGTGACCCTGTTAACCTTTATAGTAAAATACTATAATAGCTCTCTTATAGATACTATAAAGGCTATAATATATTTATACTTAGCTATTTTAAATTTTAGTATATAATTAGAGCGGCGAGATAGGATATTAGCTAAATTTATTAATTTTATCTTATAGGATACGTTAAAATTATACTTAAAAAAAAGTAGGTATAACTATACTTAATATAGTAATAGAGTTTTTGTTTATATAAATTATTATAAATTATTATAATTTATAAGAATCCTAAAATAAATACTCTATAAGTATTATTTTTAGTATTTAATACTTTTTATAATAGTAAGAAGTTTTTTATTATATATATTATAATAGTATTACGCGCTGTCTAACTTTTTTAAATAAAAATTAACTAGCTACTACTAGAATAATCTATTTTCTTTAGAAACTAATTAGCTTAAAATAGCACTAATAGCTTTATTAAAGGCGTTAGTTTTAATTTAAGTTTATTTTTTATACTTAAAGTATAATAGTATTAGTACTTTAAAGAAAATATTTTAAAAATTTTTAAAAACTTTTTTATTAGCGTTGCCTATATCTATATAAATACTTTTCTCTTTTTTTATAACTAGCCCGCCTTTAGTACTACCTAGCGCCTTTTAAATTAATTTAGTAAGTAATAGGGCTAACTAAAAAAATTAGTTTATAAATCTATAATAGTAGTTTATAAAACTAATTTAAACGCAAATATTACCTATATAAATAAATTTAAGCTAATTTTAAATTATTTTAACCTAATTTAGGTTTATTAAAAGGCCTTTAAGTAAAATAATAAAACTAAAATATTTTATAAACGTAGTATACTAAAAATACTTTTTTAAATTTAAATAAAATTTTACTTTACGTAAATACTATAATACCTCTCTTATATAACCCTTATATTCTTCTTTAGTATTTAAAAAAATAAGTATATTATTAAGGTATATTATATAGGTTATATTAACTAATTTAATTAGTATTTATAATATAAGCTGTTAGAACTGCGTAAGTATATTTATTAAGCTAAAAAGTATAATTATATACTTAAAATAGCTGTATCTTATACAGAATATAGTCTTTTATTTATTACTTTTTATAATATAAATATAATAGTAAGCTTTTTATAAATTAAATTTAGTATAAATTTATATTTTTATAAACTAGTTTAGTAATTTTATAATTAATAAAAGAGTACTATAATTTTTAATTATAATTCTATTAAGGTTTTTATAGTTTATATAAAGTTTAAAACCGCCTCCCTTTTTCTTTATAAAAAGAATAGGGGCTTTAGCTAAGAATTTTAATTACTAAATTTACCTATATTTAAAATATTTTTTTATATACTTTTTAAGAACCTCTAATTTAGTAACTAAAAAATTATATATAAAAGAATATAAAAAATTAGTACTAAACTTAAAATTAATTTTTAAATTATTTAATCTATAGTTTATAGAAATCTTAAAATTCTTATTTAAAGCTAAATCTAAAAAATTAAAGTATCTAGGCAGTATAAAGTATTTTTTATACTTATTTAGTTTATTTTAGACCGGAATTTCCGTTAAGCCTACTAGGTATATATATATTTAGATACTTAGATTATATATAATACGCTTAAACTATTTTATACTTTTAAAAATAATTTTTTTAATAAAAATATTATTCTTCTTAAGGTTATCCCTAAAAAAAAACTCTTTAAGTAGTAATATTTATCTGTAGATTTTTTTAGTTAAACTAAAGTAAGTTTAAAAAAATTTTATATTAAGAAAGATTTATAACTATAAATAAAATTAGTTAAATTTAATTTTAACTATATAAGTTAGTTAGATCTATTTTAGTAACTATAATACTATAAATAGTTATATAAAAACTATTTACTACTTATACTAATAATTTATTAAAAGTAGTTACTTTTAAGCCTATCTCTTTTACTAGCTTAGTACTTATAAAATTTAAAATAGACCCTAAATCTACTAAAGCTTTAATATAGCCTTTATTTATAACTCTAGCTTTTAGGGTAATTATTCCCTTAAATTAGTTATATAACTAGTTAAATAAACTACTAATATATTTAACCTTAAATATTTTTAATAGATAGCTTATAATAGTTTTAAGATAAGTAGTAAATATTATAATTATTTTTACCTTTTCACTTTTTCTGCCTAAGTTAATAACGCGGCCTTTTTAATTATTTTTTTAAATCTAGGGGCTACTAGATTATTTTTATACTAGTAGTTAAAAGTATAGTAGCCTTTTTTACTATAATAGTAATAAATTAGTATACTAATAAAAAACTCTATTTTAGTTAACAGCCTATTAGACTAGTTAGTGCTTAACTATACTTATTAGTTTTTTTTAAAACGTTTTTAAAGTCTAATAAATTTCTTTATATTTTATATATTTTTTTTAGATTCTTATATTTTAAAATTACTAGAATTAGTTATCTTTTATATTAACTAAAAAAAATTAGCTTTTTTTTCTTTTAGTAATAGTATTAATCTATTATTTCTTTAAAATCTATAGCCTAGCCTAAAAATTCTTATTTAGATAATTTATAAAGCTTTAAACCTATTAGGGTTTCTTATTAATTTTAAGTATATCTAACTCCTTTTATAGAAGACAAATATAGTTTAAAAGTTTTATAAAAAACTACTTAAATAGCTAAACAGTTTACTTAAAATTAATTTTAGCCTTATTAGACTATTATAATAGTCTTTTAAAGGCGTTTAGTATCTTAATTTTTAAAAGATTTTAAATTATTTTTTAAAATAGATTAGTACTAAATTTTAAAATAACTTTAGCCTTCTAGATAGTTTAAGAGGAATTATTAATATAATTAATACTAAATTTAACTTTTAAGATCTCTATTAGAAAATAGGTTAATAATTAATAAAAATAGTATTTATAATTATTTTTTTAAAAATTAAAATTACTTCTACTCTTCTTTTTATAAATATAAGGGGCCTTTAGCGTTAGTAAACGTATAGTTAAAATAAAAATTAGAGTAGTATAATTTTATAAAATTATTAAATTTTTTATAATTACAGCTTAGTCGCCTGTATTAAAATATTAATAAATATTAAATAATTATTTTATTTACTCTTTATTTTTAACCCGTTAAAGCTAAGCCCGTACTTTTTTAAAATTAATAAATATAATAGGTTTTAATTAAAATAAAAGTATTTAACTATAATAGTTAGCAGCTATTTATACCCTTTTATACTTTAATAGGCCTAATAGAGGCGTTTCTACAGCTTATATAAAATTTTAAAAAACTTAAATATTAGGAATACTAAAAGAGAATTCGAGATTATTCTTAGATTTTTTAATAATTTTAGTATTTTATAGAACTAACATATTATATATAACTAGGTAATAAAACTTTCTTAGAGCTATGTTATACTAAATTACTATTAAAAATAAAAGAGTAATTTAAATATCAGAAATTAAGGTAGAGTAGTAATATAGTATAATATATAAAATAAATTAAATATATATTATCTATAAGAGTAAAGAGATAAATTACTATTAAGCTAAAGCCCTATAGTATAGACTATATATCCCTTATTATATAAGTACGCTTCTATTTAAAGCAGAAATACCTAAATTATAATAATATACTTAAAGTATTTTACTAAATCTTTAGCTCTATATTTACGGAGTCCTAAAATTAAAAAATATATAAATTTATATATATATTTATATATTAATTAAATAAATAGTGTAGCTGTAGTAGCTTAGAATAACTAAAAGGGGTTTTAAAAAAGGAGGATTATATATATACTTTTATTTATAAATTTATAAATAAGAATTATAGATTTTATTATATAATAAAATTATATATCTATATTATATTCTATATTTAATCTATAAGCGTAATCTCTTAAGTTAAACTTTTATAGGTTCTTATTAAAATTATTACTATTTTTATATTTTTATTACAGCGTAGTAGCTATAATATTAATTTTTTTTAGCCTAAAATTTATTTAAAATTTATAACTAAGCTATATTAGTAGGGTAAGCCTTACTAAATTTATTATAGTTATAGCCCTTTATACTTTTTTATAAAACTCTTAAACGTATTACGCTTACTAATAAAATTAATTATTATAAAATTTTAGTAATATTATACCTTTATTACTTTAGACTTAATACGCTCTATATAGTCTTTTTTTATAATACTTTTAAGTAGTTAGTCTATAAGGCCTATATTTATATTTATATTTATAGTTTTTATAACGTAAATAGGGTATTAGTTTTAAATAGTATATGCCCCCTAATATTTTATATTTATAGACTTACTATCTCTAGTATTAATTATTAATTATTTATAAGTTAATATTAAAGCTAAACTTACCGTAGCGGAGAAAAAAATAAAGTTTTTTATAATTAAATTAATAGATACTTATACTAAAACAGTATATTTTTTCATAAATAAAAAAACGCTTAGTTAGTACTTTCTAAAGAGAAATTAAATTAAAATAAAATAGAATTAAAAGCCGCTAGTTAATATAATAGTTTATAAAAAAAGTTTTCTATAAATATTCTAAATAACTTTTATACTTTTATTAATATTAATAATTTTTATAGGTTTGTACTTAATATTTTAAAAATAGGTAGTATATTTTCTAATTTTCTTTAAAAAATTAGCCTAGTTAGAACTCTTTTAGTTTTTTAAAATACTTAAGATTTTTTTTAAGTTTTTACGTATTATTTTATAGATTCTCTTTTTTATTATTACTTAGCTATTTAACCCTATAATAGTTTTATTTATTTATAGTTTAATAGCCTATAATATTATTAACTTTTTATTATTATTATTATTTATATATATTAGTTTTATAGACAACGGATTTAGTATTTTATAATATTTTTTTAGTAACGTAATATAAAAAACTAAATATTATTTATATTACTAAGTAATTATAGTATAAATAAAATTATAGTAATTTATTTTAAAATTTTATATAGGCTAATTTTAAAAATAATTTAGTTTATATAATAATTTTATCATAGCTATATTTTTTTAATAGTAGTTAGACCTGTTATTTTTTTTTAAAAAAATAAGCAGAGTCCTATATTTTTTATTATAATATTTACTTTTTTTTTATAAAAAAATAGTGTCTTATTAAAATTATATATAAATTTAAATAATTTCTTAAGTTTATATTTTTTTATTAGTACTTTATAATTTTATTATTTTAAGTATTTAGTACGCTATAAGATTTAATCTATAATTTATAAAAAATAGCGTAACTATTATTACGCTATTTGATAAATTATTATATATAAACTAGATTATTAGAAGTAGCCTTACCTAATTATTTTATTAGTAGTTTAAGTAGTATTTAAAATATTATTATATAATTTAGTTTATACGTTCTATTTATTTATATACTTAGAGATTATAGGCCGTAAATATATTATATTTAATTTTAATAAAAGAGACTGCTATTAGCTATAGTTTAAATATAAACTAAATATTCTTATTTATAATAATTTCATTTAAAATACTATATTAGACTAGTACTATTAAATAGTATTTAAGGGCTACTTATTCTATTAAACTCTTTTCTTAATATAAAATAAAATAAATATATTTTATACTTTTATTTTTAATAGTTATAATACTATTAGATTTAATTTTATTATTTTAATTTTTTACCTTTAGTAATTTCATAACAAAGTTTATTATAACTATTTTTTAAAATAATTTAGGGACTTTTACTAGTTATAAGTACTTATATAAAACGTATCTATTTAGTTTATTTTAATAATAGTTTATATAGTGTTATAATACCTTAACTATAATTTATTTAGGTTAAAGAAAGTAATAGTTCCTTATAAGTTATTTTAGTATTTATTTAACCCCTTAATAGCTATATACCAGCGTTTTATAAAATTATTTTATAAATTTCTATTATATTTTAATAAAGATAAAAGCCTTTTTAATTACTTTAAATACTTTATTATTAAATATTATTTTATTAGGTAAATTGTGAAAACTATTTTTACTTATAGCTATTATTTAGTAAATCTGTCCTAACTATTTTTCTTTATATTTATTATAGCGGCTGGTTTAAGTATTTTATATAGTAAGGTAATATAAAAAAAAACTAATTAACATAGACTAGTTTTTTAAAGTTTAATAACTCTATTAATATTAAATTTATAAATTGTTAATAAATATTATTTATAGATAAAGTTATAAAATATAGTATAATAAAATTAAATTAGGTTTATTATATATATAGTTTTAGTTATATAGGCTTAAACTTAGGACTGTTTTTTTTACTTAACTTTACGTCTTTCTAACTTTTTAACTAGTATATAAAATTAGGTATAATATATATATGTATATTAGTAATTATTATATAATATTTATACTATAAATTGTAAGTATAATTCCATATTTAATATTTTAATTAACGTATTTTGCGAGCTTTATAAAGCCGCGGCATAATGTAATAACGAGAACTTAATACTATCTAAATATTTAGTATTTTAAATTTAGAATTTAAAGTCTTAGTTTAGACATTTAAGAAATAATTCTAAAAACTATATATATAACTTATTTTTAACATTTAAAATCTTAAATAAAAGTAATAATATATAAGAAGTTATAAAATATATTAATTATTTAATTTACTATTATATTAGCTTAGTCATATCGTAAAAACTTTATTAATTTGTATTAATATAAAGTCTTATAACTTCTTATATAGTAAAGATAATAAAAGAAATTTTACTTTTAATATTAGACTATATAAAATACTAAACAGCTAATATTTTATAATTATCTAATTAGGATAGTTAAATTTTAAATATATATTATCTAATAATAGCGATATATTATAAACTATAAATTATATGTAAAATTATTTAGAATATTAATTATATAAAATATATTATACTATTTCTTAGTCTGTACTCTTTCTTTATATAAATAAAATATATATAACTCTAGTAAACTATTATTAATCTATACTATAAATATTAATATAAATAATATATATAGAATAGTAGTATATATATATATATATATTTATATATTAATCGAATAAATAGTGTGGCTGTGGTGGCTCGGGGCGACCAAAAGGGATTTTAAAAAAGGAGGAGTATGTATATACCTTCATACTTAATGTGTCGAAAAAGTCAGGTAAGGCTAGGTCGAAAAATTATATATATATATTATACCGAATTTTATACGCTAGTTAAAAAGTTATAAAGACGTAAAGTTAAGGAAAAAAAGATCTTAGGTTTAAGACTATATAACTGGGGCTATATATACGCTAAGCCTAATTTAGGTTTATTATACTATATTTTATAAGTTTTTTAATATATAATCTTGTTTAATAATTTATAATTTTAATATTAATAGGATTATTAAATATTAAAAAACTAGACTTTATTAATTAGTCTTTTTTTATGTTACCCCCATGTAAATAATAGTATAATTTTTATTAAAGTAAAATAGTACTCCTAATACTTTTATCTTTTTTTAAATATTAAATTTTTAATTTAAAATATTTACTTATAGATTCTTAGTTCTTCTTATATAAACAATTTTAAAATTAAATATTACTAAATATCCTACCTACTATATCTATTAAAGATTTAATTGTTTAATTATTATAAACCTAATAAGATTCATTTGGTCTAAGAAAATAGATATCTCAAACTTAGTATTTTAAAAATAGATTTTTTATTCCTTAAAGGTTAAAATTATAGTAAGTAATATTGTTATTATAAATTTTATAGTTTAATATAGCTACTATTATCTTTTATAAGTAATATACTACTAGGTATTTTATATAATTATTTAGATTCTTTTAGCTAAAATATACTTTAATTATAAAATTATATATATCTATTATTAAAATTACTAAATACCTTAAATTAGAAATTCTTAATATAGATTCTATTATAAATTTTTATATAAGTCTTTTTATTACTTAATTTTACTTAGAGCTCTATGTAAAGAAATTTTTTTTATAAGCCTTATAAGAGACTCTGTAATCTCTATTTAGTAAAATATAAATTTTTTTAAAAATTATAGAATTTAAAAAAGAACTATATATTTCTAAAGTACTTAGATTTTCTTTAATTAGTAATTTTTTATATCTTTAAAAGTTTAACCTTTATTTTAACTTAATAATAAATTTTAAATATAATAGTACTAGTAACGTAAAAGTTATATTTTTTAATTTTAATTAGAGTTTTATCTCTTTTAGTCTTTAAAAAATCTTTTATATATATTCTTTATATTCTTTATCTTTAATAAAATAGATAAAAATATTATTTAAATAGGCTATTACGTAACTTCCTAAATATTTTTATAATATATTATTTATTCTTTATTAAAAAACTATAAAAGCCTTTATAAGCCTAAAAAGTATTACTATATAGTTAAAAAGCCTAAACTTAGTTAAAAATATTATTTTCTACTTTTCTTTTTTTTTAATAATAGGTATTCTATATATTTAATTATATAAATATTTTTCTATATTATAATTAGTTCTATATATTTACTATTAGTAGTAAAAGGTAGTAATTCTTAATTATTATATTATTTATCTTGTAGAGGTTAATATAATATTATAATTTAAAGTTTTTTTTATTTCTATAAAGGTAACTCTATAAGTAGCTAAAGAGGTTAATAACCTAATATACCCTTTTTTAAAATTATTTTATATATAGTTTTTTATAATTTTAGATTCTTATTTTATAGTTTTATATATTAGTCCCTAAGTTAGTTATTTATTTAGCTAAAAATTAATTTTATAGTCCTATTTAGTATATTTAAAAAAATAATTTTTAGGTTTCTTAAAAAAAATTTTTATTTTTTATACCTCTTAAGTAATTCCGTGTTTTCGTTTCTTATTATAGTAATTTAGTAAAGATAATACATTATTTTAGTTTTTATTTATATAATAAGGTTAATATACGTAAGCTATAGTATTTATAAAATTATATTTTTCTATATATTTATATACTAATTAAATAAATAGTATAGCTCTAGTGGCTTAGGGCAACTAAAAGAGGTTTTAAAAAAGGAGGAGTATATATATATTTTTATTATAATTTATTAATTATCTATTTTAACTAGGTCTATTATAAGATTATTAATTATTAGCTTTTTAGTTATAGAGATTCCTAGTTCTATTTTTATATATATTTATTTAAAAAATAATTCCCCTTTAATATTATCAAGAGTTTATTTATTTTCTTTATTAATATAATAAAGACTATTCCTTTTTATAAAATTTTTTAAAATAAAGTTTTTTATTACTTTACTATTTATTATAGCTTAGATAAGGCGGTTTTAATATTTTACTTAGATTATAACGTAAGGCCCTTATATATCTTTTAGTAATTGTTTCTCTTTTAGTTAAAATTTAGTTTAAACTTTCTTATTTATATATTTTAAGTATTTATTTTTTAAATATTTATACTATCGACGTTCTATAACGCATATTATTAGTAGTAATAGTTTTAATATAAATATTAAGTATTTTTTATATTTTTAGTTTAGGTGCTAGTAATATATTATATTCTTAAAAATTATATCTCTATATAGCTCTTTATATACTTTAGTAAAATAAGTCTTATATTTTTATTTTAGTATTTAGTATATTGAGTATTCTAAAATAATATAAAATACTTATACTAACTTATAGTAAGCTAAATTATTTAGTAAATTTATAAGTTATCCACTTTTATTTTCTAATTTAGTATAGGCCTTTTTTAGATAAAAAATTAGTATTTAATAAAAATATATAGTATATAAGCTATATTTATCTATTTAATCTTATAAGCTACGCTTTTTATTTATATTAGTTAAATATTTTATTAGAAACAATTATATTTCTTTTAATTTAATATTAGAAGTTAGTAAACTTAGTATTTTAAAAATATTTTATATTTTAGTCCTTATAGACTTTATAGATAGTCTATGTTTTAACTTTTTTTATATAAAACCTTAAGTTTCTTATTATATTTTAAATAAAATAAAAGTATTTTAAATTAGTTTTCTTTTACGCTAGTCTTAGTAGTTAATAATATTTTACTCTTACTATCCTAATATTTTTTATTAGTAACTTAAGCTTTTCTTAAACTAAAAATAAAAAATATTATCTTTCTTTTTAAGCGTTAATTAGGAGAGTATTTTTATAAATTCATTTAAGTTATTAAAAATACTATTTAATTCTTCTTTATCTAACTTAAGGAGTACTTTAAAGTATTTTAAAACTTAAATATTTTAATCTTTTTTTAGAGCTATGTTTAGGTTTTAAATTTTTATTTACTACTAATTATTCTTTAAACTAATAGCTTATATCTTTTTTTATTTATATATATATTATATATATATAATTTAGGTACTTAGCCTAATATATCGCTTAATATTTTTTACTACTAGCTAGTCTTTTTTAAAAATTTTTACTCTTGTTAGAATTCTCTTCGGCCCTTTTTTTAGAGATATTTTAAATTTTTTATAAGTAGTTCCTAATTATATAGTTTTTTTATTTATAACTAAAATAAGCGCTTTTTCTATATTACTTTTCTTTAATTATATTTTAATTCTTTAGTTTTTTATATTTTTATTTATATTAAAACTATTAGGTCGCCTATATTATAAGTGATTACGAAAAAATATCTTAGAGTTTATATTACTAGTTTATAAAATTCTTTAGAATAAAAAATGTATTTTCCCTTAACGTATATATAATATAGCTTTTTAGTGCTTGTTTTTTTAAAAAATTAGTCCTAACTCTTTAATTTTAGAAACTAGTAATTTTTAGCTTAATTTTTAAAAAAGTTTATTATAAGTCTTTTTTAGTTTTATATTAACCGCTTCTCCTATTATTTTATTTTTAAAAGTGGAGATTATTATTAATCTAAATAACTTATTTTATTATTATAAATATAGTTATTAGTTTTTCTATATTTATATATTAATTAAATAAAAAGTGTAGCTGTAATAGCTTGGAACGACTAAAAGGAATTTTAAAAAAGAAGGAATATATATATACTTTAATTAAGTTTTTCTATTTTAATTATTTTATATTAGATTTTAAATTTGTATTTTATAAAATTAGTTTATTAGGACGCATTTACTTTAGTCTAAGACCTTATTAGTTACTTAATTAAAACAAAACATATAGATATATATACGCTGGCGAATGGGTTGGGGTCACACAGACCACTTGGGGTCGTATATAAGCAGAAATAAGCGAGGAACATCAAAGTATTTTATTAAAAGTATTTACTAACTTTTTAACTATAATTAATTAAGTAATACTATAATAATAAAAGTTTTAGCGCATAGGCTAAAATAAAATTATAAATTATAAAAATAATAGTTTTATTTACTAGACTCTACACAATTTAAAATTTAAACAAGAAACCTATTTAAATCTTAAATTATATAGAATGTAGTAAATAAAACTATTATTTTTATAATTTATAATTTTATTTCAGCCTATGCGCTAAATCTTTTATTATTATAGTATTACTAAATTAATTATAGTTAAAAAGTTAGTATATACTTTTTAAAAAATACTTTGATGTTCTTGCAAAATATGGCCCTAGCTTTATAACCCCGACCTAACCCCAACCCGACCCAATTTACCAGCGTAGATATATATACTTTTAATTTATTAAAGTCTTAATAATTTTTATTTTATAATTTATTTAGTATTAATATTACTAAAAATTTATTTACGTTTTTACTTAAAGTACTAATAACTATTAAAAATAAAATTAGTTTTAGATTTTAATTAGTTTTTATATTTATTTACTAGTCTGTAAAATAGTTATTAAATTATTTTATAGCGTTTTTTAGTAAAGTAAATAGTTATATATTATTTTATTCTTATTTATACTAAAGTAGACCTAGATAAAATTAATATAGAATACTATTAAAGCTAAAACATTTTAGAACTTTCTACGTATCTTATTAAACTTATTTAGCTTTAGTAACTTAAGCAGCCTACTTATAAATTATATTTTAATTTTATTAAGCTAAGTTTATAAGACACTATTAGCCCTCTTACCTTTATATTAAAAAATAGTTTTAATTTATTCTACTAACTAGTTATAAGCCTTTTTTTAAAATCTACTTTTATTACTAAAGTATTTAATTTATTTTTTAATTAAACCTAGTCCGTGGAATCTAAGACAATAGCTTATAATTATATTATTAAAGTTATTATTAAGTTATATAACTTATTATATCTTTAGAGTTATTTTTAAAATATAATTATTAAAGTATAACGGGATTTACTTAGCTTTAGTAAGTAATAAACCTTTCTTTACTATATAGTAAGATTAAGAATTAAAAATATATAAGTAATAGTAAGTTAGTAAAAGTAAACGTTATAGGTAGGTAAAAGCGAAAAAGAGTAAGTAAAAAAGATATCTTTTTAAAATAGTATAATCTTTTAGTTATATAGTTTAAAAATACGAAAATAATACTATTTTAAAGAAACAGTCTAGCTTAGTTTATATACCTTATTAGGGGCTACTTACTAAAGACTTTAGAGATAAAAAAAATTAGTAAATATAAAAAAATTATAAAGTTCTATTTTAGGCCATTATAACTTTTTATTTAAGTTATAAAATTTACTTATTTTTATATATATTATAATAGTATCTGTAAAATATAAGTATTAAATATATTTTTATATATTTATATATTAATTATATAATTATATATAAAAGTAACTTTTTTAAATTTTTTATCTTTTTCGACACATTAAGTATAAAGGTATATATATACTCCTTCTGTTTTAAAACCTCTTTTAGTTACCCTGAGCTACTACAGCTATACTATTTATTCGATTAATATATAAATATATTAAATTTTTAATAATAAACTAGTAAATAATAAATTACTAATATTTAGTATAGCAGCCTTTAGCTTTTATAACCGCCGTATAATAGTTAGGGAGTAATAAAATATAATTATTAATAACTTTTAAAAATATTTTATTTTACTTTTTTATAATAACTCTGTTAAAGGTCTTTATATTTTATAAACTAAATCCTATACGTAATTTAGCCTTTTTATTTTTTTTAGCCCTTATTTTAAATAATTCTATATATTTTTTATAGGGGCTAAATTAGGACTATAGGTAGATAAAGAAATAGTATTATTTTATTATTTTTAAACTAGTTTAAAACGTCTGTTATTTTATAAATAGGGGCGTTATCTTATTAAATTTACTAACCTAAATTAATATTAATATAAAGATTATAATGATAATATAGTATAATAATATATATTATTATATTAATAAAATAAGGGATAAAGAACTTTAAATAACTTATTCCTTTTTATAGTTAGTTTAACTTTAGGTATAAAGACTTTATTTATATAGTTCTTACTAGTAAAAGAAGTAAAAATATTAGGTATTTTAATAAATACTAATTACTTTTACTACCTATCTAAATTATACCCTAAACTTATAGTGAAAGGTCTTAGCCTATAAAATAATTAATATAATTAATATTAAAAAACTAAAACTATAACATAAAAATATATAAAAAGGTATATATTTTAATATTTTAAAAAATTAAAATATCTTACTTCGTAATTAGCTAATAGCTAATATTTTTTTAATTTTATTATTATCCCTTTTTCTATAATATTCTTTTCTAACTCTACCCCTTTATATTACTAACTTATTAAAAAATATAATTTTTTTTAAATTTATATTTTTTAAATCTTTTATATTTTCTATAGTATAGTTTTATATTTTTTTAGTATTTTCTTTATTTATTATAGATTTTTAGTATTTATATTAATAGAGTACTTCTCCTTTTTTAAAAAAGTTTATAAATACCTTGTTATAATATTTAAACTATTTTCTATTAATAGTTTTTTTGTTTTTTTTTTGTTTTTTTTTATTAGGACTTCTAGTTAAATTTTTATTAATAACTCTTTACTCTCTTATAGTTAATTTTGTTATTTTACTTTTATAAACTTTTTTTATATTATAATTATTTTTATTATATTTTTAATAGCTTGTATAGTATTATAAACACTCTTTTTTAACTTGTTTAAAGTTAAAGTAATTAAAGAAGATATATTATTTACTTTTATAAGTAATTAAATTTTACATTTAAGTTTTAAAAAATTTAGCGATATTTAAAAAAAAATTAAAGTTTAGGTTTATAAAATCTAAAAGATATTATAATATACTATAATATTAGTAATATATTACGTAATTAGTAATTATATAAGTATAGGCTAAATTTTTATTATTAATATAATTTTATTATTAGATTAGTAATATACTATAAAAAACTAGTTACGTAATCTAGACTAGGCCTAAAACGATATGGTTAAATTTTTAGTTAAATATATTTACTAACTAAAAAGTTATAGGAACTTAAAAAAGGGATTTAAAAAATTCTTTTATTTAGGTAATTTTAATATATTACACGTAACTAATAACTAGTAGTTAAAATAGTTATAAAGTTCTTTATAATTTTCTCTTAAAATCGGTATTATTCACGTATTTTTAGATTTATTAATTAATTTTATATAAATATTTTAAAAAGATATCTTTTTTAAATCCTCTATTTCGCTTTTACCCCCCTGTAATAGTTATAGTATTATATAAAATTAATAATAAAATTTAGATAAAGTAGAACGTCTACTAGTCTATATATTTAAAATATTTTACTAAATCTCTAACTCTATTTTTATAGAGTTCTAGAGTTAGAAAATCTATAAATTTATTAGTTAAAGCTATAAATCCTACTATATAACTCTATTACGTACTTATATTATATTTTATATCTAACCTATAGGTATAATCTCCTAAGTTAAACTTCTATAGGTTTTTATTAAAATTACTACTATTTTTATATTCTTATTACGGCGTAGTAGTCGTAATAAATAGAGTTAAGAAAAGAACTAGCTATTAGCTAATTAAAAAATAAGTTCTTTTAATCTTTTAATATATTAAAATATAATACTAGTAATATATCCTAATACTATAGTTTTGTGTTTTTAATATTAATAGTATTAATTGTTTTATTAGTTATAATTTAATATTCTAAGTTTAAAACGCTATTTAGTTAAAAGATAAAGTTAATTTAGTATTTACTAAAATACCTAATTTATTTATTTCTTTTATTAGTAAAGACTATATAAAAAAAGTTCTTATATCTACACTTAAACTAAAGATAAAAAGGATAAGTAACTTTATAGATTTTTTCGTTCTTTTTTTAATATAATAATATGTATATATATATATCTATATTATTATTTTATATTTTATTTATAAATCTTATATTAATGTTAATTTATATTAGTAATTTTAATAAAATAACGTCCCTATTTATAAAATAACAGACGTTTTAAACCAGTTTAAAAATAATTTAGGTATCTTTTTTTTTCTAGTATATAACACTAATTTAGTGTATATAAATAATATATAAAGATATTTAAAATCTACGCTAAATAATATTAAATAGGCTTATTTAGGTATAGAACTAAATTTAAAAAGTATAGAAGCTATTAAAAGAGTTATTTTTAAAAAGCAGATTAAAGTATTATAATAAGTAATTAATAATTATATTTTATTACCGACTATCTATTATAAGACACTTATAAAATTATAAGTATACTATACTTAGTACTAGTAATATATTATTTACTAGTTTATTATTAAATATTTAAAAATATAACTTTTATATATAATTATATACTTAATGTGTAAATATATAAAAATATTTTATATACTTATATAATATAGATACTTATATAATATATATAAACACTATTTAATTTTATATATTTAATATAAAGTAATAATAGTCTAAAATATAGACCTAAAAATTCTTTATATTTACTAAAATTTTATTACCCCCTAGGGGCTTACTAAGCAGTATCTAATAACGTAAATAAAATATACAAGTCCTTCTCTTTATAATAGTAATATATTTGTATGTTTAGGCCTTATAACTAAAAAGTTATATTATTTTAAAAAAGTAACTTTTTAGATTAGTCTTTTTCTAATATTACCCCCCTGTATCTATTAGATTTATAATTATTTTAATTATTTATATATTTATATATTAATCGCACAAATAGTGTGGCTGTAGTAGCTTAGGGCGACTAAAAGGAGTTTTAAAAAAGGAGGAGTATATGTATGCCTTTATAATTATTTTTATTAAACTTATAGCAGTGTACTAAAATATATTTAAAATAGTTTTTAATATAATTTAATAATACGTACTAATTATATTATTACTATACTAGGTTTTATAAATATTATAAAGTATAGGTTAGTCTATAAACTATACTTAATAATTTATTTTTAGTAAACTTAACTATAATATAATTAATAATATATATTTTAAATAACATATAAATAAGTTTTAATTATATTAGCTATAGGCCAATTTACTAACAACATTAGATAAAGCGAATTTAGTAGTTTAACTATATAATAGTTTATTAATTATATTTATATATTAATTAAATAAAATATATAGCTATAGTGGCTCAGAGTAACTAAAAGGGGTTTTAAAAAAAAGGAGTATATATATACCTTTATACTTAATATATTAAAAAAGTTAGGGTTAGGTAAGGCTAGATTAAAAAAAGTATAGCACCGCGCTAGTATACTAGCGCGCTTAGTACTTAGAGCCACCACTGACACCACCCCCCACCGCCACCCCACACACAAAAAAAAAAAACCAAAAAAAAAAAAAAACATAAATAAAAAAAAAAAAAAAAAAAAAAAAAAAAAAAAAAAAAAATAATAAAAAAAACATCAAAAA
>JASEKS010000237.1:152883-167818 GCA_030770415.1 Pleoardoris graminearum
TATATTATTATAATATAAAATTATAAAAAAAAATGTATGTCTATTTTAGTATCTGTTAAATGAGTTATATAAAAAAGTAGTAGATATTAGATGTTATAATATAATAAATTAAAAAACATTTTGTGTCTTAGGGTGTAGTATAAAAAACTATCCCCCCCCCCCCTCTAAAAAATAAGATTATTAAATAAAACCCCCCCCCCCCCCCCCCCCCTAAAAAAAAATATTAAATTAATAATATCTAATATAAAAAGTCCGGTACAGATACTATATTTAGTAAAAGAAATATATAGGTAGTAGTAGCTACTACTACCTATATATTTCTCCTCTATCCTTATAGTTAATATAGTTAAATAAGATATTATTATTCTTTTTCTTCTTTAAAGGTCCTAATACTACTTCTCCCCTTATTAACGCTAATAATAATAAAATATATTTAGGAATTAATTTTAAAGTATCTAAAACAGTATTTAATATAATTAGTTAAGCTTTTTTTACTATATTATTCTATTTTATAGGTAATAAAGACATAATTCTAGTAAACGCTTACTAGTATAAATATCTTATTTATCTAGAAGTAGCTAGCTAATAAAGAAAAAATAAATCCTAAAGTTATAATTATATTTAATTATAAGTATAGCTCTATAGATAAGCTAGCAGTTTTATTAGTTAAAAAAGTAGTTAAAGTATTAAATATTAGGTTAGTAGTATTAGCAGTTATTAAAAAATTATTAATAATAATATATTAAAATATAGTAAATATAAAAAAAATTATAAAATATAATATATACTTTATAGTAAAATTAATAGATAGAGTAAGTATTTTATAAATATAGTAGGTACTCCTTAGCGTAAGAGATACGAAGGCAAAAGTAAGGGTAAGAATAAAAATAGTAGTAAAGGCGAAGACAGTAGTAGTAGTAGTAGTAAAAATATAATTAATATAAATATAGAGCCTATAAGGCGATAGGTAACAAATAGTAAAATTTTTATAAAATATTAGATAGTTAATATTTAAAAGTATTAGAGAGACCTATATATAGTTTCTTTGGTACGTAGGCTAGGTAGATAGGCTAGTAGGTATATAGGTACTTAGTGTAGCAGTTAACTATCTTTATAAGTAAAAAAGGATTTATAATTATAAATAAAAATTTATTAACTATTATTAAACACTATACTACTTTTATATATATTAGCCGAGTAAAGAGTAATAATAATAAAATATAACCCCTATTATATATAAAAATAAAATTAAAAAAGTAACTAATAGATTATAATAGTGGTTATTAACTAGTTTATTAAATATATAATTATAGTACTAAATTTTTTATTACTAATAATTAGTTATATTAATTTATTATATTGTAAAAGAAAACTAAGATATATTTAAAATAAAAAATAAATATTTTTAAATAGAGTTTATTATACTTAGTTAATAATAGTTATAAATAACTTATAAATTTTATTAGTTATTATTATAACTTTAAAATATAAATATTTTAAATATAAATAAATAGTATACTTTTAGTACTAACTTTACTTTAAAAAAAATTAATTAGACTTTTTAATAATATATATTATATAAAGAGAGGTTAAGTATAGTGTTAGAGACACTAGTCTAAAAAAGGTATAAGCTAAAAAAAGTTATTCTCCTAGATACAGTTAAAAAAATAAACGTATATAAAAATTATAAAAAAAGTTTTTATTTTAGTTAGTATAGGATTTAAACTTATAGTTACGGCGTATAGCTTTATATATAGCTTAATATATAACTTAATATATAGTTTAGCGTACTAAAGTTTAGTATATTAGTATAGGGCTACTATTACCTCTACTCCTTTTTTTTCTTTAGGCTAAACTACTATAGTACTACTATACTATATATATATTTATATATTAATTAAATAAATACTATAGCTGTGGTAGCTTAGGGTAAGTAAAAGGGGTTTTAAAAAAGGAGGAGTATATATATACCTTTATACTCACAGTGGGGTGACAACAAAAAAGATTAATTAAAAAAGATATCTTTTTTAAAAATTTATATAAAATTAAATAATAGGCCTAAAAATACGTAAATAATACCGTTTTAAAGAGAAAATTATAGAGAATAATTTAAGAATTTTACTTACTACGTATTAATTACGTGTAATAAATTAAAATTACGTAAATAAGCTAATTTTTTAAACCCTATTTTTAGGTTCCTATAACTTTTTAGTTAGTAAATATATTTAACTAAAATTTAACTATATCCTTTTAGGCCTAGTCTAGGTCACGTAACTAGGTTTTCGAAATATATTAGTAATCTAATTAGGCGGCGTAGCACAGTGGGCATATACTATAGTAAATACTAAGATTTTCTTAAATTTTTAAGGTCTTCTTACGTATTAGAGGTTTAATTCCTCTTACTATTATAGCGTTCTTTAAATACGCCTACTTTATATAATAAAGTATAAAGTTTTTAGAAGTATAGGGTACTATTAAGGAATTAATATAAAACTATAAGAAAGCTAAAATCCCTACGCAAAACGCGTTATATTTAAAAGTATTTACTAATAACTACTATTATAACCTATCGGTTACCTTTTTTAACTTTATTTTTATACAATAAAATAGAAGTTATATTTATTCCTATTACTTTTTACTCTGTCTATAAAGGTAGTGTAGCGTTTAATAATAGTTAACTTTTTTATTTATAATTATATCTCCTTTCTTACCTATAATAAAAACGTAATACTAAGTACGCCTATCTATTAGCTTATTTACCTAGCCTATATACTATACCGAAGAAAAAACTACTTATTATATATAGGCCTCTTTAAAACTTTTAAATATTAACTACTTAGTATTTCTACCTACTAAAGGCTTTACTATCTCTTACTCTTTACTCTTTACCTATCGCCTTATAGGCTTTAAGCTCTAAGCTTAAAACGTCTTTATCTTTACTGCTAGTACCCCTAGGAGTATTTTACGTAGCTATACCTTATATTTTAGGCTACGTATTTTTATTATAAATTTAATATTAACGTACTGTTTTTTTTTATTTTTTATAATTAGTACGGCACTACGCCTACTTTAGTCTTTTTATTTACTTTTACTAATACTATCGTCTTTATATCGGCTAGCGTAACTAACTTTAGATTCTTAAAGTCTATTACTTCTATTATTAATAGCGTTACAATTCCGTTCTTATATTAATTATTTAATATTACGCAAAATTAATAAATAGTATTTTTATAAAACTAGTAGGTAATTACATCGCGTATAAGATACTTAGCGGTATTATTAAAAATTTATTATTATATATTACTATCTAGGTAAGATACGGTAAGGATAGCTTATATATATATAATTAGCGTAGTAGGCGTATTAAGATTAACTTTAATAAGTATAATATTTACCGAGATAAGTATAGAAGAAGCTTTAAATAATATTTTAAAAAATATTTTAGTAAGTATATTTTTTTTATTTAATAAACGTTTAACTGGGTTAACTGTAAAAAAATAGAGAAATATATAAATAATAATAGCTACTACTACTTATATATCTCTTTTACTAAATACGGTGTCCGTACTAGACTTTTTATATTAAAGTTTTTTAATTTAACGTTTTTTTTTAGGTTTTTTTTAGGAGGGCGTGCTAAGTATACTAGTAGTATACTAGCGCAGCGCTATTTCTTTTTTAATTTAGCTTTACCTAACTTTTTGACATATTAAGTATAAAGGTATATATATACTTTTTCTTTTTTAAAACCTCTTTTAGTTACCCTAAGCTACTACAGCCACACTATTTATTTAATTAATATATAAATATATATTTAAAGGTATTTTAAGCTAAATTGCTATCTAATATTAGACGAGATAAAAATCTATTCCTAAATAGGCTTAGCGTGGCAAACTAGGCCTAATTAGGTAATTAGATTAGTAGTTTAATATAATATTATTTAGTAATATAACCTATATATATATTAGTTTAGGAATTAAAGAGCCGGTTATTAGTTCGCTTAGGAGATAAAAGACTTTTCTTAAATAGTTAGGTAGCCTTAATTAAAGGCTTATTTTTAAAAAAAAAAAAAAAAAATAAAAAAAAAGTAATCTAATTATATAATTATATTAATTATAAAAAATATTATTAAGACTTATATAATTACTAATCACGTAATATAATATTAATATTATAGTATATTATAATATTTTTTTATATTTATAAACCTAAACTCCTATTTTCTTAAAATAGTGCTAAATTTTACAAAACTTAAATCTAAAGTTAAACTTCTTTTAAAAGTAAATAATTCTCCTTTTTTAATTACTACTACTTTAAATAAGCTTTAATAAAGTATTTATAATACTATACAAAAAATTAAAAGAAAAGAGAAAGTTAATTATAATAAAAAAAAAATTAAAAGGGGTAGAGTTTCTAAAGTAACTTAAAGAGAAAAAAGAGTTATTAATAGAGACTTAACTAGAAGTCCTAAAAAAGAAAATAAAAGACTATTAATAGAAAATAGTTTAAATATTATAAAAAGAACTTTATAAAGGGTTTTAAAAGAGAAGGATTATAGTATTAATATAAGTAAAAAAAAACCTATAATTAATAAAGAAAACGCTAAAAAAAGATTAAAATACGCTAAAGAAAATATTAAAAATATTAAAAATATAAATTTAAAAAAAATAATATTTTTTAATAAGTTAGTAATACAAAGGGGATAATAGAATAAATAATATTATAGAAAAAGAGATAATAATAAAGTTAAAAAAGAACTAGCGATTAGCTAATTACGAAGTAAGTTATTTTAACTTTTTAAAATATTAAAATATATAACTCTTTATATATTTTTAAGTTATAGTTTTAGTTTTTTAATATTAATTATATTAATTATTTTATAGGACAAGACCTTAAACTATAAATTTAGGGTATAATTTAGATAAAAAGTAGAAGTAATTTAGTATTTACTAAAGTACTTAATTCTCTTACTTCTTTTACTAGTAAAAATTATATAAATAAAGTCCTTATACCTAAGGTTAAACTCTTAATAAAAAGGGGTAAGTTATATAACTATTTTTTACCTCTTTTTTTATTAATATAATAATATATATATATATTATTATATTATATTATATTTAAAAACTTTATATTAATATAAATTTAGGTTAGTAATTTTAATAAGATAACGTCCCTATTTATAAAATAAAGGACATTTTAAACTAGTTTAAAAATAATAAAATTAAACTATTTCGTTACTTAGCCTATAGCCCTGATTTAGCCCGTATAGAAAATATATAAGATTATTTAAAATAAGGGCTAAATAATAATAAAGAGGCTAGTTTAGGTATAGGATCTAGTATATAAAGTATAGAGGCCTTTAAAAGAGTTATTAATAAGAAGTAGTAAAATATACTATAAAAAGTTATTAATAACTATATTTTATCTCTTCCTAACTATTATAAGGTAGTTATAAAAACTAAAGGCTACTATACTAAGTATTAGTAATTTATTATTTACTAGTTTATTATTAAAAATGTGAAAAAGTGACTTTTATATATAATTATATAAATAATATATAAATATATAAAAATATTTAATATACTAAAAAAACTTATTATTTATTATTATATATATAAAAATAAGCTAATTTTATACCTTAAATAAAAAGTTGTATTAACTTAAAATAGGGTCCTACAAATTTTCTATATTTATTAATTTTTTTTACTCCTAAACCCCTTAGTAAGCAGCCCGTAACAGGGTGAATAGAATCTACTAGTCTTTTCCTTTAAAATAGTATTTTTTTCGTATTTTTAGAACCCCTAGTTAAAAAGTTATATTATTTTAAAAAAAGTATTTTTTTAATTAATTTTTTTTTGTTACCCCCCTGTAATGTGTTGAAAAAGTTAGGTAAGACTAGATTAAAAAAACTACTATACTATAATATACCTACTCTATCGTATTATTATTATTATTATTATTAAAGTTAAAGCTATAAAATAAAATATAATATATTAACGTAAATACTAGCACAGTATTTATTTTTAGTAATTTATAAAATATAATTAGCTAATATTTATAAATATACTAACAGTAATTTTACGTATTATAATAGTATTTAATAAAACTATAATAACTAAGCCTTATATACCTATTTATAAAAATATATCTAATAATAATCTTTATATATAAGCAGTAAAGATAGTTATAAAATACTTATTATATATACTAGTATATAGAGGAGGCCTTAACGTACTAAAAAAGGAATACTATAATACTATCTACCGCCTACTTACTAATAAGAAAGATAAGTATAAGATAGTAATTATAGTAGGGGAAAATATTAAACTATACTTACTAGTACAGTATATCTAGATACGGTATACTATAAATAATAATTATAATAATAACTTAGCTATAATATAAAGTATTAAGCTATAATAGCCTATATTAAATTTAAATAAAAGAGAAGTAATAGAAGAAAAAGAATACAAGATTAACTTTATACTAGAAATAATAGACGAGGTATCGTTATAAAAGATACTTAATATAGTAGTAGCTACTAAATTATATTAAATAATCTACTACTACTACTACTACTAGTAGCGGCAGTAGTAGTAGTAGGTAGTAAAATATAAAATAGGTATAGCAGCTACTACGCGTTAAGAAAAAAAAAGATAGATAAGTATAACTTACGTATACGTCTAAGTATTAGTAGATATTTATATATTAATAAAATATAAGCGGAGGATTTAAAGGACTATACTAGATATAAATAAATAGTAGCTCTTTAATACTATCTATACTTAGTAAAAATTAACTTAACAGTTAAATATAAAATAATAACTATTATTTATAATAGATAAAGCCGTAAAGGCGTTACTAATAATATATATAAAATTCTACTAAAATAGGTTTAAATATATTTAATATAGAGTATTTAATCTAGTAGGTATAGTTTAGCTTTTAATTATTACGTACATAGTTTAGTATTTAATAAAGTTTTCTTACTATATTTATATCTCTAAATTATTATTTAGGCGTACTTATTACTTTTCGAATCTAGTAGGTATATAGTACTTAATTTTTATAAATTTAATTACTTTTTAGCTATTAATAGTTAGAAATAGTTAGTAGTCTTTTAAAGAGCTGGTAAAACTAAAATATTTTTTATTAATCTTTTAAAATATTTAAAAATCTTTTTAAAATTATATTTTATTAATTATACGTATATAGTTTTAAAGTAAAACTATTATATTATAAAAATAATTTACAAAAAAAAGAAGAAAATATTTTTATTTTATTTTAATCCTATCTTATCTATATAAGTCTTACACTAATTCTATTCTATTTTTTTTTTTAATTTTAGCACCTACGCTAACTATATATTAGGTTAGTCTTAGTAAATGTTAGGTTAGCCTGACGTGGCAGCTCTGTTGCGACCCTACATGAAATCGCGCCCCGCAGCGCGCATAGGGCTGATGATGACTTGCCCACATTCGAGTAAGGTTTTGAGGCTAGCACGAGCATTTGCCTCTTCGCTAGCAAGGGCCAAGAGCCTTAAGACGTGGGCTCTGTTCCCCTGTCCGATAATGAGCCCTAAGCGTGGGCGCATACTCCCGCAAAGAAAGGAGACTACAAAAAAAGTCCTTGCTTCCGAATACTTCAGCGCTAAGGCATATGCTTCAGACTAGCATGCCCCGATAAATCCATCATAAAGACCAAGTCGGGGTTTGCCACAGAAGAACGCCGAGAGGATAAGAAGAGGATAGAGTAATTTTAGCTTTACTTAGCCGGAGGAAATTGTTGTTAAATGTTGCCGAGAAATACCAAAAGCACAGCACAGTAACTAGTTTCCCCTTTGTTAGCTCCCAGTATGTTCGTTGATTCGAATGATTAGACTTACGCAGCCGCCGCAGCAAGAATTTCGTGGCGCTTTGCCCGCGTGAATAAGGATAAGAGCGCAGAGAAGCAAAGAGTGAAGATGAGAAGAATACCGATAGAGATGCTAGCATTACGGCGCTCCGGAGCTCTCGCAAAATGATATAGCAAATAGATCGGGGTCACCAGAAGGACCGAGGTCCAAGCAATGATGGTAAGCGAAACGGCGCGATTCACCCTAGAGCGTGTCGCATATGGCTCCTTTTCGGGTTGAATCTGTCAGAAGATAGGATAATGGCGGTCTAGGGGTGCCGGTACATACCTTCGGCGGGAACACCTGGTGATCTACTTGGTTGTTGGCCCACACTCTGCCTAGAATACCTGGCATCACCTTGATGCTGATGAGATCATCCCTGACATTGAGGAAAAATGCATCATCGCGACACAACGGCTCCCTCTTCCAGAACCAGTTTTGGATGACACGATAGTCGCTTTCTGATGGTTGCTCAATTTTGTGCAAGCGTCTCGCCGCATCCACCAAGGTGCCTGAATATGTGTAAGTATATTAATTTCCAAACGCATTCAACCATATTACTAACTGTATTCGATGTAATGACGCTGTATTTCAGAGATAAGCTCTTGCCTAGATGCTGCTTCTTCGTCATCCAGGTCGCTCGTCGTCAATCGTTCCGGGTGGTTTTTATGGTCGGAGAAGTCCAGGTATTCGAGTTGCCGCTCTAATTTTTGAAGCTTGGCTTGTTTATCCAGAAGGAGACGATGAGACAAGAATCCATAGCGTCGGTAAACGGCGGCAATCTCCGGAGTGTCGAAGAACGCGGCGGTTGATGGATATCCGTTTGGGAACCGCGCGTCTTGTCTGATGGCTCTTCCTTGTCGGCCGAAGTGCGCAATGTTTCTTAGAAAATTGGCTATGCGGACCCCCAAAGAGGGTTGCACTGGTTCGGGCTGCGCACCACACTGTAACTCAGACGCGGGTGGCGACCTATCAATCCAGATCTTAAAATCCCTGGACTCATCGTCTTCCATCTGCCTGAATATGTGGTCCTCGTAGCGTCCCGTGATCGAAAATGTGCTTCGAGGTCGATGTTCTCCAATGACGCCGGGGCTACGGTGTTTGAACACACTCTGTAGAGTTCCTGTAACACTTATGCTTTCTTTCTCGGTCCTGGGGCTCGCACGTCGAGTCAGAGGAGGCCCTTGCAGCTGCGGGATAGAGGAACCTGGTAGAATACTATCCTATCGTTCTCGGTAGAGCGATAAGTCCGATAAGGGCGGTTGTTGACTGCGACAAAGATTTGACAACATCCAGAGACGAAATCTTCCAAGGCGAGCCAGCTAAGCAGTTGACGTGGCGTAGCAACCGGGTTTGGCGGGATCAGCCACGCCAAGCACTCCTCACCGGAACCCCACCTCAAAGCTTCGAGACAGCACAGCCCCGCCATGAAGGCAGACCAGCGCGTCCTCACGGGGACAGTCCCAAATAATCTTTTTCGCCGGAGCTGCTACTGGTGCTTTCGGTTACTGCCCTCAAATTCCAAAGTCCGAAGCCTACATCAACGGCGTGGCCGTATTCGGAGAGAGATACGCACAGGAGCAACCTGGCACTTCGCCCAGCCCGATGGGGGGTCAGGACGATGTAACTGGTACGGATGATTATTCTAGAAAAATGTCTGACGAGTTCTCATTGCCATCACCAGCTGCGGAAGACTCACACCATTCGTCTTCAATCATGGGTGACGCTTCGGCTGACCTCGATGACACCTCCCAAGCAGCGGACGAACCAGAGCATAGCAACTCCGGCCCTTCTGGAGGGAGAAGAAAGAAATCGGTAGCTTCTGCGGCGGAACCAGCGTCAACTTTGAGGAGGCGCGATACAGATGCGCTCTTTCCAGCAGAAGTTCGCCAAGAAACACCAGAGCCAGACAATCGGGAGCACACGTCCTGGAAGATCAAAGATATTTGCTGCTTTTCTGGGCGGTCAGCAGCGAACTTAGGCTGGGCTCTTGCAGGGATGAGCGTTGCAATAGCAGGCTTTTCCTTATATCCAAGCACGCAGTCTCTAGACATTGACAAGTGGGAAGCTCTTAGGGAGTATAAAGACTACTGCAAGGTAATGTTGACTAGGCTCTGGAAGTTGTAGTAATTCTAATAGGTGGAAAGTCTATAAAGCAAGCCGACCGCTCCGTGAGCTGTCTCAGATTCATGAGTACGGAGCTACCACCACCTCCCCATGTTCAGCGTCGTTCTTTGGACACGGTATTCAACGTTCGGCTCCCCACAGTGACTTCGAATGGCTTCAATACCGTTGTGGCTAGTTTGCTCTTTATACTTGTTATCGTCACTATCATATTAAGCTCAGGTGCATTGGTTGGGAGAAGTAGAAGCAACAAACACGTGAGTTCTGTCAAATTCTATGCGTGGTTGCTAAGCTGATGAACACACTACAAAGCGCTCAATCAAGCGGTACCCGCCAAAATTCAAGAAAGGCCAAAGAGCCTGGTTACAATACCCAGGTTCTGACTCTTCCTCGCATGTGATAATCGTGGCGACACGACAGTCTCCCGTAACTGGAGAGTGGTCATATGTAGTAGGAGATAGGGAGGTTCCAGAGAGATTGTTACAGCATAAGTTGCTCATGGGGTGTGATGGGAAGAGTCCAGAGTGGGTATCGGAAACCTACTTACAACGCTCTCGACCGGAAGACAGAAAACGACATCGGAAGCCAGTTGAATTAGTCCACTCCAGAGGGGAGCCAGATAGGTGAGGAGAGAAAAGCACCAGAGCTGCAAGGAGAAATTGTACACTGGATTCTCTCGATGGCTTGAGGGCCATTCATCCTTGTAAGAGGAACAAGATGTCTGCGAATTTGAAGGCACGTGATAAGCCCGTGACTGGGTAGTGTCGAATAAACAGCGTTGGATGGAGAGCGGCAATTGCAGGCACTAGATTCAAGATGATTAGTACAAAAAGAGGATAGAGGGGCAGGTTCAGCGCTGCAAAGAGGCAGAAATGAACATAAGCATGAAGTCGATCACGTGCATGGATCCGCAGATCACCGAACAATCAGCGAGCGATAACACACGTCAATTGTTCCCCATTGATCGGTCTCTCATAGGTTATTACTCTCTTATTCAATCTATTCTATTATCTGTGCGCCTTTAGACTGGATTTTGAAGGCCGTACCACCCGCTCCGGTTCGGGGGCGTCGGGATGGCGCATTGCACCGCCTCTATCTCCCTGTAGGCTTCAATAGACGCGCGCGCAAAGTAGCAGCGCTATAAAGGTAATTTAATTTAACAAAGTTAGTGTTAAGACTATTACCTCTGTAAAGAAACTATAATATATAAAAAATAATGGCCTCGTCATGTGTGAGCTGTTCGGCATTCATCGAGTTCTCGTTGTTGCGTTGTGCCGCGGCTTCATGAAGCTCGCGAAGTACGTTAATTGATATAAAAAATAATATATAAAAATATTTTTATTTTTATTATAGCTCTAAATATTACTTCTTTACCTTATATATTATTTTTAATATAATCTTAATTACTTTATTAGCTATAGTAACTCTAATTATACTAATACTTATAAAATTACTTAGAGACTTCTTTTTTACTTTTAATACTAAATTTAATTTAAAGTTTATTTAAAATATAATAGTAAAACTATAAGTATATATAATAAATACTATTATAATTTAGATAAATTAACTTATATTTAATCTATCTTTATAAAAAAAATTTTTTAATTTAGTCGTATCTAACTTTTTTAATATACAAAGTATAAAGGTATATATATACTTTTTTTTTAAAACCCCTTTTAGTCGTCTATACAGCTACTATAGCCCCATTCTTTTATTTAATTAATATACAAATATATACATAAAAAAATTAATATTTATAAATACTAGAGCTACTTAAGCTAATATATTTTTAATATAATAAATAGTGTTTACTTAAACTAAATAAGGAATATACTTAATTAGAATTTATTATATTTAACTAACTTTATAATAAATAATTAAATAATTTTTTTTTAAAAAAAGAAGTCTATATATTAAAAACTTTATAAAAAGACTATAAAAGATTATATAAAATTAATAAGTAAGAGAAAGACGTATTAGAATTTATAAATAAGAAATAAATAAATTATTTTATTAAAATATATATAGTATTATTCCGTGTATAGTATACTATATACTTATTATATATATATTTGTATATTAATCGAACAAAAAGTGTAGCTATAGTGGCTCGGGGCGACTAAAAGGGGTTCAAAAAAGGAGAAGTATATGCATGCCTTCATACTTAATGTGTCGAAAAAGTATATAATTATTAAAAGAAAATTAATTATCGCCTTTGTTACCCCCTTGAAGAAATATATCATCCGCCTTGTACCCTGTTCCTGCGGTGGACTGGAGCCGTGCAGCTCGGTGTGAGCGGAGCTCCATGGAAAATGATAGCTGAGATGAAGAGACGATCGGGTTGAACGGAGAGATGGGCGGTGGAGATAAAACGAGGAGAGGGATGGTGAAGCTGGGGACAAGGGAATAGCTAGATGGAGCAACGACTTGAACACGTGAAGTACAACGAAGTGGTAGATGGTGGTGGTAGGAAGCAGGATAAGAGAGAGTCGATGGATGAGCATTGTGGGCGACCAGTGCGACCTTATATGCTCTTCCCCTGGTGTCAGCGTTAGCGCGCTCCACCAGCCGAGCGAACGATGGGAGTTTTAACCTAGGCCTAATTGCCTTTATCTAGAGCACGCCAGATAGTTTACGTAATTACAATACTTTAGAGCCTTACTCTAACTATAATATAAAATATAAAGTACCTTTTTATTTTATTCTTGCTCTAGATAGGTACTATTTACTTTATATATTTTATAATATCTAGCGACTAGCTACTTTTATATTTTATATAACTAAGAATAGACTTTTTACTACGCAGCCTACCTAACCTAGCGCTAGCCTATTTACTTTAGCTTAAACTCTCTTATACTGTATACTGTAATACTCTTTTAGTCTAGTAACTATATAAATCTTATATCGTTAACTAGGTCTCTATATTTACTTTATACGTATAGCTCTCTAGTAGATAGATTATAACTATATAAAATTATATCCTATACTTATTTAATTTTTATATAGTATACTCTAGCTATATATAATTTAATATAGAAATTATTAATAATTGTAACTCTATATCTATATATATATTTATACTTATAGTATTTTTAGAACCTATATTATTTATAAATATACTAAATTAACTATATAAGTATAAAATACTATTTATTTATATAGATAACTAAAAGCTATATAAAAAGTATATTTTTATTTTATATATTATATAGAAACTACTTCCCTCCTAAATAGAAGATAATATAAGATCCTACTTAGATAATCTAAATATTAAAAACTATATTATATTTACTAAAATTAATATATAGAATTTACTATTATATTACTAGTTTTTATTTAATATAGTTTAATTTAGTTTTATAATATTATACTTTTTAAAGTGCTAAAGTTTTTAATATAAAATTTTTTTACTACTATTACTAGTAGCTTTCTTTAATACCTAATAACCTAATAATAATAATCTCTTTACTAACTTTCCCTCTATAATAATAGTTATAATCTTTAGTAAAGTACTAATTAATTTAAGTCTTTATTAGTTATAATCTAAAAAATTATATACTTTAAAATATTATTACTATTACTACTACCGCCTACTATAAGTTTTTACGCTTAGTAACTCTTTTATATTATTTTTTTTACTTAGTCTCTCTTTTTACATATATATAAATATATACTCTATATTTACTCTAGCTATAGCTTAAAGTTATAGATTTTGTCCTTATAATACGCTACTAGTTTTTTTTATATTTTTAGTAATAATTACTATACACTTTTAAAATAACCTATTATTAGTATTATATAAATTAATAAAAATATTTACTTATAATATATACGACTACTAAACGGCTAAATTAGTATATATTAGAGTAATAATACTAAGCTTAAATATAGTAAGAGCTACTATATCTAGCTAAAAAAAAATATATACGCTACTTAGGCTGGACGAAGTTATTTTTATATAATTTTTTAATATTCTTAATCTTTAATATAGTAATTTAGAAAACGTAAAAATATAAATATTTATTTATAACTATATATAGATTATATAAAAAATTTATTTATATTTTATTTTTTAACGACTTATTAATTTTAATAATAAAGTGTAAGTACTACTTAAACTTATTAAATATAATAATTAGGCAACTTAAATAATAAAAAAAGTTTACATAGTAATTATATAAGCTTTTTTACTATTTATATTATACGCGTAGTCCTTAAAGTAATTATATTATATTATACTAAGTGCTCTGGTAGTGGGATGGCACAGTAAATAAGTGTCTAAAAATATATAGATTTATTAATTTTTAATATTATTTATATATTAGAGGTTCGATGTCTCTCTTTATTATAATATTTTTTAAATACGCCTACTTTAGTAGTAAAAAAGTAGAGTTTTTAGAAATATAGGATATTATTAAAAAAATTAATATAAGGCTATAAGAGGCCGAAATTCCTATATAGAATATATTATATCTAAAAGTATAAATAAAATATTTAGACTAAAATTACTATCTAAAGTTAGATAAAATAAAAATCTACTCCTAAATAGGTCTAGCGTAGCGAACTAGTCCTAATTAGGTAATAGTTTAGTAGTTTAGTATAACTATTTAGTATAATAACCTAGTTAAAATTTAAAAAGAGCCGGTTCTAGTTCGTTTAGAAGATAAAGTACATTTCTTAATTAGTTAGGTAGCCTTAATATAAAAGGCTTATTTAAAAAAAAAAAAAAAAAAAAAAAAAAAAATATAATTAATTAAAATAAATTATTAATATATTATTTATTTTTTTTTTTTTTTTTTTTTTTTTTTTTATTTTTTAAATTTTTTATTTTATTTTTTTTTTTTTTTTTTTTTTTTATTTTATTTTTTATTTTTTATAATTATATATAATAAAAAAAAAAAAAAAAAAAAAAAAAAAAAA
>JASEKS010000238.1:0-165737 GCA_030770415.1 Pleoardoris graminearum
GCGGTGTTGGTGGCATGGGCTGGTGAGGGTAGTGATGGTACGGTCAGGGAGGAAGGGGAGGGGTGGTGGGGGTGGGAGGGGGGAGGGGGGGGAAGGAGGAGCTGGCCGGGAGAAGGAGGGGGGGTGGAGGGGGCAGGTGGAAGCTTGTGCGAACAGCCTGAGGGTGATAAATATGGTTTGTAGTCGGGTGCGATGCGAATGGTGGTCGTCAGTTGATGTTATCTATGCGGGCGCCAGCGGTAGGTTGACGGGCGGTACCACAAGTCAGCCGCCCCCATTAAGTCCGGAATGATGTGGCACGGTGGTACCTTCCAGAACCGAGCCACGGGCCTTGACCTCTTCGCATGGGGCAATGACTGCGCATAAGCGTAAAGACATTTAGTATTCGGCGTGAGGCGACAGGGGGCGAAGACATCACATTAGTCCTTCGCGAGATGTTTAATTTGTGCCATGATGTTTCCGTTAGACAACCGTCTCGGCCTTCGAAACTCGACAGGCAGCTCTGTGAGTGCAGAGCAAAGATCGGAGTTGCCATTAAGAATAGAGCGTGATTGTAAAAAGACTTTAAAAAGTATAAAGCTAATGAATATAAGCATATAAAATCTTAGTAATATATATACTTTTAAATATATATATATATTATAGTTTCTTTTAAAGTTATAGCCATAATACTAATCTGATTAAATTAAATTATTTCTATAACATCGCAGCCTTGGGCACATGTATTGGACCATAGAGGAGAATGTCGGCCTTTACGCCGCAACGCTGCATGTGACTTAATTAATTACGCTGTGTTTCTGCATTCGCGTGAGACATTATAACGGACATCCGCCTACGACATGCCTAGCTACTGAACCTTACCAAGTTACTAGGTACTTGCACCCTAAATATTCCAATACAACGGCACGATAATGAGCAGACATCGAGGCGGAATCCGTGCTTCAATCCGTGCCTCAATCCGTGCCTCAATCCGCGCCTCAAATTTGAATGAGACATTGTAATAGACATGTCCGAACTGCGAGGGCGATCTCCCCATGGATGCCTTTCGGACAAGAGAAAAGAGAGAACTGTACAAAGCTATAAGATGCAGGTGTTCTTTTGCGGGGACGTGAGGAGTGTCCAGGGTTCAATATTTCAGTCTCTTCGTTCATTTGTCTGCTTATTTTCTTTTGACACTCATTTACGTTCGATTCACTCATTTAGCAACTCGTCGCATTGACATTCGTTCAGAATGTTTTGGCAGAAGCCGTTTATCCTTCTTGGGCTCCTAGCTGCCGTGGGTAGCACGGCTCCGTCCCTCTCCAAGCGCGTGGACATCGACAGCCTGAATGAAGATTTTGTATTTTTCCGAGCTGATAAGTAAGTCTTCCTTTGGTATAGAGTTATGCCAAGATACTTGTATTGTGTGCACTGTGTTACCACAGGATAGGCAATACAGAGGCCAATTGTTCAAACTTTTTGACCTGTGCTAACTATACACCCGCAATTTAGACGTGGTCCTGACGAGATAAAAGACAAGGGGGCTTTCAGACGAAGGGTAAGACGAACAAATTGCCAGAGAACATTAGTCTGTGGGACCATTGCAAGGAGAAGGGGGCATAATGGAAGTTTGGGAACCTGCCAGATGATGGTTATGTTTCCACGAGCATAGATTTTGCAGTTTGTGTGAAATGGGTAATGCACTATATCGATGACTCTGGTTCCACCATTTACAAGATCGCGTCCGACCGAAACCTTATTGGTTGCCACGACACACTCAAACACCGTACGTACACCCGTTTACCATGGTCAAATACCACCAGAGGTAAAATGCTGACTCCTATGATTCTAGACAATCCAGTCCCAGACGAACAAGAGTACGCTGCCCTCGGCGGCATCCCTTGGGCCCAAGTTATGGGTTGGTACAATCAATTCACAGTCCGTGGGGAGACGATCACGGACGCCGTATTCACTGAAAATCCTGCCTTCGATAGCGTCAAATATAACAAACTCCCTGACGGTTCCGACCCATCCAACAATGGAAAAAATTACAGGCTCGCTGGCTGGCCCAGAAACGACAAAAGGTGGTCAGAAGAGCCTTGGAAATCCGCTATTGATCCGGTTTGCGGCAAGGATGACAACCCGAAAAAAGGGAAAACGAAAGGCCGCCGCGACGTCGATGACAACGAAGACAACGAAGACATACAACTCGTTGCTAGTGACAATGAAGACATGCAACTCATGAGTCGAGGCAGCGATGACATGCAACTAGTTGCTAGGGCCAGGGGCAGGAGCGGGAGTTCCAGCAGGAAGTCTTTTTCGAGGGCTGGTAGGACCAGGAAGCACAGGACGAAGAAGCCTACCAAAAAACCCACCAAGAAACCCACCAAGAAACCCACCAAGAATCCTGCCAAGAAGCCCACAAAGAAGTGCACGGTAGCAATGAAGAAGGCAGGAAAGTACGGTACTGCGTGTACTGCAGCTATGAAGAAGGCGGGAAAGTGCGGTACCGCGTGTACTGCGGCAGAGAAGAAGAGGAATGGTGGTAAATGCCCAGCGAAGAACACGTGTACCGCTACCGAGAAGAAGGCCAATGGTGGTACGTGCCCAATATGTACCGCAGCAGAGAAAAAGAAGAATGGTGGCAAGTGCCCGCCGAAAGCGTGCGGCATGCGCAAGACCAACAAGCAGTTGGCAGAGGAGTATCTTAAGCTGTACAAGGCAGGAAAGCTCGGAAAGTCCGGCAAGTCCCGCTCTAGGACCGGCAAGACGGGAAAGAAGACCACGTGACGGGATCTATCTACTTAGAGCGCCTAGTAGGGAAGGGAAGACGTGGACGCGGACCAGCGAATTATGTGTCCGGGAAGGTGCGAATCAGTCGAAGCGGTCTTGGTGGTACTTCTACGGCGTAGCCGAGGTGTGGATGAGGTCTAGAAATGAATCAAGAGAGACGCCGGAGTCCATTAAGCCTTGAAAGGAACGCATCATGGTAATATATATACTCCCACTCTTGGAAGAATCTCGGTAATTTCAGCGTCGCGCAGACAACTGAAGCAGATGCGAACACAAATATCATTTTGCAATGGTCGTTTGGTAGATAAGGTCGACCAAGCAAATATCTTCCAGGAGTTTTTCAACCGTTTGTCCCAGCCATTACAATGCAATACAAGATTAGTCGTACGAAATGCCCCTAACGGCTCGCAATGCCACAAAATGTCAGATATGGTCTATCTCTTCCTGTCCCACTCGTTGTGGTCCCAGACGGCTAGCCGCCTGCCTATACTCCCGAAGCACACGCAACTGCAGAACAGCACGCTGCCTACCCACGTCACAACGGCTAGCGTGTCGTAGCTGACCACGCCGACGAACATGTCTTGCTGGCCCCGTATCCGTGCCGTTGACGGCGTATGCGTACCGTTGACCGTGGCCGGTAGAGAGGGCGATGGGAGGATGTCTGGGTCCGAGAGGAAGATGCAAGAGGTCAGTACGGAGGTCACGACGAGCGAGTATGAGAAGCCAGGTTTGGTGCGGTCGAGAATGTACCAGAGGGCGGGGTTGACAAGGGCGAGCGTAAACGTGAGCTGGAGGGTAGACTGCCAGGGGAGTCGACGCTGCAGGCTGTCAGTTCCTCGGGCGTGGTAGGATGTGTACAGTTACTCACGATGGCGAATGCTATTGCCAGGAATGCGCCCACGCTCCGCACTATATCGTTCCACTGCTCGCTGAAACTGGTCTCATTTTCCTTCTCGGGCGCACCCTCATCTTTGTTGTCCTTAGCTCTCTGCCCGCTCCAGACGAGTTCCGCATATGGCAGGCAGCTGCCCAACACGAGGCCGGCGAGCCCCCAGCTTGCGAGATATACCCAGCTCCCTCGGTCGACGCCTTCTACCCTCACGGCCGCCAGCTCCCTAGTGTCATGTAGATGGCTGACGATGACGCCGTAGGTGACTCCGAAGAGAAACAGTGCTGCCAGCTTCCCCAAAGACACGGCGTGCTTCCAAATCCCCTTTCTCTGTGGCCGTGGAGCGGATGAAACTGTTGGTGATCGCGGTACGCGACCGTCCACATTTCTCCTTCTGGCGCGTGGCTGCATGGTGAGACCCAAAGCCGGACTATCGGCGCCACTGTCCCACCTCTTTGCGCCCGAGTACTCCCTGTCCGGCGTCTCGGGTACGATCTGCTCAACCGGCGTACTCGCATCGTCGTCGTAGATGCCAAAAAGTGTACTCTTGGTCAGGTTCATCAGGCTCTTATTTCGCGGAGGCGGCGCTTCTTCCGCCTCTCCATGCTCGGCGAGGCCTGCATTGTACGTTCGCAGCAGGCGCGCGTTCAGCTGCGCGAGGAAGTCCGACGGGCGGTTCTGTGTTTCGGCGACACCAGGAGGTGTGGACGGTACGAAGGCGTGTGCGGGCGATTCAGAAGCCTCGTTTTGCGTGGAAATGCGGCGGGGTATCGGTCGGTAGATGTGCGGTTGCTGGGTCGAGCTTGTGACGAAAGGGTCTTCTGCCATGGCCGCTTCTGCTAGATCCGACCTTCCGCGATGCTGTGCGAGTGCACTGCGCAATGTGTACCGAATATCAACTCAATTACAAGATATAGGCGTACTAATCGAGGCTGGACAGGAAGAAGACGAAGAAATAGGGAGCACCGCGCCCCGCTCGCCCCCGCCGTCAAGTGTTGCTTGGGTCGTAAGGGAATTCGATGCTAGATGACATGAACTGTGCCAGGGTCAGCAACACGTGAACGGCCAGAGCCCTCACGAACCAAAACCGCTTGTGGCGTCTTCGCAGACTCACCTCCAATGTTGCTAACGGATGCTGGAAGGGGTAAATGGGTCACCGTGGGGGGGCCATTAATATAAGGTTGTCAGGCTAAGCGCCAGCATACCCGTTGGGACGCTCTGTCTGTTTCGATGTGTGGAATTCGAGTCGCATGTGAAAGCCACAGAGCTCCGGGGAGCTCGGCCGATCAATGAGCGCGTCGACACTGCGCCCGCATCCACGGTCGAACTGGGGCGAATGTGGACTTGGTTGCGAGTGTCGCAGCCGTATTCGCTGCTGGCGGACCCTCGGCCGTAGGTCAAGCTGGTGGTCGTGGTCTGCACGGATAGGGCCCGTGAGCAAGAGGATCGGGAAGGTACGAGGCATCCGATATTGCCATCTCCGCACATAAGCGCCCTGGTCAAACACAACAACTCGAAGAAGACAATTGTGATCGCGCAGCATCTTGGCCGCTTTGTGTGCATATAGGCTACCTCGAGGCCTCTTATCTCTGTTTGAGAGTGAGACACTCGACGTCACCGTCGCATCTCCAGCTCTGGGGCAGTGTACCTATTCCGCATCCAAGCCAATCACAGCACTTTAGCATCAACACGAAACTACTCTAGTCGACGTAAGGACACCTTTTGCAACCCACGTACTCTGCTAAGACTCCTAATAACCTACTTCGCTAATAAAATACTAAAAAACTAATTAAGCTAAATATATTTTTATAACTTATTAGACTTTTTATTTTTTTATACTATATAAGCTTATAATACTTATACTTATTTTAAGTATACCTAGGAGTATCCCTATACTAAACCTAAAAACTATTAAATATATTAATAAAGTATTAATTAATATACTTCGCGAGCTTTATAAAGCCGCGGTATAATGTAATAATAAGAACTTAATAAATACTAAATAGCTTATATATAATAAGACTATGTATAAGTAATATAAAGGTATATATATACTCCTTTTTTTAAACCCCTTTTAGTTGCCCCGAGCCACTACAGCTACACTTTTTATTCGATTAATATATAAATATATATAAGTAGTATAAATTTTAAACTCTTAAAGGTTATACTTTTTTTTTTTTAGTAAAAGTATAGTATTTTATTAAATATAGTAATACTTTACTTATACTCTAATTATATATTTATAAATTAGTAACTACTTATAATTATTTTTAAGAATATTAGTAATTACTATTTATAATTATATAAAATATAATTAGTCTAAAAGATTATTAGACGTAAAAATTTTAAAACTAAAAAAAGTTATTAAATTATTACCTAAAGCCTATATAACTAAATATTTAGTCTTTAAGTTAGTTTAATTATATATTTTATACTCTATACTATATTATTAACTTTTACTTAAAGATACTTTACTATATTATATCTTTTTAGATTTTATTTTATTTTTAAAATATCCTATTACTATACTAATATTAGTTAAATTACTGCCTATTATAATAACTATTTTTAGTAGTAGTAATACTTTAAGCTAATATAAAATTTAAAATTAATTAAAATATAATCTTTTTATTTATATATAGTTTATTAATAAGTTCTATATTAACTAACGCGTACGCGAACTTCTAGTAGAAAATAGTCTTATTAAATATATTATTTTTAGTTACTTTAAAGTCCTTTTTAGTATATTATTCTATATAAACTAATTCTAAGTTAATAAAATAAAAGCTTTATAAAAATAAATAGTTAATAAAAAAGAGCTAAGAGACTTAATATTATTAATAGAGCTAGAGGTAATAAAATAATTTAAAAAATAAACTAATAAAATAAGGCAGATCTATTAGTACGCTTATAAGATTAAAAAAAAAGACTAAATATAAACTTTAAAACTTACTAGTACGTATAGGGTTAAGTAAGTTTATACTTTTATTTTTATTTAGTAGGTATTACTAACTAGATAGTAAGTACTATAAATAGTATAAATACTAATAATAGTAAGTATAGTTTTTTTATTTTATAAGACTACTAAATAAGCTAAGTGTATATATAACTTACTTTAGTAGACCTTTATAGTATTATTATTTTAGTAAGAAGTTTAATAGGTATTATAGAGGCTTATATAGAATTAAATAAAAAAATATTATTTTAAATTACGTAATAAGCCTATAATAATATTATTAATTTATAATATTAATAGGTAGAGTAAAATATAATAAAAATAAAATATAAAAAAATAAATAAGTTATTTATACTCCTACTTAAGAGTAATTTAATAAAATATATTATTTAATCTAGCCTTACCTGACTTTTTTAACACATTAAGTATAAAGGTATATATATACTCCTCCTTTTTTAAAACTCCTTTTAGTTACTCTAAGCTACCACAGCTACACTATTTGTTTAATTAATATATAAATATATATATAAAATATAAAATTTACTAAAAAAATATTAATATATACTAATTTTATTAAGGGGAAATAGTATAAAGGTTATAGAAATAAACTTTTATATATATATTTATATATTAATCGAATAAATAGTGTGGCTGTGGTGGCTTAGGGTAACCAAAAGAGGTTTTAAAAAAGGAGGAGTATATGTATACCTTTATACTTAATGTGTCGAAAAAGTTAGGTATAACTTTTATATTTAATATTATAATACTACCTATAATACTATTATAATCTATATTTAGGTATAAGGTCACGGCGTACGGAAATCTCTAAAGGACTAATAAAAAAATAAAAATAAAAAAGTTACGTAACTAATAGATATAATAGAAGTCTATTATATTTATTAATAAATTTTTAGTATATCTATTAATAGACTCTTAGTAGATTTATTAATAAATATAATAAATATCTATTAGATTTATTATAACTACTATATAAGAGTATAAGAACTAAGTAATTAAAGTTTATATTCAATTTATTTTTCATTTATTATTTAGATTACTTAAGCTCTTATTAATTTAATATTTTATAATTTTAATACTAACCCTTATTACTTAGTTTATATAGTAATAATCTTTTTAAAATTAATTATTACTACTTCTACTTAAGAATTAACTTAAAATTTAAAAAGACTTTAATACTTTAAATACTTTTAATATAAGTAGTTTTAAGGATAGATTTAATTGTAACAGTCGGATCCGATAGATTATAATAATACTTATTAATGAGGTTATAATAAGAAAAAGACTTTTTTATTTCTTTTAAGTACTAATTACTTATTTTCTCTATACTTAAATTATTATATTTTATATCTAACCTATATATTTGTATATTAATCAAATAAAAAGTGTGGCTATAGCGGCTCGGGACGACTAAAAGGGGTTTTAAAAAAGGAGTAGTATGTGTATGCCTTTATAGTTATATCTAACCTATTATATATTATTTTACTTATACTTATAGGCATTTTATAACACTCTCCTCTTTTCCCTTTATATATTATTACTATATTTGTTATATTTACCTATTATATTTACTATCTTATATATAGCTCTTACATTATTACTAATACTATTCTCGCTAGCTCTTTTATATTTTATAGTTAATTTATTACTATTAAAATAACTATATATATATATTTGTATATTAATCGAACAAATAGTATAGCTGTAGTGGCTTGGGGCAACTAAAAGAGATTTTAAAAAAGGGGGAGTATGTATATGCCTTTATATTAAAATAGTTATATTCGCGCACTATTTTATCTTATTTTTAAACTTAGTATAGTTAGAGTTATTTTAATTATCTAGTATAGCTAAAAGCTACTACTTTTACCTATAAATATATTTTAGATTACCTTTAATAGAATTTTTAAAGTTTATTACCTTTATAACTATATAGGTTAATAATAATTACTATTACTGTAGCTATACTAATATAAGTATAAATATAGCGTATACTAGGCCCGTTTCTTTTTTATAAAGACGTAGTTTATAGTTATTATAATTATTATTTATTTTGTACTTATAAGTTACTTATAATAATTAAACCTTACTATAGTGCTCTAGAGCTCTATAAAAATAATTAATAAAAAAGTCTTTACTAAGAGTTTTTTTATTACTAGTATAATAATAAATTTAATTACGTAAAAATTATTACGGATATTACTTTTATAGGATTATTTAGCTATTATAATATAATATAGTATATATAGTAATATTTATAAAAAAAAGTATAAATAGCTGCCTAGTATAGTAGACTACTAGTTATACTATTTTTATTATTCTATATATATAGTAGCGGAGGCGCTAGTATATATTAATACTTTATAGTATACTATAAATATACTACCTCTTTTTTTTTTTTTTTATAAATAGGCGTCTAGTATTAGATTTAAAGGTAATACTTACTTACGTATTACTATATTAACTTATTATAATTAAGTAAAGTATTTTTAGTACGCGCGTTAATATATAACTATATATTAAATTTTTTATTATTATACTTAAAATATTATAGAGCTGTTTTATAAAAATCCCTCCGCCGCTACCGCTACTAGCGACGACGGTAGTAGGTTGCTTAGAATAATTTGGCAGCTACTACTGCGTTAAGTACCTTTTATAACTATACGTAAATATTATCTAGAATAATGTACCGCATCTAAATATACTATACTAGTAGGTACAGTTTAATATCTTTTCCTATTTTTATTACTACCGTATAATCTCTTATAAAATACCTATACTAGGCTCTAATACGCAGGTTAGTCATTGAATAAGAATAGGTAGAGCTTTATTAGAGTAGAGCTAAAAAATTAGATAATAATAATTTAGTATTAAAAACGCTTAAATTCTAATAATAAAGCTAATAAGTTAGTATTTTTTTTTAGTATATCCTATAGACGCTTTACGTTAAATATTATAATATAATAAACTAGTATAGTATAAATAGTTAGTTTTATATTTTTCGCCCTAATTATTTTGGCTTAAGCTTTTATATTTTTAGTTTTAGCTACTTTAATTTAAGTTTTTATATTTCCGGTCCTAGCTACAGTATTTTAGCCTATTTTATCTAATAAATAAAAATTTAATACTTTTAAGGATACTACTATTATAGTTATAGAGTTACCTATAAAGTAAATATATTTTAGTATAAATTTTAGTATAAATTTTAGTAGTAATTAAATAATATTCTTTATTAAGTTTTATTACACGCGCTACTGTTTTTACTTTTTTTTAAAAAAAAATAAAAATAATTAATTATATTATAAATTATTTAAATTAAGTATTATATATCCGGCTTTATATTCGTATTTAAGAAGACTTATAAGTAAAGGATAACTATTATTTACTAATAAACGCTAAAGTAGCTAGAGTCTTTTATCTTCCTAAAATAGTAGTTAAAAATTAATAAATTTTTTAACTAAAAATTGTTTAGTTAAAGATAAGTAGTAGATATATAATTACTAACTAACTTTATATATTTTAGTTAGCCTTAAAGACTAAATTATATACTATCTTTATAGTAAGGCGTAGGGCTAAAAGTTTTATTTTACGGAGTTAGTTTTATTAATAGTTAAAAGCTTTATTTTAAGAAATATATATAACTAATTTAGAGTTTATTTGTTTATATAATTAGGTCTTAGCATTTTAGAAAAGATAAGACATATTTTATTATTATTTAATAAAGTAAGCTTAGAAGGTACCGGTAAACTATTTTAGTATAGTTAACTTTTTTTTATACTTTATAAAAAAGAATTTTTATAATATTATAGACTTTAACTATTATCTTTATAGTATTTTTAATTTTAATAAAATACTTATTCTATTTAAATACTTAGACGGGTATATCTATAATTTTAAAAGTAGCTATACTATTACTAAAAGATTTTTCTATAATAGATAGAATAAATAACAAACTACTCTTATTCTATATATTTTTATTAATAGTATTAATAAAGGTATACACATACTGCTCCTTTTTTAAAACCCCTTTTAGTCGCCCCGAGCCCCCACAGCCACACTATTTGTTTAATTAATATATAAATATATATAATAGTATTAAATATCTATAACTAAAGCTTATATTTTATAGTATAAATAGTAATAGAATAATAACTAAAGAGAAAAAAAATATTTCTATTATCCTAATATAATTATAAAGTTTAACTAAAAGGCGTATAATAATAAGAAACTATTTATTAAGTAGTTAGATAAAGAGTATTTTTTTATTTATATAATTAGGGCCGGAAATTATTTTATAGTTCTTAATTAAGTAATTTTTTATTATACTTTAAAGGTACTAAAAGTAATAAAAACTAACTTTATAGTACTAGTAATAATTTTATTTAAATATATATATATATTTTTAGCTATTTAATACTAGTATTAATAAAGCCTTTAAGACGCTACTAAAAGAAAAAAGTAAATAAAAAATTTAGCGTTCGGAGGACTATAGGCTTATTTAAAAATTAAATAAAAGATAAATATTATTATAGAAATAAGTGTTAATAATAAATACTATAGTAGTAGTATAGTAAAAGTTTAATAAATAATTTATTATTAAAAGCTTTTAGGAGTATACAATTGTACTAAATATTAATAGCTTAAATAATTATTTATTTAAAATTAAAGACCTCCCGTAAGCCTCGTTTAATAAATAAAAAAGTTATAACTCTTACCTATTAAAGTAAAAATAAAAAAAAAATAGCTCAGATACCTATTAGTAGTATATAAAAAGAAAAGTAGATAAAATACGTTTTTATTAATAAGATAGTTTAATAAGATCGTATTTTTAGTTTTAGCTATTTAAGCTTAACCTTCTATATTTTTAGTCTTAATTATCTTAGTTTAATATACTATTTTAGGCCTTTTTAGTCTTCTTAGGGCTAAAAATATAATAGCTTAAATTTAGATAGCTAGGGTCGAAAATATAAAAGCTTAAGCTTAAATAGCTAAGGCTAGAAATATAAAATTTAATAAGCTATAAAAAGTACTAAAAGTATTTAGTATATTACTACTATTATTACTACTAAAACTAGTAATTTAAACTGTAAGAAAAGTTTAGGGCTATATATTTTAAAATAATAAATACCTTTTTCTATTCTATAGTTACTATAGTAATAATAATTACTAACTTTATAATAGTATTTTTATATATAAATTTTATAGCTAAACTTATAAACTTTCTCTCTTTAGTATTATTAAAATATTTAAAAAAAATTTAGTATAACCCTATATAAGATAATTATATATATACTTATTATATAATACTATTAGTTTTTACTATAATGCCGCCACCTAAAGAAGAAATATAATATTTTTTCTTTTATTTATTTTACTTCCGTCCGTAGTAGTAGTAATAGTAATAATAATAATAGTAATAGTAGTAGTAAAAGTAGTAGTAGTAATTATTACTAATATTTTTAAAGCTAGAATTTTTAGTTTTACGGAAGTAAGGCCTACTATAAATTATATATATATATACTAAAATACTTATAATAATAATTTTAAATAAATCGCTACTATTACTACTACTACTAGATGTTTTAGCCTTAGTAGTCTTTTTACTAATTTTTTTTACCTTTTCTTTTATAAAATTATCTTTATAGTTAATTAACGTACTTTATAAGCTTTATAAAGCCGCAGTACTACGTAATAATAAAAATTTAATAAATACTAAATAGCTTATATAATACTAACGAGGCTATATATAAATAGTATAAATTTTAAATTCTTAAAAGTTATACTTCTTCTTTTTAGCGAGAGTTATAGTACCCTACTAAATATAATAATACTTATACTTTAATTTATATCTATAGATTAGCAACTACTCGTAATTATCTTAAAGGTTATTAGTAATTACTATTTATAATTATATATAAAGTAATTAGATATTACTAAGCATATAAACTTTAGAACTAATAGAGTTATTAGGCAGTTACCTAGTATCTATAATAAAATATTTAGCTTTTAAAATAAGTTTAGCTATCTATTTATACTCTATACTATATTACCTTCTACTTTTTAAAGTCCTGCTAAATATTTATTTAATTTTTTTTAAATTATTCTATACTATTATTATTACCGCTATTATACTTTAAGCTATTAATAAAAATCTATTACCTATTTTTATTATAGACGCGCCCTTTTTTAATAAAATTATATAAAAACTATATAGTAATACTATAACTCTAACTCTAAAAGCAGTCTATAGTATTTTAGTAATTAATAAATTTTTTTATATATAACTTATTAAAATAGTACCTAAAATAGCTACTAGTTAAACTAAGAAGCAGAGGTCTATTACTTTTTATAAATTTAGTTATATACTTAGTATATACTACTAGAAGAACTAAAGTATAAAAGAGTACTTCTTTATTTAGGCGAAGACTATAACGTGTATATAAAAAATAAAAAAGAGTAAATAGTATAAAAAACTTATAGTAAGTCTTAGATAATATTAAAACTAAATAAATAAAATAATACGCGTTTAAGAGTATACGTTTAAAATCTAAAATATCTTTAATTAAGTAATATATTACTATAGGGCCGGGTAAGATTAAATATACTTTTATTTTTAATTAGTAGGCGTTATTAACTAAGTAGTAGGTATTTTTTTTCTTTACTTATAGACAGCGTAGGTGCTAATAATAGTAAATATAGCTTTTTTTATTTTATAAAACTACTAAATAAGTTAGGTATATACGTAACTTACTTTAGTAGGCCTTTATAATATTATTATTTTAGTAAGAAGTTTAATAGGTAATATAAAGACTTATATAGAATTAAATAAAAAAATATTACTTTAAATTACGTAATAAGTCTATAATAACGTTATTAGTTTATAATATTAGTAGGCGGGGTAAAAGGAAATAAAAATAAAATATAAAAGAATAAATAAGTCTTTTATATTTTTACTTAGGAGTAATTATCTTTATAGTATATAGGTATATAGAGCTAAGTAAAAGTAGTTTTAAATTTTTTAAACTTTTATTAGCGCGTTCTTTACTTTTATTACTATTAAAAAAATTTTTTTACTAGGAGTTTATAAAAATTAGGATATTAATTTTTATAATAATATTATTAAAAAAAATATTTTACTTTTAATACTGCTAGTCTTATAGCAAAGAAGGCCCGCCGCGTAGTAAATAAAAAAAGGAGATATATAAAGGTGTAAGCTACTAAGCGTAAGTCTAAGTAGAATAACTAGCTTATAATATAATATATTTCTACTATTTATAGAAATATAATACTTTTAAAGCCGAAAATTACCTATTATGTAACTTTTATAGTACCTATAAATATTTTATTATTTATAAATACTTTACTATTAAGCACTTAATTATTAATAATAATATTAGTTTTAGCGTATAATTATTAATTTTTTAGTTCTACTCTAATAAAACTCTACCTATTCTTATTAAAGGACTAATCTACCTATTAAAGTCTAGTATAGGTATTTTATAAGAAATTATATAGTATATACTTATTTCTTTTATTTTTTTTAGCTTCGACGAGTATGCGGTACGTAGTATTATAGTATCTTTTTTCTAATATATTAAGGGTTTTTATAGTATTAATAACTTTATTAGTATATATTAATATATTTAATAGTAGGCACTTTATAGCTATCTCTATTACTTATACGTAAAAGTTATTATTAAGTATATTTTTATAAACGGGTATATAAGACTCTATTTTAGTTATTATAGTTTTATTAAAAGTAATTACAATCTGTAAAATTACTATTAGTATATTTATAAATATTAGTTAATTATACTCTATAAGCTATATTACTAAAAATAAACGTTATACTAGTATTTATATTAATATACTAGATCCGGTCTCGACAGAGACCTAGAGGTTTTAAAATTATAATAAAATAATTAATCTAAAATATTCTATTTTATTTAGTTATATACCTAGCTATTTATTTTTATTACTTTAGACCTACTAGCTATTATCTCCTTATAGTCCTTATAGTCCTTATAGTTCTTATAGTCCTTATAACCTAATTTAAAGAATCTTTTAGTATTTAGGCCTAGCGCACCTACTTTACTTTTATAATATTATATACCTACAGCTCTGCGATATACTTAGGGTTATTTAGTCTACCCTTATATAAATTTTTTAAATTATTTTACTACTTTTATATAAAGTCCTTATTTAATTATAAAAATTTTATAAATTATTAGTTTTAGTAGTAGACTTACTGGAATAGTAGTAGTTATATTTAAAATAGTTATTATATATCGCCTTATACCTTAAGTATCTAATAGGTATTTAAGAGTACTAGTAATACTAGCTTTTTATTTAATTTATAAGGCGTTCTGCCTTATTATCTATACCTTAGTTAAATCTTTAGTCTTTTAGTAATAGCTACTATAAGTATATACTGCTTTTTAGTTATACTAGATATACTATTATATAGTATTAAGCTAAAAACAGTATAAATATTATCTATATTACCTTATACTAGTTATAGAACCATTACGTACACGGTTTAGCACTTAACAGAGTTCCCTCACTGCGTTCGTACCCCTAGATCAAGGTCTAGGCGTACTTTTACTTTTCGACTAGTTATAGAACGTCGCTTATCTTAACTTTAATTTTTTTATTATTTTTTTTACTTATTTATTTAATATATATCTTTTATAATACGCGCTGTAAGAGTCTATAATAGAAGAGCCTATATATATATTATTAATAAGTTATCTATTTTATAGTTTATTAAGTATATAGAAGTCTAGTACTATAATTAATAAAATTTACTACTTTACGTGTCGCGCTGCGTACTATAAATATAATATTTTCTTTCTCTTTCTTTATAAACGCCTGCTTAGTATTAGTTATAATAGTAAATATATAAGTATAAATTACTATATAGGGTAATAAATTATACTAAGCTATAAATCTATTAAGTACTATTAAGTAGTTATTACGTGCCTGTCTTAGCGCAGTACCTTTTCTAATTAAAATTAGTATAGTACTTTTAAGAGTCGGTTATTAAGTCCTATAGTATATATAACACTTTTTTCCTAATTAGGTAGTTACTAATAGTAACTTTATTATATAAAAAAAATATACTAGATTCTATTATACAATTTTAATAATAATAATAATAATATAGTAAAGTAAATATATTATAATATAATAGTACTGTAGTAGTCTAGCCTAAAAAAAAAGTAAAAGTAATAATAGTCTTAGTATACTAAACTTTAGTATACTAAGTTATATATTAAGCTATACGCCATAGCTGTAAGTTTAAATCTTATACTAACTAAAATAAAAACTTTATTTAAAATTTTTATATACGCTTATTTTTTTAACTATATTTAAAAAAAAATAACTTTTTTTAGCTTATACCGTTTTTAGACTAGTATTTTAACGCTATACTTTACCTCTCTTTATATAATAGAAACCCCTATAGTAGTTAGTAGTTAGTTCTTTTTTTTAAAAAAAAAAAATATAGGTACTACGCTAAAAGCGTAGTTTTATTTAAAAAAAAAAAAGTTTTAAGAACCTTATAATTATATAAAACTTATATAATAAGGTCGTACTACTAAACCTATATAATAGAAATAAAAAGAAGTTAGACTACTAGCCACTATAACTAGACTTATACTTTTACTTTATTACTTTAAATAAAGGTATACACATACTCCTTCTTTTTTGAAACCCCTTTTGGTCGCCCCGAGCCACCACAGCCACACTATTTGTTCGATTAGTATACAAATATATTTATTACTTTAAAATAAAATAAAAATAAAGTTTTATTTACTACTACGTATATATAAAAAAAGGCTATAAAATAAATTTAACTCTATATAAGTACCTACTTAGTAAAAAAGAACTCTAAAAAAAATAAAATTAATAAAGTAATTAAGGACTACTCTATCTTTAAAGAGAATTTTAAATAATTTTTTAAAGTTACTAATTAGGTACTACTAGCTAAATAGACTATTTAAAGACTTAAGTAAACCTATTTAGCTATAGAGTATATAACTAAATTTAAATATTATACTATATAACTAAAGTAGAAAAATATACTTTTAATAATACTATATAAGTAAAAACTATATTTATATATTAATCGAATAAAAGGGTGTAGTTATAGTAACTATATAGCCGACTAAGAAAAGTTTTAAAAAAGAAGGAGTATATGTATACCTTTATAAGTAAAAACTAAAGAAAAGCGTAAGAGAAGAGTTTCTAAAAAGTAAAGTTTCTATTAATAAATTTTAAAAATTATATAATAAATCTATTTAGATTAATATAGAATAGTATAAACTAAACTAGGTATTTTAGTATAAAGGAAGAAACTAGCTAAGTTTTAGTAAACTAAGTAAATAAACTAGTTACTATAAGGGATATACAAGTTAGTAGAGTAAATATTTTTATAATTACTAACTTATAGAACTAGATACTTTTACTAAAATAAATAGAAAAAGAAAAAAGCTTTTATAAGCTAAACCTTAAAAATAATTTTAAAATAAGGAGAACGTACTTATTTTATATATAAAAAATTAAGCTATATTACTAAAAACTATAAATTAAACAATAGAATTAAATAGTAGTTAAATATACTAAATACTAAAAAAAAAATATTACTACTAGTACTAGTAGTCTGAATTTTTTTTTTAAAAAAAAAATTATTTACTTAACTTAAAACTATATAAGGACTCTAAACATAAGGAAAATAGTTATAAAAACTTTTTACTAATTAGGATACCGATACTATACCTAAAAAAGAAGAGAAAAGTAAAGAAAAAAAAATAAAAAGTTAACGTATAGGATTACTAGAAATAAAATTAATTTAATAAAGAAATAACACTAATAATAATATTTTATTTTATTTATACTATAACTACTTTATAGAGAATTAAGATAATTTTTAAAAAAAACTATGAGTAGGCAGATACTGTCTACTAAAACTAATCTAGTAACTAGAGTTATTTAAGTAAAAATTTTAGTTATAAACTAGAGTATAGTCTAAATTACTAAAATCTAACGTATTATATACTAAAATAGTAATTATATAAAATAGATATATACTTTATATACTATATTACTAAAGAAAAGAACTGCTTTTTAATTTTTAGACTAAAATATAAATAGATATAGTTTAACTATCTAATTAGTAATAATAATTAACACTTATAGAATAAATAAAAAAGAATACTTTCTAAACTATATAGAGGTAAATTATATAGTAATAAATGTAATTATTAACGGAAATTATATATAAGAGTATTAGTAAACGTATCTATACTCTAAGTATATTTAATACTCGCTAAGTAAATAATATTTAGATTTGAAAGAGCAGAAAAATATTTTAAAAAGAGAATAACTACCTTAGAAATTTTTTTTTTAGTTTACTAGTAAACCTAAAGGATTTATAAGAGCACTAAGTATAATAAATAGTATTTTATTAATTAAACTTTTAATAAGACTTAAAAAAAATAGATAAAAATAATATTACATTTAGAAGTATAAGGGAACTATCTATTATAATAGGTAATTAATAAAATAAATATTTAGTAAAAACTTAAAGACGACCTTTATATATATATATATATATATATTATAAATAGAATTCTAATGCTAAATATACTATAAATTAAATATAAAATTACTACTAACTTTAACATTTATTAATACCAGAAAGAAATTAAACTTTAATATATTTATAGATAGTAATTATAATATTATATTAGGACTTCTATAGTTATAAAAGTATAATTTAAATATTAATTAAAAGAAAAAAGACTTTTATTAAATCGCTATAAAAATACATTATAAGTAAAGCATAAGTATTCTATACTAAAGATAATAAATAAAAAAGTAATAAAAATAATTATTTTAAAAAAGAAATTTCTAAAAAAGAAATCTATTTTAGTAAATACTAGTCTTGGTTTCGATAGAGACCTAGAGGTTTTAAAGTTATAATAAAATAATTAATATAGTATATTTTATTTTATTTCGTTCTATCCTAAACTATTTATTTTTATTACCCTAGACCTGTTAGCTATTATTTTTAATTTAAAGAATTTCTTAGTATACGGGCATTATCTATCTACTACGCTTTTATAATATTATATACCTATAACCCTATAATATACCTAGAATTATTTAGTCTATTTTTATATAAATTCTTTAAATTACTTTACTACGTTTATATAAAGTCCATATTTAATTAGAAAGGTTTTATAAATTATTAATTTTAGTAGTAGACTTATTAAAATAGTTATTTTATACTATTTTATATTTAAGTATTTAGTAGATATTTAAGAGTATTAGTAATACTAGCTTCTTATTTAATTTATAAGGCATTTTATCTCGTTATCTATACTTTAGTTAAATTTTTAATCTTTTAGTAATAGCTACTATAAGTATATACTATTTTTTAGTTATACCGAGTATACTATTATATAGTATTAAGTTAAAAGTAATATAAGTAATACCTGTATCGCCCTACGCCAGTTATAAAAAATTAATTATTATAATTTTAACTTTTTTATTATTTTCTTTTACTTATTTTATTTAAGTTTAGTAAAGTATATATATTAATTATTAAGTACTATCGTAATACGTACCGTAAATAAATATTTTTTTATATTTTTTTTTAATACCTATTTAGTATTAGTTATAATAGTAGATACGTAAGTGTAAATTACTATATAGAGTAATAAATTATACTAAGCTATAATACTGTTAAGTACTATTAAGTAGTTATTATATACCTATTTTAGTAAGTACTACCTTTCCTAATTAGGCTTAGCAGAGTACTTTTAAGAGTCGATTATTAAGTTTTATAGTATATATAGCACTTTTCTTTCTAATTAGGTAGTTACTAATAGCAATTTTATTATATAAAAAAAAGATACGAAACTAAGTTATTAAATTATAAAGTATAAGAAAGTAGAGGAAAGTATAACTTATAAAATTTCTAAAAAATATAAATAATAAAACTACTTATTCTAAAAAAAGGTAGAATAGTAAATATTATTAAAAAAAACTAATTAACTATAAAATAGTTTTAGAGAAAAGAAAAATACTACTTTTTAGGCGATTATACTACTAGATAGAAAAGGAACTCTAATAGATATAAAAATTCTTTAAGTAATATTTTAAAAAGGGCTATATATAACTATTTATATTACTAATAGCATTACTACTAATTTTTATACTTAAAAAAAATAGTATACTAAGACCTTATATTAACTATAAAAAGCTAAATAATATAATAATTAAAAATTACTACCTACTATCTAATATAGAAGAACTAAAAAACTATTTAATAAAAGTAAAAATATTTACTATACCTAACTTAAGAGACGGTTACTATTTAATACGTATTAACGAAGAAAATAAATAAAAAATAGTATTTTAAACTAGATATAGACTATTTAAGTACTTAGTTATACTATTTAAACTTATAAACGTACTAGCTATCTTCTAAGTATTTATTAATAATATATTAAAAAATTACTTAAATATCTTTATTATTATATACTTAGTAATAAAGGCATGCACATACTCCTCCTTTATTTAAAACCCATTTTGGTCGCCCCGAGCCACCACAGCCACACTTTTTATTCGATTAATATATAAATATATATACTTAGATAATATTCTTATCTTTTTAGAGAATAAGGAGGAGTATATTAAATATATAAAAATTATTTTAAAAGCTCTAAATAACGTAGATGTTAGACTAAAACTAAAAACATATAAATTCTATAAAATAGAATTAAAATATTTAAAATATATTATTTTTATAAAAGAAATAAAGATAAGTCTAATAAAGATAAAAATTATATAAGACTAGCTAAGGCTAATAACTATAAAATAGATATAGGAGTTCTTAGAATTTTATAAATTTAATAGATAATTTATTTAAGAATATATCAAAATTATATATCTCCTAATAAAATTAACTAGAAAAACTATTCTATTTTAAAAAAGAATAATAATAAAAAGCGTTTAAAATACTAGTAAAAGTAGATACTACGCCACTAGTATATAAAATATTTATTAATAATTAATTATTATAACTAGAAACGGATATATTTAATAAAGTAATAGAGGCCTATACTAAATAAAAATAAAATAGAGAATAGTACTCTATAGTATACTACTTATATAAATTTAAGAATATAAAGACGAGATATAATATATATAATAAAAAATTATATATAATTATAAAAATGCTTAAGTACTAAAGAATTTATACTTATAATTACTTAATACTAGAAGTTCTTACTAATTATAGAAACCTGCTTTAGTTTATAATAACTAAAGAGTTAATACTATAATAAGCTAGATAGTTAGAAATACTAAAATAATATAAATTCTAAATTATATATACCCTAAAAAAATAATATACAATTAGATACACTAAGTAGAAAAAGTAAAATAGTAAAAAAAAAAAATAGTAAATACTATAACTATACTAAAGAAAACCTATAATAGTATACTAAAACCTTTTATAAAACTATATAAACTTATAATAATAATAGGAGAAATACTAAAAAAATACTAAATAATAATTATATACTAATATTACGATAAACTACTATATAGATACTTAAAAGTTATTTAAATAATAAAGTTAATTTAATAAAACTACTAATTTCTAAAAGTAAAATAAAAATAAAAATATATATTTATAAATATTAGAAATTAGGGTAGAATAGTAATATAGTATAATATATAAAATAAATTAGGTATATATTATCTATAAAAGTAAAGAGATAAATTACTATTTAGCTAAAGCCCCGCAGCGTAGACTATATATTTTTTATTATATAAGTACGCTTTTATTTAGAGCAGAAATACCTAAATTATAATATTATTTCTTTTTTAAAATCGCTCTTAGCCTAAGAGTAAGTAATATAAGTCTATATACTTTATATATACCCGTTTAGCACTTTGTAGACTATATTAGTATAATAGTATTAAATAATAGAGTTAAGTACCATTTTTAAGGTCCTTTTTTACTAGTTACTATTTAGTAGTATGTAGTACTATTTATTTTTTACTATTTTTACTAGGTCTATTTAATTTTGTAATAAGCTAATTAATAATATTATTTTACTAGTACTAGTATTTTAGCGCCTCTAGCTATAAAATTAGATTTTAAGAACTTTCACTCCTATTCCCTATTTTAAATTTAATAATATTTCTTAAAAGTAAATATTTTATATAAGGTATAAAGTTGTAAAATTTAGTATTAACTATACTATATAACTATATTAAAGCGTAATTAGTATTTATATATTAAATTTTACTCTATATTATTATGTTTTAGCTTATAATAATATAATATCTTTTAAATATAAAACGTTAAAGAACTTTTATATTTAGTTAACCTAAAAAAATAAATAGTAAACTAAGTTACCCTATATTAGTTATATTACAGTAATAGTAAAGTATAGTATTTTAAACTAAAAATATTAGTATTTAATACATCCTAATAAAGATAAATAAAAATTATTTATTTATAAAGGCTACTAGACTAAGACTTACCTCTCTTATTTTAAGAAAAATATCTCTTACTATATAATAAGTACTAATTTAGTACTATTAGGTACTATATAGTACTAATTCTACTATTTAGCTTTTATATAGTTAACTTTGCCGCTTTAAATAGTTAAAAACCGCTATTAGTAAAGCTTTAAAAGGTAATAAAAATAAATAGCTTATTTTATACTAAAAAGCGTATAAGTAATACTATACGACGTATAAAATCTAATTTATAAAATATTATGTAAAGAGAGGTAAAGTGTAGTGCCGAGACACTAGTCCAAAAAAGGTATAGGCTAAATTATAAAATATAAGTATTAAGTTATAGACCTACGCTATATTAAGTATCCTATGGTTTTTTAGAAAGGCTAATTATAATATATAATTAAATCTACTACTTTTACGCTTTTTAATATAACTAAAGTATTTAAGAAAATCTAAAAGAATAAAAAAAACTAATAAAAAGGTTAAAACTATCTATAAATAAATTATAGCGGATTTAATAAAATAAATAAATAGTCTATAAAGATTTTAAACAATTTAGTACTAATTATTATATAGTAGTAATATTAAATTTTTTAAAAAGTTTTACGCCTATAGTAGTACTTTTTATTTTATTAATAAATACACTAAGTCCAGTATTCTTTTTTATAAATATAGTTAGTTTAATTTAGTTTTTACAAAAAAGTAAAATCGTATAAAAATTAATAATAATTTTAATAACTTTTAGATAAGTTCTAAAAAAAGTAAAAAAGGCGTAAGTTTTTCTTATAGTAGTATAATAGCGTTATTTAAACTAATTTAGTACTTTTTAATATATTTAATTACTAATACGCCTTTTAGAAGCCTAATACTCTCTATATAATAGCTTTAACTAGTTTAAAAATTAAATAAAACTATTAAGCCGTCGATTATACCGCTTAGTTTTAAATTTAAATTTAAAATTTTACTATATTTTTTTATTAACTCCTCTCTACTATAGTAACTATTACGCTTTTTAGATTTTTAGTTTTACTAGTTTAGGTTTTACTTCTATTAATAGTAATAAGTATAAAAAAGTTATATATTTTAACGTTTACTTTAGTACTAATTATTATATTAAAAAGACTAATAACTACTATTATAACCTATCGATTACTTTTTTAATTTTATTTTTATAAAATAAAAATTATATTTATTCCTATTACTTTTTACTCCGCCTATATATACAGGTAGTATAGTGTTTAATAATAGTTAATTTTTTATTTATAATTATATCTCCTTTTTTACCTATAATAATAATATAATATAACACTAAATACGTTTACTTATTTATTTAGTCTATATACTGCACTAAAGAAAATACCTATTACCTATACTTATAGGCCCCCCTAAAACTTTTAAATATTAATTATTTTTTAGTATCTCTACAGAAGCTCTACGCTTAAAATATTTTTACTTTTATTACTAGTACTCCTAGTAGTACCTTATATAGTTACGCTTTATACCTTAGACTATATATTTTTATTATAAATTTAATATTAACGCGCTATTTTTTTTTTCTTTATAGCTAGTATAGTACTACACCTACCTTAGTTTTTATATTTATTTTTATATTCGCCTTTGCCTTCGCTAACGCTATTATCATTATATAGACTAATACTATTAACTTTAGATTTTAGAACTCTATTACTTTTACTATTAATAAAATTATTACGCTATTTATTTAGTTACTATTTATTATATTACTATACGCCTTATTATCTAGGATTTCCCGGTATTAATAAATAGTATTTTTATAAAATTAGTAAATAATTACGTTATATATAGTAATATAATAAAGGCATACACATACTCCTCCTTTTTTAAAACCCCTTTTAGTCGCCCCGAGCCACCACAGCCACACTTTTTATTCAATTAATATATAAATATATATATAGTAGTATATTTAATAGCATTAAAAAAGACTTTTTATTATTAAATTTTATTACCCTATAGATAGAATAAAGTAGGGATAGCTTATATATTTAAAATTATAACGTTAAAATTAACCCGTACTAGTATAGTATTAGTTAAGAAAGGAGTATAAGTAGAAGTAAGAGTTAGATTTTTAAAAAAACTATATTTTAAGAAATAATATTTTAGTAAGTATTTTTCTTTAATTAATAAATGTTTAACTGTGTTAACTATAAGAAAAAATAGAAGAGAGATATATAGGGTATAATAACTACTACTATCTATATATTTTTTTTATAAATAAATATAGTATCTATACTAGAGTTTTTATACTAGAGTTTCCCTAGTATACCGAACTTAAGTACGCCAAGCCACCCGCCGTGGCTGCAAGTTTACTAACTAAAACAAACAACATTTTTTACCGTCTTTATACACGCTTATTTTTTTTAACTGTATCTAGGGGAACAACTTTTTTTAGCCTATACCTTTTTTAGACTAGTGTCTCGGCACTACACTTTACCTCTCTTTACATGATACTAGAGTTTTTTAATTTAATATTTTTTTAGGGGGGTACACTAAGTGCGCTAGCGCGAAATACTATACCTTTTTTAATTTAGCCTTACCTAAACTTTTTAATATATTAAGTATAAAAGTATATATATACTTCTTATTTTTTAAACTCCTTTTGGTTATCCTAAGTTACTATAGGTATACTTTTTTTTTAAATAAAGCTACGCTTTTAGCGTAGTACTTATATTTTTAAATAAAATAATTATTAACTACTATAGGGGTTTCTACAAAATAGCTTTATAATATTTTAAATATAATAATAGAAAACGTAGCGTATAGTTATATATTAATATATATACTAAAAACGTATTTACCGGTTATAATAAGTTAAAATAATAATATATAAATAAGTATTACTTTTTAACCTAGTACGCGGCGTCTATTTATAAAGAAAAAAAATAGCGGTAATAGCTTACGCTATCGCTAGTATACTATAGAGTATTAATATATACTAGCATCCCTAGTACTATATATATATATATATATATAGAATAATAGAAAAAATATAACTAATAGTCTACTACACCAGACAGCTACTTATACCTTCTACTAAATATCTATAACTATATTATAGATAAATAACCTTATAAAAGTAATATACGTAATACCTAGTATTCTACTAAATTTATTTTTATAAAAACTACTTTACTAATAATCTTTATAAAGCTTTAGTATACTATTAAAAGACTCCGCCTCTGTAAGTAAGTAGATATAAAATAAATAATAGATTTAATAACTATAGACTACTATTTTGTACTAAAAATAGGTAAGCGTATACTATACTTATACTAGTACTAATACTAATACTAGTATAGTATTAGTAATTATTACTAACCTATATAATCGCAATAGTAATAAATCCTAAAAATCTTATTATTATAAACGCTAACCTAAACTATATTTATAGGTAAAAGCAGTATCTCCTAGCTGTACTAGATAACTAAAATAATCCTAAATATATAGAGTTTAAGGATAAAATAGTAACTATTACCCTAACAGCAGTATAGCTATAAAATATAAAAAAGTTAGTAAGGAGGGTATTAGTAATAATAACTAAACAGGCCTAGCCCTAAGGATAAAAAAAAAGCTATATACAAAACAATAATTAATAATAATAAATAAATATAATAGGCAAATATAGCAGGTAAATATAATAGATAAATATAGTAATAATATACTAAAAAAAAAAAGGAGTATTATAAAATACCTATAAGTGTAGGCAAGACAATATATAATAGTTTAGGTATAAAAGGAAATAAGTAGTTAGTATTAAAAAAAAATAAAAAAGTCTCTATCTTATTATAAAAAACCTATTAATAAGTACTATTATAACCTATTAGACCCGGCTATTACAGTTAAGCCCGGTATAGTTATACTATTTATTTAATTAATATATAAATATATATATATACTAAACATAGTATAATTTACTTTATTACTAGTTATATCTATTAGTTAACTATATTTTCTAGTAACTATACTTAGAGGTAAATAATAGAAAGTATTACTATTATAATATTTTTAGTAAATAGTTAAATAAGTTTATAATTTTTTAAATCTCTATAATTATTACCATATTAAATAGGCTTTTAATATAGTAATTTAGGCTGTATAGTACTAAATACTAATAATTATAATTTTTATTTTACTGTAGTATATTGATATATCTTTTATAATTTTTTTATTATACTATTAAACTACTTTACCTTTTAATAGGGCTATTTATATTACTAAACTTCCTATAAAAGATACGTATAGAATTATAAAAATAAAAAATAATAATTTTATTTTAAATAAAAAATATAGTTTTAAAATAGTTTAAAATAGACTATTAATTATACTAAGAGTTCTTTTAGACTAATTTAGCATCTATAACTACTAAAAAAAAAAGTAAACTCTTTAACTCTTTTAGAGTCTATATAGAATTACCTTAAACTATTTTTTTTTTAAAAAAAAAATTAGTCTTAGCCTCGTTATACTAGTATACTCTTAAATAGATTATTACTCTTTATAAAAGGTCTATCCCGCTTTTATATTACTTAATCTACTAGAGTTATTTTAAATTTTTTTAAATTTTTTTTAAAATAATTTTAAAACCTTTTTAACGCTTTTATACTAATTAAGACTCCTAGTTTCTAAGTATTCTCTTTATCTAAATAATTTTTCTACTTAATAAAGTATTATTATTAACTAGGCTTATTACGTCTATAGTTTATAATATATTTTATATTATATATATTATTACTAAATTAGTATAATATATTAACTATTAGCTTTTACTCGTATAGTACTATATCTTAGAGTTTATATAATTTTAATAAGGAAGAATAAAAAACTAAATAGATCTATTATAGACTTATAAGTTTTATTTTATATATATTAGGTAGACTATCTATATATTTAACTACTATACTAGGACCTAACTATTTTTAATTAATCTTCTTACTTAGTTATATAGATTATATATAATAATTTAAAATCTATATCTTACTTTCTACTTTTACGTTTAGTAGAAGGGGTTTTTTTATTTTAAATTACTTTTTAATATTTTTATACTATTTTTAGTTTTTTTCTTGTTATTACGTTGTGCCGCGGCTTCATAAAGCTCGCGAAGTACGTTAATTAATTTTTAGTTTTTATTTAGCTTCGTTATAGATATTAATAAATTTAAAAGCTAAGTAAAAAGCTTAAGAACTCTCTTTTATACCTAGCGTCTATAAGGGCTAATTTAGCTCTTTTAGGCTATTTCTATAGTAGACTTAAAAGGGTATATACCTAGTAATAAAATATTAACTATTATTATAAATCAATTTTATATAGAAAATTTATAACGCTTAATTATTTTACTCTAAATAATAAAAGATATAAAAATACTATTTAAAAGTCCTATTTTACTATTCTATTTACATATCTATCTATAAGTAAAAGGTAAAAAATAAGATTTATCTTAAATTTAAATAATAGTAAAAAGTATTTTAATACTTTACTTATATAAGTAGACTTCTATTAGATAGTACTATTTTTAAATTTTTATAAATTTTTATAATTTTATAAATCTAGGACTAGACTAAATTAATACTATTCTAATTTATTCTTACTAGCACGTAATAAACTATTTTAAAAAAACAGTTTATAATTATAAGAATTACGTTATATAAAATTTTAGTAAAATAACTAAAAAATAGGTCTATAATAAAATTTATAGTTATATATTACTATAGTCTATTAAAAATAAAAAGTAGATAAAAAAGACTATATAGTTTATATATCTTTAAATTAGCGTACTAATAGCGCTTATAATTATAAATATAGTTAGTAATATTCTTAAATATATATATTTATATATATTTATTGTATATACGCTTAAAGATACGTTTTATACTAAAATATTTTAAAAGAGGACTATTATAGTATTCTATAATTATTCTTATTTTATCTTTAAAAGTATAGAGCCGTATTAGCTTTATTAGCTTTAATTTAGCGCCCTCTAAACTATTTCGTTATAAATTATTGTTACTATTTTTAAATAGATCTAACTTTTTATTTTTTAGATCTATTAGGTACTTTAAAATAGTAATTTTCTTTTTAAGTAAGTTATATAGTCTAAAGTTCTAATTTTTTTTTTAAACTTTAAGTTACGTTCTTAGTTCATTTATATATAAATTATTATTATAAAAACCGTAACCCCGTTAACCTCTATAGTAAAAAGTTATAATAACTCCTTTATAGATTCTATAAAGGCTATATTATATTTATATTTAGCTATTTTAGACTTTAGTATATAATTAGGGCAGTAAAATAAAGTATTAACTAAATTTATTAGCTCTATCCTATAAAATACGTTAAAATTATACTTAAAAAAATAGGTATAACTATAACTAATACGGTAGTAAGGTTTTTATTTATATAAACTATTATAGATTATTATAATTTATAAAAATCTTAAAATAAGTACTCTTTTTTTTTATATATAATAAAGTTGCTATTAGCAACTATCTAATTAGGAAGAAGAGTACTAAATATACTATATAAACTAATAACCGGCTCTTAAAAGGTACCATACTAAATCTAATTAGAAAAGATAGTACTTACTAAGAGAAGTACGTAATAACCGCTTAATAGTATTTAATAGATTTATAGCTTAGTATAATTTATTACCCTATATAGTAACTTATACTAGTATATCTACTATTATATATTAATACTAAGTAGGTATTTATTAAAAAAAAAAATTAATATATTATAATTATAGTACGCGTCGCAGCGTCTAAGGTACTATTTTTTAATAGTAGTATACTACTATTTTATAACTACAATATACGCTCCTAGCACGTTAAAAAATAGGATTTTAATTAAATATATATACTAGACTTGCTCTAGCCTACACTATAGAGTATAATATATACTCTAAGCTTTTAAATTAAACCAAACAAACAAGAAACGTAAAGTAGTAAAATAAGTACTCTATAAATATTATTTTTAGTACTTAATACTTTTTATAATAGTAAAAAAATTTTTATTATATATATTATAATAGTACTACGCGCCGCCTAACTTCTTTAAATAAAAATTAATTAGCTGCTACTAAAATAATCTATCGCTTTTAAAAACTAATTAGCTTAAAATAGTACTAATAATTTTATTAGAGGTATTTATTTTTATTTAAGTCTATCTTTTATACTTAAAGTATAAAAGTATTAGTACTTTAAAAAAAATATTTTAAAACTTTTTAATAGCTTCTCTACTAATATTACTTATATTTATATAAATACTTTTCTTTCTTTTTATAGCTAGTCTACCTTTAACGCTACCTACCACCTTTTTAGTTAATTTAGTAAATAGTAGGGCTAATTAAAAAAATTAGTTTATAAATCTATAATAATAGTTTATAAAGCTAATAAAAACGTAAATATTATATATATAAATAGGTTTAGACTAGTTTTAAATTATTTTAACTCTAGTTAAATCTATTAAGAGGCCCTTAGGTAAAATAATAAAGCTAAAATATTTAATAGATATAGTATGCTAAAAATACTTTTTTAAGTTTAATTACAGTTTTACTTTACGTAAACACTATAATACTTTTTTTATATAATTCTTATATTCTTTTTTAGTATTTAAAAAGATAAATATATTATTTAAATATATAATATAGGTTATATTAACTAATTTAGTTAATATTTATAGTATAAGCTATTAGAACTGCCTAGGTATATTTATTAAGCTAAAAGGTTTAATAACTGTTTCGACACATTAAGTATTAAGGTATATATATACTCCTCTATTTTTAAAACCTCTTTTGGTCGCCCCGAGCCACTACAGCTACACTATTTATTTAATTAATATATAAATATATATATAAAGGTATAATTATATACTTAAAATAGCAGTACCTTATACGGAATATAATCTTTTACTTATTATTTTTTATAATATAGACCTAATAATAAGTTTTTTATTAATTAAGTTTAGTATAAATTTATATTTTTATAAAATCGTTTTGTAACTTTATAATTAGTAAAAGAGTACTATAATTTTTAATTATAATTTTATTAAGGCCTTTATAGTCTATATAAAGCTTAAAACCGTCTTTCTTTTTCTTTATAAAGAAAATAGGGGCTTTAGTTAAAGATTTTAATTACTAAATTTACCTATACTTAAGATATTTCTTTATATACTTTTTAAGAACCTCTAGTTTAGTAATTAAGAAATTATATATAAAATAATATAAAGGATTAATATTACACTTAAAATTAATTTTTAGATTATTTAATCTAGAGTCTATAAAAATTTTTAAATTTTTATCTAAAACTAAATCTAAAAATTTAGAATACTTAAATAGTATAAAATATTTATTAACCCTACTAAGTATATATATACTTAAATAGTTAAATTATATATAGTATACTTAAACTCTTCTACACTTTTAAAAATAATTTTTTTAATAAAAATATTTTTTTTTAAAGTTACCTCTAAAGAGAATTCTTTAAGTAGTAACGTTTATCTTTAGATTCTCTTAGTTAAACTAAAATTAGTTTAAAAAAATCTTATATTAAAAGAGATTTATAACTATAAATATAATTAGCTAAGTTTAACTTTAATTATATAAGTTAGTTAAATCTATTTTAGTAATAGTAGTACTATAAATAGTTATATTAAAACTATTTACTACTTATACTAATAATTTATTAAGAGTAATTACCTCTAAGCCTATTTCTTTTACTAGCTTAGCGCTTATAAAATTTAAAATAAATTTTAAATATATTAAAGTTTTAATATAACTTCTATTTATAACTCTAGCCTTTCGAGTAACTATCCCTTTAAATTAATTATATAACTAGTTAAATAAACTACTAATATATTTAATTTTAAGTATCTTTAATAGATAGTTTATAATAGTTCTAATATAGGTAGTAAATATTATAATTACTTTTCACTTTTCTCTTTTTCCGCCTAAGTTAATAACGCAGCCTTATTAGTTACTTTTTTAAATCTAGAAGCTACTAGCTTATTTTTATACTAGCTTATTTTTATACTAGTAGTTAAAAGTATAGTAGCCCTTTTTATTATAATAGTAATATTTTAATATACTAGTATAAGATTCTATTTTAGTTAATACTTTATTAAACTATTTAGTATTTAACTATACCTATTAGTTCTACTTAAAATATTTTTAAAGTTTAATAAATTTCCCTATATTTTTCGTATTCTTTTTAAACCTTTATATCCTAAAATTACTAAAATTAATTATCTTTTATATTAACTAAAAAAAATTAGTTATTTTCTTTTATTTTAGTAATAGTATTAATCTATTATTTCTCTAAAGTTTATAGCTTAGCCTAAAAATTCTTATTTAGATAACTTATAAAGTTTTAAACCTATTAAGGTTTTTTACTAGTTTTAAGTATACTTAGCTTCTTCTAAAAAGAATAGATATAGTCTAAAAGTTTTATAAAAAACTATTTAAGTAGCTAAATAGTCTATTTAAAATTAATTTTAGTCTTATTAGACTATTATAGTAGTTCTCTACAAGTGTTTAGTATCTTAACTTTTAAAAAGTTTTAAGTTTTTTTTTATAGTAAATTAGTACTAAGTTTTAAAGTAACCTTAGCCTTTTAGGTAGTTTAAAAAGGATTATTAATCTAGGAAATAGTAAATTTAATCTTTAAAATCTCTATTAGAAAATAGGTTAATAATTAGTAAAAATAGTATTTATAATTATCTCTTTAAAGGTTAAAGTTACCTTTACCCTTTTTTTTTATAAATATAAGGGGCCTTTAGCGTTAATAGATATATAACTAAAATAGAAACTAAAATAGTATAACTCTATAAAATTATTAAATCTTTTATAATTATAGTTTAGTTACCTACGTAGCCGGCACTTATTTATTTAATTATTATTATCGTTCTTATTAAACTATCCCTTTATTATTAGTAAGTTAGTTATATAATTATTAAAAGCTTAGCTCCGGTAGCTGTTTAATAGTTACTTTTAAAGGTATAAAAATATAACTAACTATACTACCCTAACTTACGATACTTTAAGTGCTATTATTTATTACTTATTACTTTTTATTTTTTATAAGCTCTTATATCCCTAAATATACTAATTTTATACAGCCGTCCCCTTTATTATTTTTTATTTTTTATTTTTTACGCTTTATATTTTACGTTTAGCGCTTAGCGCTTAGCGCTTAAGATAAGACACTTAAAACGATTTTATTACCTCTACCTATATAATAACCTTTATAACTTCCTAAATTTTAGTAATATTTTCTTTATTAGTTATTATCTACAGTATTTAGGTTTTATTATTTTTTATTTACTTATTATTCTAGTACTAATTAGCGATATTATAAAAATCTTATTTAATTAAATTCTACGCCTTAATATATTTATTTTACTTAGTCTCTAAATCTAGTTTTACTATTTTTTAAAATACTCGTAGTTTAAACGCTTTTAAAACTCTTATATAAATAATATCTGCGTTACGATATACCTTAATAGTAATAATAGTATAGTAAATAATTTAATTACTTTTTAGCTATAAAATACTTAACTACTAAATAATCTTTTATTAAACGTTAGTTATAGTTTTTACGGTTATTATAATATTAATTTATATATAAGGTAGATTCTTATATAGAATATTTAGAACTATATAAGCTTTAATAGACTTAACCTACTATATATAATATACTATAGTATATATTAGCTACTAATTCTTAGCTACTGCGATAATAAGAAAATAATTTATAATAATAAAAACTATTATAAAGGAGGTATTGTATATAAGATAGCTATAACTTACTTTATAGTATACTTTTAATATAGTATCTTTACTAAACTTTATTTTTTTTTATTAAAAATTTTTTAGTAGAAGCGCACGTACTACTACTAGCTATAGTATAGTTAGTAGCTTATTAGTCTTAGCGTAGCACCTTTATTATCTCCTCTTTTATACGCCTCCTTGTACCCGTATATATAGTAAAAGTATATATATTCTTATACTATTACTTTACTTTTAGGCTAGCCTATATTCTTTTTAACTTACTTTTAATAATTATATATTACCTACGTTAAAGTAGTAGTAAATATTAAGTAAGTACTTTATTTTTTTTATTCTTAACTTATCGGAACTAAGGTCGTATTTTTTAAAATTAGTAAATATAGAGGATTTTAATTAAAAGAAAAATATTTAATTATAATAATTAGTATCTATTTATACCTTTCTATATTTTAATAAATCAAATAGAGGTATCTCTATACCTTAAATAAAATTTTAAAAATTTTAAGTATTAGAAATACTAAAAAAGAATTTAAGATTTTTCTTAGATTTCTTAATAATTCTAGTATTTTATAAAACTAACGTATTATACGTAATAAAGTAATAAGACTTTTTTAAAGCTATATTATACTAAATTACTTCTAATAATAAAAAAGCGATTTAAATATTAAGAATTAGGGTAAAGGAATATTATAGTATAATATATAAAATAAATTAAGTATATATTATCTATAAAAGTAAAGAAATAAACTACTACTTAACTAAAGCCCTGTAATATAGACTATATATCCCTTATTACGTAAGCACGCTCCTATCTAGAGCGAAAATACCTAAGTTATAATAGTAAATATATAGAATACTAAAGGAATAAGTATATAATATACTCAAAATATAGTAAACTATAGTTTCTATTAATACTAACTATACTATAGGAAGATATTATAATAGACTTCGTTATAGGTCTACTAATATTAAAAAACCTAGTTATAGGTGTAAGGTATAATACAATACTTAATATAGTAAATAAATTTACTAAAAATATAAAAATAATACTATACTAAAAAAATATATAATAGAATAACTAGAATTTCTAATACTTAATAAACTAGTATAATACTATAAAATACTAAAAATAATTATAAATAATAAAAATAATTTATTTACGTTAAATTACTAAATAATATTAATAGTATACTATCTATAAATATATACGTAAATAGAATAAATAAACTAAACTATAGAAATCTACTTACGTATATACAATAATAAAAAAATAATTAAGTAATATTACTACTACTAGTATAAATAGTATATATAGGGGGGTAATATTAAAAAAGATAAATTAAATAAGTAAGTATTTTTAAAAATTAACATAAAATTAATTACTAGACCTAAAAATACGCGAATTATACCGTTTTAAAGAGAAAGTTAGGGAGATTATTATAAGTATATTAGTGGCTACTTAGTTAATATATATAATAAATTAAAATTACCTAAATATAATAATTTTTCTAGCCCCTTTCTTAGGTCCCTATAACTTTTTAGTTAGTAAATATATTTAATTAAAATTTTAACTATACTATTATAGGACTAGCGTAGGCTATGTAACTTATATTTTAATAAGAATTTATTATATAATAATAAATTTATATAATTAGCAAAAATTTAGCTCTTACTTATATAATTACTAATTACGTAATATATTATTAATATTTTAGTATATTATAATATCTTTTTAATTTTATAAACCTAAATGCCTATTTCCTTAAAATAGCACCAAATTTAATAAAACTTAAATTTAAAATTAATCTTCTTTTAAAAGTAAATACTTTTATTTTAATAATTATTTCTACTTTAAAAAGAACTCCTAATAGTATTTATAATACTATAAAACGTATTAAAAATAAAGCAAAAAATAATTATAATATAAAAGAAGTTTATATAGGGAGTATAAAAAAGTTAAGTAAAAGAAATAAAAGAGTTATTAATAAAAACTTAACTAGAAGTCCTAAAATGGAAAATAAAAGAATACTATTTAAAAATAATCTAGAGATTATAAAAAAATATTTTTAAAGAGTTTTAAAAGGGGAGAGTTTTTTTTTTTTTTTTTTTTTTTTTTTTTTTTTATAAATTTATTATTTTATTCTATTCCATTTTATTTTAAAAAAAATAATTATTAACAATTAAAAGGGTTTCTAAAAAAAAGTTCTTATAAAATTTAAATATAAAAAAAAAAAAAATTAAATATAAAAAAAAAAAAAAAAAAAAAAAAAAAAAAAAAAAAAAATTATATTAAAAAATAAAAATAAAATAAAAAAAAAAAAAAAAAAAAAAAAAAAAAAAAAAAAAAAAAAAAAAAAAAAAAAAAAAAATTTTAAAAAAATTAAAAAAAAAAAAATTTTTTTTTTTTTTTTTTTTTTTTTTTTTTTTAATAAAGCTATGCTTTTAGCCTAGTACCTATATTTTAAAAAAAAATAATTACTAACTATTATAGGGGTTTCTATAAAACAGTTCTATAATATTTTAAGTATAATAATAAAAAATATAGTATATAGTTATATATTAACAGGCGTACTAAAAACGGTTTAATTATAATAAGTTAAAATAGTAATACGTAAGTAAGTGTTATCTTTTAACCTAGTACGTAGTATCTATTTATAAAAAAAAAAATACTATAGTAATAACTCCTTACTATTACTAGTATACTATAAAGTATTAATATACGCCGGCGTCCCCGCTACTATATATATATATATATAAAATAATAAAAAAAGTATAATTAGTAGTTTACTACGCCGGGTAGCTATATTAGATTTTTTTTTATAAATATTACTATATATACTATACGTTATACGTTTTATTATAATATAGTTAAATAGCTATATAAAAGTAATAAGCGTAATATTTAATATTTTACTAAATATATCTGCGTATTAAAGAAAACCCTTTTACTAGTAATTTTTAAAATGCTTTAGAATACCGCAGTAAGCCTTAGGCTACTTAAGTAACTAAATAGTATAAAATAAATAGTAAAAGTAATACTTTTAGACTATAACTTTATAATTAAAATAGGTAAGCGTACGCTACACCTATATAAGTATAGTAATAGTAAGTATTATTAACCTACGTAGTAAACGAAGGCTATATTACTAATACTAACTTAAAATATATCTTTAGATAAAAGTAATAGCTTTTAGTTATACTAGACGACTAAAATAACTCTAATTATATAAAGTTTAAAAATAAAATATTATAATATATAATAATAATAACTCTAGTACGATAGCTGCGGAACGCGAATAAACTAATAAAAAAAGTATTAATAATAATATTTTAAGGGCTAGCCTAAAGGTAAGAAGAGAAAGCTATATATAAAATAATAATTAATAATAATAGATAAATAAAACAGACGATAAATAAGTATAAAAAAAAAAAGCGTTATAAAATACTTATAAGTGCAGATAAGATAATATATAATAGTTTAAGTATAAAGGAAATAAGTAATTAGTACTAAAAAGGAATAAAAAAAGTCTCTTTTTTATTATAAACCTATTAATAAGTGCTGTTATAACCTATCGGACCCGGCCGTTACGGTTAAGCCTAAAAAGGAGGGTTATATAATTAATATAAGTATAAAAATACTAATTATAAAAAAAAACCGCTACAAAAAGACTAAAATACGGTAAAGAAAATATAAATAATATTAAAAATATAAATCTAAAAAAAATAATATTTTCTAATAAGTTAATAATATAAAGGGGTAAGATTAAAAAGGAGTATTATAGAAAATAAAATAATAATAGAGTTAATAAAAAACTAGCTACTAGCTAATTATAAAGTAAGTTATTTTAACTTTTTAAAATATTTTTTTTATATAATAATATTACTATTAGTAACTACCTAATTAGGAAAAAAAGTATTGTATATACTATATAACCTAACGACTAGCTCTTAAAGATATTATACTAAGTCTAATTAGAAAAAATAGTATTTACTACAATAGATACGTAATAACCGCTTAATAGTACTTAATAATATTATAGCTTAGTATAGTTTATTACCCTATATAATAACTTATACTAGTATATCTACTATTATAAACTAATACTAAATAGGTATTTATAAAAAAAGAAATATTAATATATTATAACTATAATATACGTTACAGCGTTTAAGATACTATTTACTAATAGTAGTTTTTTCGACACATTAAGTATGAAGGCATGCACATACTCCTCCTTTTTTAAAACCCCTTTTGGTCGCCCCGAGCCACCACAGCCACACTATTTGTTCGATTAGTATACAAATATAAAAAATATATACTAATAGTAGTATATTACTATTTTATAACTAAAATACGTGCTCCTAGTACGTTAAAAAATAAATTTTTAGTAAAATATATATACTAAACTTACTCTAGCCTATACTATAAAGTATAATATATACTCTAAACTTTTAAATTAAACTAAATAAATAAGAAACGTAAAGTAATAAATATATTTAATATAACTACTATACTACTACTTATCTTTACGGGTAATCTGTAAAAATTTATATTTAAATTAAATAATTTTATTAAAGTAGGCATAGATTTAACTATATATAAAAAGAAACTATAATATTTTATAAAAAAGTTAAAAATCTACTGTTTAGGAGTACTATTAAATAAAAAAAATAATATTAAAACTACTATAGCGGTACTACTATACTAAGTAATTAATAAATAAAAATAAATTATTTATTACTAATAATAACGCTAACGCTAATAATTATAAGGTGCTAAAGTAAAAAGACAGTATAGTTTTTTAATAAGTAACTAAGTATATTAAAGGCTATAGTCTATAGTATAAAAGGTATATATAATATATTTATATATTAATTAAATAAATAGTGTGGCTGTAGTAGCTCGGAGCAACTAAAAGGGGTTTTAAAAAAAGAAAAGTATATATATACCTTTATAAAGATATATATAATTCTAATTAAAATAATATAAAATAAAAATTACTAATATATAAAGGAGCGCTGTAGCTTAATACTATAGGAAATATTTAAAGATAAGTAAAAAGAAGTTTTTAAAAAAAGAATAATAGATAGCTAGTATAGGAGAATATAAATAAATAGCTTAGTATATAACTAAATAAAATAGAATATTTTATATTAATAATCTTATTATAACTTTAAAACCTCTAGGTCTTTGTCGAGTCCGGTTTTAAAATATTAAAATATATAATGTTTTATATATTTTTAAGTTATAGTTTTAGTTTTTTAATATTTATTATATTAATTATTTTATAGGATAAGATCTTACCCTATAAATTTAGAGTGTAATTAAGGTAAGAGGTAAAAGTAATTTAGTATTTATTAAAATACCTAATTCTTTTACTTCTTTTACTATTAAGGATTATATAAATAAAGTCCTTATACCTAAAGTTAAACCGACTATAAAAAGGAGTAAGTTATATAACGTTTTTTTACACCTTTTTTTTTATTAATATAATAATATATATATTTATATATTTATATATTAATCGAATAAAAAGTGTGGCTGTGGTAGCTCGGGGCGACCCAAAAGGGGATTCGAAAAGGAGGAGTATGTGTATGCCTTCATATATATATATATATATTATTATATTATATTATAATTACAAACTTTATATTAATATTAATTTAGGTTAGTAATTTTAACAAGATAACGCTCCTATTTATAAAATAATAGACGTTTTAAACTAGTTTAAAAATAATAAAATTATACTATTTCCTAACCCAGCCTATAGCCCTAATTTAGTCCCTATAAAAAATATATAGAGTTTTTTAAAATCTAGGCTAAATAATAATACAAAGACTAATTTAGGTATAGGATTTAGTTTATAAAGTATAGAGGCCTTTAAAAGAGTTATTATAAAAAAGTCGAATAATATACTATAATAAGTTATTAATAACTGTATTTTATCTCTTCTTAACCGTTATAAGGTAGTTATAGAAGCTAAGGGCTACTATACTAAGTATTAGTAATTTATTATTTACTAGTTTATTATTAAAAATGTGAAAAAGTAACTTTTATATATAATTATATAATTAATATATAAATATATAAAAATATTTAATATACTAATAAAACTTAGTATATATTATTATATATATAAAAATAAGCTAATTTTATACCTTAAATAAAAAGTTGTACTAACTAAAAGTAGGACATTAAAAAATTTTTATATTTACTAATTTTATACTACCCTTAAACCCCTTAGTAAGCAGTCCCTAACAGGGTAAATAGTATCTACTAGTCTTTCTCTTTAAAATAATATTTTTTTCGTATTTTTAGGCTTACTAATTAAAAAGTTATATTATTTTAAAAAAGGTATCTTTTTTAATTAGTCTTTTTTTATTGTACCCCCCTGTAACTACTATATAGAAGCATAAGAACTAAGTAATTAAAGCTTATATTTAACTTATTCTTAATCGATTATTTAGATTATTTAGGCTCTTATTAATTTAATATTTTATAATATTAATCTTTTTTAACACATTAAGTATAAAGGTATACATATACTCCTTCTTTTTTAAAATCCCTTTTGGTCGTTCCGAGCCACCACAGCCACACTATTTGTTCGATTAGTATACAAATATATATATTATAATATTAATACTAACCTTTATTATATAGTTTATACAGTAATAACTTTTCTTAAATTAATTATTACTACTCCTACCTAAGAACTAACCTAAAGTCTAAAAGGACTTTAATAAATACTAAATTAGATATTAAATAAAAATTATTTTTACGCTTTTATTATTACTATTATTAAATAAGCCTATTATAACCTAAATAAAAATAAAAATAATAAGATCACCTATAAAGTAATATAAGTTATAAAAATCCTCTTTTAAAATAAAAATAAGCTAAATAAAAAAATTAATAATAATATTTAGTCGATAATTGTTAAAGATAAAAGAGTACCTAAAATATACTATTATTAAAGAACTAATTAATTAATTTATCGTCCTTAGGTCCCTGCTTATGAGCATTAGTGTAGCTTAGGATTGTTGCCTGGGCGTACATATGAGCGAGCTCCAGTTTGCATTGAGCTTCCTTCTTTCTCAACCTCAACCCCCAAGAACCACTCTTCGTACCGAACAATGGCTTCAGCAGACGATTTTACCTTCATCGGCAGCGATGGCTCGCACAATCCACCGCAATTGTTCCCTGACTTCCAGGACATGATGAATGGCAAGGGCTTTGACCCTGACCTGCAAATTGTCACAGCTTTGCGAGAGAAGCATCCGGAGTTGACTGTAACCACCGTTCCTAGTGGCAACGTCAACCTTCTTCAATTCGCTGCCGCGGGCTTCGCGCAAGCGGAGCTGGACAATGATACCGAGCCTGTTATACGATTGAGGGGCTTTATTGGGCCTCCACACAGGGTGGGTTCCATACATTCCATTGTCAGTGCGAGGAGGCATGCTTGCTAATCGCTACTCACACAGGGCGGCTCAGGCCACCTTGCCGACGCGGTCTACTATGGCAGGTACAAGTACACCTGGAATAACGAGCACTTCATTCTATACACAATCGTTCTGGGCTTCGGCGCGTTTCAATACATCCTGAAGGAACCTCGGGGTAGCGAGACGAGCACTTCACATTCTTCCGTCGTCGACCACCTGCTGAGCACAATCGGAGCATGGCTCATCAAAGAAGAACCCGCCATCTGGGTGTACGATGGTGGATGGATGCGTTCAACCAAGCTATGGGACGAGGTGAAGAAGGCGAAGTGGGAGGACGTGATCCTCGATCCGAAGATGAAGAAGGCTTTGACCGAAGTTGCAAACAAGTTCTTCGACAACGAAGACATCTATCGGGAATACGGTGTGCCGTGGAAGCGCGGTCTGATTTTCCACGGTCCTGTGGGCAATGGAAAGACTGTATCCCTAAAAGCTCTCATGCACACAGTCCAGGAACGTAAACAGCCAGTGGTCACCCTGTATGTGAAGAACGCGCCATACGCATGGATGCTCAGGAGCGTATTCCAGATGGCTCGGTCGATGACGCCTTGCATGCTGGTGCTCGAGGATATCGACACTATTGTAACGAAGAATACGCGTTCCTATTTTTTCAACGAAGTAGATGGCTTAGAGAACAACGACGGTATTCTCATGATTGCGACGACGAACCACCTTGATGAGCTCGATCCAGGGCTCTCCAAGCGACCTTCGCGATTTGATCGCAAGTACCTGTTTCCTCTACCGAACAAGAGCGAGCGAGCTCAATATGGTAAGTGGTTCCAGGACCACGCGAATGGGGCTGACAAATCACTAGCGCAATACTGGAGGAACAAGCTGAAGAACAAGAAGAGCATCGAATTCCCGAATAAGCTCTGTGATGCGATTGCGGACATCACCGACGGCTTCTCCTTCGCATACTTGAAGGAGGCTTTCGTGGCAACTCTGCTAGAACTAGCACGTAAACATGACGATGACGACGAAAGCGAGGAAATGACCGACAAGGAAGAAGACGATGGAGACGATCCGCTCGATAGATACGAGTTCTGGCGGGCTTTCAAGACACAAGTCAAGATCCTCCGCAACGAAATGGGCGAGGGTGGAGGTCCAGATAGTGAAGACCCGGGCCCGGGACCGAGACCCAAACTTCCTCCGCATGGCGAGGGAATTTCTGGTCTTGAATACGAGGAGATGATGCCGCTGCTCGAGAATGCGAGGCTGCAGGGTAGCTTGCAGAAGACAGCTTTGCCGCAAGGTGCTGGCACGGACTCAGGGCGTCGACTCGCTTCTTCGGCACGCAGCCCCATTGATGGATTTGCCCCGCTTGCGCGCAACAAGGCTTCGGGGATGCGAGAGTGGGGCGTGTAGTTCACCCGCATCCTGGGTACAGGTACAGAGCGAGGACGGAGGTGGTGTATCGGCAGAAATGCCTTGAGTACGGAAGCGTAGACGACTGCTTCGTATACGAATTGAACACGTCAATACTTCGCTCACTTGCTTGCTGGGGCCCGCTCATGACGTGAGGACCAGCGTCCTGATGCCGTCGGTAGCGCGCGCGGAGGCTTGCGCGCTGCGCCACACGGAGGAACGAACGAGTGGGCGTCACCTTCTGGAAGCCTTCCTCATGCGGACAACACATATTCTGCGGGAAGGAAATGCCGCACATCTTCTTACAGCAGTGATGGGGGGTTTTAGAGTGACGCTCTAGACGTGGAGCAGCGATTAGAGCATCGCTCCAACTAATATAGCTAGCTTATTACGTAAAATGGCTAGCTCATTACTATAAAAGGCGAAAGCTATTTTAGGCCTATACATGGCTCCTCTATCACTGTCTTGCCGCATCAGAGCTCTCCCAGTGCCAGATGCATTCCCAGGGCACGGCGTCATGGGCGCACAATCCCGCACGTTGGCGCAATGGTTCGACAGTGCAATAGCACTAGGCCTGAAATGTCACCGGTGAGCCAGCACTTCCAGGCGAACACGATCACCGGGCTCCATGAACACGTCGTTAGCGACGGCCGCGCGACGATGCGCACAGCCCGTCGAGTTTAGCAAATTTTATGCAGTCATCTTCATGAGCTCTGCGTGAACGTGATAAGCCCGCAATTGACGACTGGAGCGGAGGCAACCTGAGGGCCGCCGCAAGGCATCTACGCACGCACTCTTCAGCCGCAGTTATCCTGGGTTGGCCGGGGCTACTACTTTGAATATATGCAGAAACCTTTCCAGCCGTGCAACGAGCCAGCATTCCCAGTTTTCTTCATCTCTGACTTGGTTCCTGGAGGCTGTCTTGCTTTGTCCCTATATTTGTTCCAGCGGGTCATTTGGTGACACGAAACGGGGTGGTGGGCTTCTATCATCTCACAGGTGCCTCCCTCCAGCTCCAGTCGGCTCAACACGCGACGTAACCCAGACTCATTACCCACCCCGTTTTAGCTATACCTCCGCAATTGACCTCTCTTCGTCGAATTGATCTTGGTCTGTTGACTATCGACAAGCGCGACTGTCAGTCCAGGTGAAAGGAGACATCAGGATAGATAAGACGTTGGAGTGAATATGTCGGTTGCCATGGCGTCCAGCTCGAAGAGGATGTCCACGCTTACCCAGGAGCTCTCATCCGAGGAAAGGTGGCAAGACCTCATAGCTTGGGATGGTGAACTCTACGACCCACTCTTCCAAGGCGAAGCCGGTATCGCGAGCACGTCCAGCGGCGACGCTTGCGGCGATTCTTTCACCTCGAACGCTCCAGAGAGTCCGACTCCTGAGCAATGCTATATGCCTTCAACTGCGGCATCGGTCTACGATGGACCTTCCTCGTTCGATTATGTTATATCAAGGCCTTCTTCGGTCACTGAAGGGCCATCTCCATTGGATCGTGGTTATTCATGGTTAAGCGCCTCTCCTTCATTTACAACGTCTGCCACATCGCCCCTGGTAGCGCAGGCGGGAATTCCATATCCTGGGTCCTTCGAGGCTTGCGAAACCATGCTTTCTCCTAGGTACGTAAACCGGGGTCGTGAAGTGTGCGCCTCGGCCGGCCCAGCAATTTCTGGTTCTTTTGAACGGTGCATGCTTCGCTGAGTCCACCCCACTCTGCGTGACTTTGACTGACTTTGCATCCCGAACAGTAATCACCTTCCTCCCACATCCCCGTTCTTCGACGCCCATAGTTCGGGCTCATCAAGTTCCTATCAGACGGCGCCAACATCGGGCTTTTTCAACCCGTATGTGGCAGGAACGCCCCATTCCTTCAGTGGCCTCGACGTATATGCCTCACAGGCACTGAACAATGTCGGTACATGGGTTGAGCCAACTGTAGAGCCTGTTATAGAGGTACACCAGGAAGATGGCACAGGCGTCGTGCCGATACCTATCCCCCAAGCACAGAGACCCGGCAACATCCACTCTGCGCGTTCCTGGGATGACAATCTACCTTGTCATGAGTTACGGGGAATAGCCATCCCTCAACCGTCTCATGGAAGTGCGGACGCACGATCGAATACTCCATCGAGAGTAAGCCTGGAGCGGCATCTGTCGCTCAGACGTCAATCCCAGCATCGGTCTCGAGTGGTGCCACCTATGCTGTCGGTTTCCCCGGAGCAAAAGCGCATATCACGCACTCCCCAACTCACACGGAGTTTATCAAATCCCCGGCGCAGTCGGAATGGCAGTTTCGTGACATCCCCAACTACTTCCACCGACTTTGGTTGGGTGTCCTATCAGTTAGATCCGCAACAGCGACTGGTACCTTTGAGCACAGAAGGTAGCCAGCGGCGTCCAAAAGGACGTACTCGAGGGTTGAATCCTCAGGAGCGTCGCGAGGCAGCAGTGATGAGACATGTAGGATCTTGTTCGAATTGCAGGAGACGCAAGGGGAAGTGTGACCCAGGCACTCCTTGCAAATCCTGCATTGATCATTTCAAAGGCGACCTCATCAATCACCCGTGCCGCGACCAGTTGCTCTCCGGCCTGACAAGGGTCTTTCTTGCAGAACGTCATGGTTGGCATCCGACAGCGAGGTCTTTAGAGACATGCTCTGGCAGATATCAGATTACTCCTGGTTCTTACTCGATTCCTATCCTATTCGGCTTCGGATCGACGCTCCATGTTCCAATATCCATTGTCCGCTTTGAGGAAGACTACGCGGATCTGCTTCATGAGCATACCATATACTTCTGGCCACCCGATGCTTCTCCGAGCGAGGTTCATACTCATGCTATTCTGCCTGCAGTGTTGACTTCGGACGTAACCGACGGCCTGGAGAATCTGCTGGATACGCACTTGGCTCTCTTGGTTGATCAACACTTCAGCTCCTTCCCTCTTTTCTGCTCGCCCTTACGTACACTACGGCATGTCTATGTCTACTGCCGTTCGCTTCCCATCACCAGCTCCTACTCCCGGCTACTCCACCAGGCTCTGAAGCTCATTGTCCTTGTCCACGTGGGAGGTGACATTACGTTACCACCGCCGGCTTCCGATCCCGTGCTTCAACAGCTCGTCCGTACGACCACAGAAATTCCCGAAGGAATCACGCCAACACCATGCTTCATTCGTGCTCAGATCGGCTCCATCATGCCCTCGCTCGCTCTCAAGCTTATGCGAGAAGTGCTTCACTCATTGGAGCAGCTTTTCCTCAGACGCGATATCCACGAATGGCCCGTCGCCGTCGCCGCGCTCCTCATCGTCTTGATGACGGTAGAGAGCATCCAATACCATGCAACCAAGCTCCCTTACCATGACGGGCACGGCTCTCCAACAACAGGATCCCAATCAAAGGAGGACGACGACTTCGCAGCCGACGACGAAGGCGTGAGGCAACTCTTCAAATTCTACACCGCCTGCTTTTCGGGCTGCCATGCAAGGCTGAGCCCGGCCTGGCAGGGTGACCCCGACGTCGGGTTGCAGCCCACCAACTCGAAGAGCACTTCGATGCCTCCCGCAGACAAGTTCATCGAGAACATCCGCGAGGCAGTAAGGCGTGCCACGCCGGCATATGTCCAAGCCAAAGCGACCGCGGCGCGGGCGGGCAACGACATGAGCTTTTTCTTCGACCGGCTTGTTGCACGCTTGCTCGTGCTGAACGTGCATGACACTTCGAAGCAGGCCTCACAGGTCGATGCCACCTAAAATCTGCCACATCTTCTGTCTTCTTCTTCTTCTTCTTCTTCTTCTTCTTCTTCTTCTTCTTTTTTACACCGGCTCTTATGCTGTAGTATAGCGACCTTTACGCGTTGTTACGATACGATATCTGACGATATGCACTCCATTGGATCAAGACACGAACACGATTACCACGACACGACATGACCTGTAACGGCTGCTTCTGTTCTTCTTTTCTTGTTGTGCATATTAGTGTACAATATTCATACTTACCTTCCTCTTGCATTGTCTGAAGTAGAGACGCTGTCTACTTTTTCCACGCAAAACGATTTGGATAGGTAAACTCGGCGTACTATCAGCACTCGGAACGATTGCCGCAGGGGGGACTAGGTATTCTCACAACCGGTCGTTTTAGTATTTCGATGTAAATATTAGTATTCTACCATTTCCCGTGCAAGATTGTTCACGTTATGCATGTCGAACTGTCAGACCTCCATCCAGATGCGTCCAGATCCTCCGTGCCACACCACCATGCAGATGCACCTATATGCAGCCTCTCTAATGCAGCGCTAAACGACAAACGAAAACAAAAGTCCAAAAAAAAAAGAAGAAGAAGAAGGTTGCATCACGAGAACTCGGGCAGCCCCGGACACTGTGCCTGCGACCGCCCATGGGCCTGGCTGAACATCTTCTGCATGGCGAAGTAGTGCGCGACGATGCCGCACAGCACTGCAACGTGCCAGATGTTGTGGCTCGCGCCCAGGTAGTCGAACTTGCCGGGGAGCCAGCGCTCGGGCACCCTTGCAGCATATATGACGGCGCCGACGAAGTAGATGGCCATGGAGGGCAGGGCGGGCGTGTAGAACGACGCGGTGTACTCGAGCCCGTGGTTGCGGATGAGCTGCGCGAACGGGAAGAGCGAGGTCAGCGCGAGGGTCACGTAGAAGGTGACGCGGACCCAGGCGAGGTCGTTGCGGTTGAAGGTCGGGTTCCACGGGAGGTAGACGCCGCCGAGGGAGAGGGCGGCCGTGAGCGTCATGTAGGCCCAGCGGCTGCGGGGCTCGCAGTAGAAGGCCGTGTACTCGAACGTCATGATGGAGGCGCCGACGAGGAGCGAAATGCCCGTGTAGTCGATGCAGGCGTAGCGCTCGAGCAGCGTCTGGTGCGAGATGCCGTTCATGGTGTGCATGATGCACGAGCAGAGCAGGCACTTGCACGCCGCGAAGAAGAAGAGGGCGGCGATGAGGACGTCGGCCGTGGTGCTGGCGCGGAAGTTGATGTGCTGCGGGTAGAAGTAGAAGGCGAGGCCGAGCATGAGCAGGAAGCCGACGAGGTGGGTCCAGATGTTTGTCGACTCGTTGTGGATGCCGCAGATGGAGCGGATGCAGGCCCAGTGGCCGTCGTAGAAGCGGTAGCCCGTGAGGATGTGCTCGTTGGCCTGCCAGGGCGCCGGCAGGTCCTCGTAGCGGAGCAGGCCGTGTTCTTTGGCGCGCGCGAGGGCGCGGTCCACGGCGAGGTCGATCTTGAGCTCGATGGACTGCCGCGCGCGGTGGGCTTTGTGCAGGCCGGCATCGACGACGCCCCGGGCGCGCACGAGCTCCTGGTTTACCGTCTCGATGCCGGCGTCGCGCAGGGCGTAGGCGCGGCTCTCCAGGTCCGTCACCCAGTCCTCGATCAGCAGGATGCCCTCGACCACCTTTTCTGCGAGCGTCTCCTTGGACTCGAGCGCATCTTGGTACCGGCTCTCCAGCGTCTCGACGAACACGGCCGCCTGCCGCCGTCCGACCTCGAGGGCGCCGTCCGAGATCTTGGAGCACGATTCGCGCACGGCGAGGAGCGTCGAGTATGCGTACTCGACGCCCGTGTCGAGCTTGAGCTGGCCGTACGAATCGATCCGGTCCAGTCTGCAGTTGAGCTCCGCGAGGAAGCTGCCGAGCTGGGCAAGTCAGCACCCAAAGCATCCGTCGCATGCGGAACGTGGTGCTTACCAGCGCATGGAAGTTCTCCGAGTCGACGCACGGCGTGCCTCCATGGATCATAAAGCTCGACGACGGCCGCCGTGCAGGGTGAGGTTGCGGACGCAGCTCCCCTGCATCGAAAGTACCGTAGCCTCGGCTCGTTCGCTGCACAGGGGCAGCCTCTCGGTGAGCAACCATGACGGCAGTGCTCGACCCGTCGCCGTTGCGGTTGCGGGCGCGGGACATGGCAACCTCGTATATCTAGTCAGACTGCGCTGGCTGGGCCGGCGCCGTCTTTGCTGACCATATAGTGTTGCGCCGAATGCGCTGCAAATGGCCGTTGGTGGTACAGCGCGCGTGGGCAGCCGAATCCGGGCGATTGGTTTAACGCAGATGCGGCGAAGAACCTGGGAATGCAGCGATACCGACGGCGGGAGACGCAGGGAGGGTCGCAGGTGGCATGGACAGCTGGAGGCGTCACAGCGGACTGGTGAATGACGCACGTGGAAGCGTAGTCTTCTGCGGGAGAGTTACCTTGTCATGGCCCATCGAGTCTCCGCGCGAAAAAGCGTCTGCGGACCCAGCCATCCAATGCGCCGGCCCGCGGTGGCCGAGATCCATGTGAAGTCTCGGCCCATTTGCCGCCTCATCCGGACATTTGTTGGCAGCGCACCGCAACTGTCTTTGTTCTCGTCCAAAGGGAGGCTGTGCCATAGTCACTGCTTCGACCATACGACATGAAACGCCAATCGCCCTGCCACGCGTCTATACGTCTTGTCGCAGTGCCACGCTGTTGGGCATCAACAAACGGTGGACCCTGCACCTGTTCGTCCGAGCGAATCGCGAATACAGCTGCTGAATCAGGTTGCCACTGCTACCGTGGCCGAGACATGTCAAGCAACGACCCGGGAGCGGCAGTACACGATGTTGTATTCCATTTTTGGTCCATCAAAACGTTTCACGTCTACCTGTGCCATCCTTTCGATCTTGTCGTTTTATCGTACGTTCTCAATTATATATTATATATTATCAATCATTTGCCAATGCCAACAGCAGCCTCCCTAGTGATTAGCGCCCGCCCCACAAATCGTCAAATCCGAGCACAGCGTCGTCTTAGCCGTCCCGACCTGCGAGCAGGTAATAGGGTTCTGCCCATTGCACCCGATGGTCAGGTTGCCCTGCACGCCCGAGCTATAACCCAGTCAGAATCGAACCCGAAAAGGATCTTGTCCCTTTTTAAGGAAAAGTGAAAAGGAAGAACAAAGGGCTCAAAGCTCGGAAGGAAGGGACTGGAAACTTACACTTCTCCCAGTTGGTGGTAGATCGTAACCTTGTACCTCGGATACGCAGGATGGTCGACATAGCGGAACGAGTACGACTTGTCGTCGCACTCGTACAAGTCGCCGTTGATCTGGGGATTCGCGTTCGCGCCCGTGGTGCAGTACGTGCTGGTGCCGTACGTCTCGGAGTGCAGGCTGAAGGAGACTAAACAGAGGGACGCAATTAGCCAAGACACATCTGCTTCGTACTTGAGGTTTGCGTACTGCTGCGGGGGTTTTCATCGGCACTGGAGATGCGAACGATTCCGCCGCCGCCGGCGACGACGGTTTCGGTGGTGACGCCGCGGGCGAGGAGGGGGCCTGCGAGGGCGGAGGAGAAGAGAGTCGCGAGGGTGAGGAACTGCATCTTGGATGTTTGATGGGACGAGACTGGATGGAAGCGAACGGTGTTTTTATACTACAGAGAAGTAGAAAGAGTTGAAGGATAGTGATGCGTGATGCGTGATTTACGTACGATGCTCTCTGCCTCTATATATGCATTCTACAACCTGCCACCCCTTCTCCGCAAGACCTGGTCCCAGCAACTTTGATGTCTACAGAACCCCTGACGCCTTTCGGCGCTGCTGACTCGCCCTCCCTCTGCAGCATAAGTCTTTGAGGCAACCCCGAGTACCACGGTAACAATATCGAAGCCGCGCATTGCAGAGCCCCCTACTTTCCAATAATACACTTGCGCGCTTGCGTCCAGAGCAGGTGCAATAGCCGAGGGCGAAACGGGCCCTAGGCCGCTTTGGACGTTAGCTCCACTGAGGGCTGGCAACGCAGCAGGCATGACGTGGAGTCGTTTTTTATTGTGCCGACGTTGTGCCGTGACTCTGCTAGAAGAAAGGTGCGATTGCGGATGGCGAGTATTGCTTCGGTCTCCCGTTCTTCATGCGTCGTGGTGAAAAGCCAGGATGCCGAGATACGGAACCTTGTACAATGATACTAGGTGGATACCGAGGAGAATACTGCGCCGCACTGCCTCGGCCCACCACAATGACCAACCTTCGCTTCCAACAAGAGAGGCTGTCTCCTTGCCTTATTCGAAAGGCGCAATATTTGGTACAATCACAATTACAGAGCGGCCTGCGCCTTCGCACGCTGTACTGGCCTTTCGCAATTCCCCGCCCTTCTTAGTGCTTTTTGTCACTGCCACCATTATGATATAGATCGCTACTTGGTTGACAAGTTGATACTGACTGCATAGGATGTGTACGCACTACAAAGACGATGCAAAGCGCCAGCAATGCATCCCGACCTACCGTCTCGTGCTCCGGCAGGCGAAATACAGCAGCAGCGTAGCTAAATGAATTGATCTGCTCTTGTCCACAAGACCAGTACGACGTAAAGAGGATCTGGAACTGTTCCAGGATGTTAAATATGTCGGGTGTGTATGAGCAACGGCGACTTCACTGCATATTCCCCTCTGAGAGCGAGAACGTAGCGTCTACCAAGTCGGACGAGTAGAAGTACACATGGAGAGATCTTCCCTTCTATTGTTTCCGCCCATACTCGCCACCTCTTATGTGCCCTTGTTGAGCACGTACATCTGTGATCCAAGCGGACCGAACGCGGTCTTGCACTGATGACATACGACTCCCCTTCTATTTCGCGGCGCCGAGCCTCCTCCTCCCACAGCAGAAACCGCGAGCGATACTTCATCAGATACACTTCTGCATAGGAAACAGCGGCACCATATCACCGTGATCGATTCAATCCTTGCTCGTCTTCTCGGGATGCTTGTAATGTATCGTGGCAGCCTTATCTACCCCGTACGGTATCAGGCTTCTTCGCCTTCGCCTCCAGCAGCCTCTGTTTGCTTGTCCTGCCGTATCGTGCTCGTGGGCACCTCGCTCTGCGATCCCGGTTTCCGGAACACGGCTTGCATCCAGCAGCGATACATCTTGAGTCTGCGTTGGCGATTGACGAGCATCCTTCTATCGATGCCAAAGTGTGCGATCTCGAAGGCAGGCCGAGACGATGGACCCGAAGATTTGTTAGAGACTACGTGCTCCTCTACTGCAGGATTTGAGCTGTTCAACGATAGGTCTGAGAATTGCTCCGTCGGTGATGCCTGTTCTGAATCTCCACTTGCCTCATGTCCATTCGTCTCTGGCTTTGACTGCTGTGTGGCGCGTGGCCTGCCGCCCCAAATCTCTTCCAGTTCCTCCTTTTCGAAGAAATATACACGCGTACCGTCTCCTCGAACATAAAAGTTCTCCTCCATGTACCGCCCTTTCTTGAACCGCACCTGTGCCAGATCGCCCCGCCCGTAATCTCGAAATAGCACTTGTCCGCCCGGCTTCAACACTCGCCACACGTTCTTCACAGCCTGGTCCCACTGCCGGGGATTTAATGCCGAGAAGATGAATATCATAAGCACGACATCTACACTGCCCTCTTCTATCCCCGGCGGCAACCCTCCGTTCTCCGAATCTGGCGACGCCGCCACGTCCCACACATCGGCCTGTATGTACTGCGGGTCGTACAGCTCATGGCCGCGTATCAATTCCACTGCCTTCTTCGAGAAATCACACGCATGGATCTTCAGCCCCTTGTTCCTCCTCTTCTGCAAGATGGGAAACGCGCTGTTCCCCGCACCCGCGCCGACCTCGAGCACCACGGCTGGCGCACTGTCTTCCCGCGTCACGTCGTCCAGCACGGGGAACTCCTGCGCCAGCCACTTCCGGTTCTTGAAGAAGTTCGTCTTGTTGTTCTTGTAGAAGAGATTCCACCACTTCTCGGGATTGTCGTTGAAGCGCTTCTTGTCGAAGTCGGAGACCGGGTCTGCGCGCTGCTTCGCGAACTGCTCGTCGGAGAAGGACTGGTACGCTGGGTCGACGTCGACGTGGTCCCAGGCGTTGAACTCGAAGATGTCGTCACCTTCTTCGAGGTAGCGCGAGCCGAAGGCGAAGGGATCGCTACGCTTCTGGTTGTTGGTCGGGGAGTGGGAGCGGTGCGCGGGCTTGCGGAGCGGCGCGATGGAGGCTGGGACGCCGTACGCGTCTGATTCGGGTGCGGAGGCGGGGTGTGGTGAGTTCATGTCTAACATGGCGGTGGACGGGGCGCGGGGAATGGGGTCGACGGTTACGGCGAAGCGCATGTGCTCCATTGCTTTGGAGAGCTGCTGCTTGGGTTGCTGTTTTGTGGATCGTGAGTTGTCTGTGTGGAAGCGCGCATCCGCGACTGCGCTCGTTGTAGGCTCTATGCTGGCCATGTCTTACGAAAACGAATGAGTGTACTTGTAGCGCCGCAGATCTGAGATGTCTATGCGGTGGAGGGGTACGAAATTTCGATATCGATAAGCGGGTGAATGAGCTAATGCTTTTGCAGTTAGCGCCCGAGGCTCCCTGGCAGCAAGACGTCAGCCAATCCAGGCGGGCACTTTTACATAGCTCCCGTCACCATGATAGTCACAGCTCCAACGTCGCGCTTCCCTTCCTTGTACACATAAGCCATGTCTTCGAGGTGACAGCAATACTTTCCTCCCTTCCATCTTGCTCCTCCCATGATGGCAGCCCCACGAACACTTCGCCCTCGCCTCCGCGGGCCGGCCCAGCGTCTTCCAGCCTTCCACCACCGCCGAGCGTTCCTCCCAAACCCCTTCCAATCCTCCCTCAACCCCCTAAACGCTTCGGCGCAACCGCAAACACTCACCGCGACACGAACCCTCCCATACCCAGCCTCGCCCATCTACTCCATCGTCGCGGACGTCCAAAGCTACTCCTCCTTCCTCCCATACTGCCAGTCCTCCAGTGTAACCCGCTGGTCCTCGCCCGACCCCACGTACTCTCGAACCTGGCCCTCTGAAGCCAAAATAGTAGTTGGCTGGGGCAACCTCACCGAGTCCTTCGCCTCTCGCGTGTTCTGCGTGCCCGGCAGGATAGTAGAAAGCATTGGCGGGGCCACAGAGACAGATCTGAATGCAGAAGATATCGCACACCATTTGGATGGTGCACGCGACGGTGACAAGGGCGCGAAAGGTGCGGCGAACGGGCTGATGACGCACCTGAGGAGTCGCTGGACCATCGAGGCGCTTGGGAGGGACAAGACGGAGGTTTCACTGGCGCTGGAGTTTGCGTTTGCCAATCCGATGTATATGGCATTGAGCGCGGGGGCGGCGCCCAAGGTTGCGGATATCATGATCAAAGCGTTTGAGGAGAGGGTGCAGAAGCTGCTGGAAGGGAATTCGGAGATGGCGAGGGCGGAGCTGGGGAAGCTGGAAGGGAGCAAGTTAAAGAGGTGACGAGATGGAAGACGAGAGATCCAATGGTCCGTATGGGGAGGAGCATATCTCAGCGTGCGATATATGACGCATTATAGCACGGCGCTCAATGAATGCGGCACAAACTTATTTCGACCAGAAACACTTTCCTTTTTATCTGGAGATGCGAAGAGGCTAACGGTGTAACGGTTACATCTATGCATGCCAATTCGCAATTCACTCGTTCCTGGGTGCACTTGACGTAAAGTCGAGTTTCATAGGTACGATGAGATCCAGAGATCCACGAGATTCTATAGATTACTATACGATTCATAACAGCAAGACCAGGCCACCCAAAACCAAAGGATATCATTACATCGTCCGTCATACTAAATAAAAGAAAACCCACCATTCAAGCCATGGCGCCCCAGGAGTCCAAACAAAGTTCGTCAGCGCCATCTTTATGTTTTACTCCGTCATCCATCTATGCTGCGCCTCAGCCAGTCCGGCCCACGCGTCCCGCTCCTCAATCATGATCCCACTGCATGCGCAAATACCTTCGCCGCAAGATCACTCAACAACCTCGCCTTATCTGCCTGTGGCAACTCCTGAAATACACTATACACGCTCTTCCCTCTCGCGTCCCTCACTGCGCCCAATCGATTCCCCGCGACAGCCCCAGCGACCATTCCGGGGAAATTTGCAACAATAAACCCCATGGCCGCGCCGCTCGCCCCGCCCACCATACTCCAGAACTTGCCCGTCGGCCGCGCTTCTGCGCCCTCGGCCATCCCCTCCTCGCGGAGCATCTCTTCGAACACGCCGCCGAACTGGTCGTTGGAGAACCGGTTGTGCGCCTCATCCGTGTCGCCTGCGGGTGCGCTGCCGAAGCCGAACGCGGACCAGGGGAAGCTGCCGCCGAAGGGGAACCCGCCTGCGTTGGTGTCCGGGCGAGGGACTTCGCCGTCGACCTCGGGCTCGGACGTGAAGGACTGGTAGGAGCGCGCGGTGTCGTAGTCGCGGCGGCGCGTGGGGTCCGAGAGCGTGTAGTAGGCGTCGTTGATCTGCTGGAAGCGTTTCGTGCGCGCGGCGCGCTCGGGGCTGTCGGCTGCGACGCGGTCGGGATGGTGTTTGAGGGCTTGTCTGGGAGGGCGTCAGCGTGCTGGCTGTGTTGGGTAGGAGGTGGGAGCGCACTTCTTGTAGGCATCGCGGATTTGTTGTTGGGTCGCTGCGACGCTGACCTCAAGGACCTTGTCTGGAATGGATCATGAGAAGACGAATATTTGCACTCAGTAGTATGTGCTTACAGTAGTCTACTCGAGGAGCTTTGAGATGTCAGCCTGGTACTGTAGTGTTGCAGATCTTGATGCGTACCAGACATCGTGGGAGATGTGCAGGGAGCTTTATCGAACCAGTATGGATATTGTAGGCGAGATAGCTTGTAATTCGAAGTGTACCTGAGGGTTTGTGAACAAAGGTTGTGACAGCGCGTTCAGGCCGAAGCGCGAAGCATGTGGCCAGACGTTCGCGAATAGAGGTGACGTCAGCGTCTGCCTCAACAGCCACTGGGATGTGTGGCCCGAGCCCACGCCTGGCATGTGGGAGCGAGACAACCTTGAAAAAAGAACAGGAGCACACTAAAGATGGATTTCTCAATATTGGTCCATTTCGGAAAAAAAATTAAATTACCAGCATGCTGTAGATCTAGCTTCGCTTGATCTGCTTGATCTGCTTGATCTGCTTGTACCTAGCTAGCGTTGCTGCCACAGGGCAGGATCCTTCTTTCGAGTAACTCAAAGATCATCACGATGAGCCGCCTTGAATTGGTGTAAAGGTAACAACGCACAGTTTTTCAAAACAGAGTGGCTCCAGGAACCATTGGTGTATAGCTAAAAACCGTCCGACGCGCCGTGTATCCAGCACAAGACCCATAAACGCATGCCCTGAAAGAAACCATCAGACGAACTACATAAATGAATACAGACATCAAACCGAATAAAGCTCTTCATTGATATGGATGACAAAACATTGGGACGAACTTCCAGCTGAACAGAGCACGACTAGTGCTTGCGGCGACTTCCTCCACCTCTCCGACGTCTCTCCCCATCCTTATTGCTGCCACTGCCAGAACCTTGCTTGCCGGTGCTCTTGTTTGACTGCACGCTAGAGCCAGCATCGTTGCCGGTAACCCAAGCTCCAGGGTCAACTTCTTCACTCAGTTCCCCCGTGGGCCCAGCAGGAGAGATCGCGGGGGCAGAGTAACTGCCTTGAATACTTTGCGCGCCCGCGTGCTGGACCGGGACCGGTACGCGGCGCGGAATTGCCGTGTAAGGCGCTTCGGCAGAGAGGACCCTCCGAGCGTACTGAGGCTGTGTTGGAGACTCGGCGAGGTGGCCTGCAGACTGATAGTGAAAAGGCTCGGTTTTATGGTGCTTGTACTCGGTAATGGGAAAGGGGACAAGTTTAGGAGGCTGCTGCGCAGTGGACGACCGGCCGGGCGCACCCGAGGAACCCTGATTATCGGCAGGATCTTGACCAGATAGACGGGAAGAGGAGGATCCAGGGCGTGCAGTCTGGGGCGGAGTCGGCATGTGAAGACTTACAGGAGAGCTAGGGAAAGCACCGGGGATGTCCTTTGAGGTTATGATTCGCGGAGGTGTCTCTGCCTGCCTTGATTCTCTTGAGCCACGTGTGTTGTTCCCTTGCATCGTCATATGCCTTTCGTTTCCATTGGAAGAATGACGAGAAACTGGACGTAAAGGCGAGCGGAGCTGGTGGGTATGAGAATCCCGGCCGTAATAGCCTTGGTAAACATTGATAGGTGTGAACACTGGCTGTCCGTTCGCTCCTGGTACACGAAAACCGGGCACTGCCTGCTGAATAGTTGACTCTGTGGCGTTTGAACTCGCCCGCGCTCGGTTGCCAGGCTTCTCCTTCTTTGACTTGCCCCCAAAGATTGAGGAGCGACGTTGATTCCTTTTTCGCGGGCTGCTGGAGCCTGGTGCACCATTGTTACTTGGAGTGGTAACCGCAGCTGTTCCTAGGTTACCATGGATGACAGGATCGCTGAGCGGCCTAACTCTGGCTTGTGGACGCGCTGCAGGAGCCCTCTGCCGCCAGAGCCGGTTTTGGTATGCTTCGAGTTCTTCAGGCGTGAGTGACACGTCTGCTTCACCAGTTGCCCTAGCATATCGAATCTTGTCCAATGTGCGCTGAAATAAGAGCTCCTCATATTCAGCTGCAGACATCAGGCCGCCTTCGTCCTCGTAGCATGCTTCGTCGTCCAGGTAATCATAACCATAATTCTCACCATATGCTAGTCCGTCTAGCTCCGCTGTGCGTTGCTCCCATGCTCTTATGTCCATGTCGTTGAAGTAAAGTTCATCCGGATTGAGAGGTTGTTTGCCATTTGAAACATTCGAAACCATGTTATGACCTTGATCTAATAATGCGCCATTGTTTTCTTCAGAACTATCAAGCTCTTGAAATCTATACACGTCTTCCACCTCCTCCATATACTTCCCCACAAGTCCTGCTGCTCCTCGTCCCCCTGGCGGTCTTCCCCATGGGGGCGTACTGAAAGGAGCTCGCGGCCGACCACCTAGACCGCCTCCTCGGAAAAAGCTGACTCGATCGGCTTGTCCATGACTGCGGCATGGCCCAGGATGGTGACACCGGAGGCTCCGATGAGCCAGAGAACGGTGGTGAACGGGGAAGCCCAAAAACCGAGAGGAATGCAGATGACCAAGAGCGCGGTGTAAAGCTGAGAGGTAGTGGCGCGCCAGCCGCCGATTTCAAGGTCGTTGCCCTGAAGCTTGCCGATTCCGTACATGCCACCAACAAGCAGGAGGATGACGAATAGCAGCGTCAGATTAGCGAGCAGGCTGTAGATGATGAGCATGACGAAGACGGCGGCATAGTTGCTCGAGAAGTAACTGAGGTTGTAGTTGACCCTGCTCTGCACTTCGCCGAAGTTGGCGGGCTTGGAGATGCGCTTGAAGTCGAAGAACTCGGTGATGGGGCGCAGATTCGCAAAGCGACCGGAGAGCGGCTGTGACTGCAAGCCGTCGAAGCGGCCGGAGAGGTTCAGCCTGGACGTCAGAGCGTCTATCGGGATGCTGAGTCGGGACATGATGTTGGATCCGTGTGTATCGGTAGGCTGCGACGGGGGATCGCGGCCAAGCAGATTTTGCTGAGCTTCGTAGTCTGCGTTGGGTGCCATGTTAGAATTGCGCGCTGGGAGTGGGACGGTGTGTCGCGGGTAACGTGTCTTTTTCCAGCACGCAGAGTGACTGTTATAAACAAAGCTGGAGCCTTACCAGTGTCGCTGGTTTCGCAAGAGGGAGGCGGCGGTGACGCGGTCGGCGCAGGTTATACGGACGTCGAGAGGAGGCTGTGGTCGTCGAGGTACGCGCGTTGCTGGCTGAGATGTTTCTTGACGGATAGCTGAACCCTTGTCCCCTAAACTAGGCCCCAAAATAGAAGGGGCTACCGGGTTTCACATGCCCTTTCCATCTGGCCTCAACAGCCCAAAAGTCGACCGCTGCGGAATAGAAGAGAGAAGAAAAGCCCGGCTAGCTCGGGCGTTCCGCTCTCTTTTCTACTGGCGCCCGCGTCACCGTACCATATCCTCGATCGCGCCTTCTCATTGGGACCACGTTCGGCTGCTTCACCGGCGCACAGTGCAGTAGAGTGCGTTTCTCCCACCTGCCGCGGCCACTCAAGACTGCTCCTCCGTCCCCACCGCACGCTCTCCGCACAACATGAAGCCCAGTGCGCTCTCCGCGCTGGTGCTGTGCCTGTTCGCTGCCTTTGCAGCCGCCTGGACAAAAGAAGGTACGTCGCCGTGTTGCGCGCATTCCGTGGCGATGGGCATGCATGAATCATTCGCTAACAACTTGCTGCAGACCACGAAATATTCCGACTGCGCGATGAAGTCGCGGCCCACAGCGGCGAGAACGTCACCTTTTACGACCTGCTCGGCGTGAAACCCTCGGCCTCGCAAGATGAACTGTCCAGGGCCTACCGTAAGAAATCGCGTGAGCTCCATCCCGACAAAGTCCGCAAGAGCTTCGAGGCCAAGCGCGTTCTAGAGAACAAGAGAAAGGGTAAGAAGGTGACGAAGAAGGCAACCAAGAAGGAGATCGATGCCTACATGAAGGAAGCGACGGCTGCGTACCAGCGACTGTCGGTTGTTGCAAACGTTCTCAAGGGCGAGAGCCGTGAGCGCTATGATCACTTCCTCCGGAACGGCTTTCCCAAATGGAGGGGCACTGGATACTATTATCAGCGCTACCGCCCAGGTCTTGGCTCCGTGATGGTTGGCATGCTGGTCGTCATGGGTGGTGGCATGCACTACTTCGCCCTCGTCATGGGCTGGAAGCGTCGCCGCGAGTTCGTCGAGAGGTACATCCGACATGCACGTAGGACCGCTTGGGGCGACGATACTGGCATCCAGGGCATTCCCGGCATCGATGCGGGCGCAACCCCTCCGCCCGTTAACACTCAGCAGTGGGACGATTCAGATGATACCCCTCAGGAAATGGCCCCCATGAACCGCAGGCAGAAGCGCGCCATGGAGAAGGAGAACCGCAAGGACAAGAAGTCGGCAGCCGCAAAGAAGGCGCGCAGCTCCGGCATTTCCACGCCCGTCGAGGCACAGTTGACCTCCGGCCCTCAGGGTGCCAAGAAGCGCATCGTGGCCGAGAACGGAAAGGTCCTCGTTGTAGATTCTGCGGGTAACGTATTCCTCGAGGAAGAGACCGACGAAGGCCAAAAGCAGGAGTTCCTGCTCGATGTATGTCCATGTCCCTACCTAAGCTTTAGCGAGTACTAACTTTCTTGCAGCCTGATGAGGAGCCCAAGCCGACCATCTACGACACTTTACTGTTCAAACTCCCCAAGTTCGCCTACAACCAGACTGTTGGACGTCTCACCGGCAACCAGCAGGCGGTTGAAGAACCTCTCCTTGAGGCGTCTGACCTGCCCGAGGAAGAGGCTGCTCTTGCCAATGCTACGGCGAACAATGTCAACGGCGAGACAAGGAAGCGCAAGGCAAAGGCCAAAGCCGCTAGGTAGTCCACATTTGCCCAGTCGTTTACGGAGGAGCATATGATTTGCAGTTCTATACCGTGTCTCAATGAGGCGGTCCAATCAAAGCAATGTCGCATAAATGTAGTGTTGTCAGAGGACGATTGGATGTAGGATAAGACGTGTCAGAAACCATTCATATGCGCATCTCAATCACCCTTAACCGCAACCATTTAACAATAGCGTGCTCGGTGTCTACGCTACCCCTTGGTACTGAGTAAACCTGCAACGGGCAACGACGTTCTGGCTAGCACGCAAAGAGCCAACCCATAGTGAAAATAGCGTCTGGTACAACGGCACCCTGCTGCCATGGCCGCGGCGTTCGTCCTCTTCGGCCTGCGGCAGGCACGGCTCCGCCGCGAGGCTGGACGCTACGTGGAGACGGCGAAAGCTCAAGAAGGACACTATACGCATGCGTATACCGCACAGGAGCTCCCCGGTGCACCGCCGTCGGAGATTCCTGGCGATAAAGCACGGCCGTGTGGGGAGCTGCGTGAATAGCCGCCGCGGGACTGGCATTGATAATGCTCGAGCAAAGAACACGATCATCTGAGCTAGGCTAGCAGGAATCGAATATTTCGCTATGTAGAGAAGGCCACTCGTGCATGGTCATGGAGCCGCTGCTAATTGCATGTGTCAAGTCAAGCAAAACCCAGTCCAGTGAAGTGGAGCGTACAGGCGTAGCACACGACATAGCCAACGCCTTCTCCTACACACTCACTCGGCATTGAATCTAACAAGAGCGTATATCCCCAGGACCGTACTTGGTCACCATCCATCCTTCTCCCGTACCTACAACGCTATACAGCTTCCAAACCTATCCGTGTGGTTCACACTATCAGACGAAGTCCGAAATACATCAACAAACCGTCGTAGCTAGCTAGCATTCGATCTTCCCCCTCGGCGTCAGACCATCACGTCCACGCCGGACTCACGCGCTCTGGATCCTTTCCCATGCCACCCACATACCGCCAGAGGGACCTCTCCTGCTTTGAAGATGGAGATAAGCGTTGGAACGGCAACGCAAGGGAGCTCGGTGGGTCCGCGGGCCCACCCACTCAAATCACATCACGGCCGGCTCGTAACAGCGTGGCGCCATGGAACCACCTCTCGCTTGCCGGAGACAAGCGTCACATGTGTCACGGGTCCGCGGATGAGGACAGCCGACATGGCGTCCCCAACATGGACCAGTGTGATTGAGTGGCTCACGGTGTGATTTGAATCATGATGCTTGATCTGTATCTAGCGGATATAGCTACACTGCCCTAGCAGCTGTCCAATCTGAATCATGCCCGTGGTCAATAATCCATGAAACCCAGACACCCTGGACCCACTAATCCCGCAGAAACTAACCCGTTTCTGCTTACAGTCTTGCGGGTAAGAAGGAACCCATGCCCCGTGGTACAGATCGTACAGAAGAAACCCCGTGATACCGTTTCAGCCATTTGCGAAGAAGCCACGAGGCGTGAGCAGAAAGTCACACATCTCGATATCCACACTCCCTAATCCTTAGCCTAGTGGCACCCATTGGTTGGAAACGCGGAAAAGGGAGTTGAGCCGATCTTCCCAAAATATCCCCATTAGCAAACGACAGGACCCTGTCGGTAAACCGGTCTCCGATGGGTCGTAACAAAACACTGAGTGTCGCAGTCGACAAGGCCGCTGACGGTCGAGATTGCTGGAGCCATGAACGGATTGCGTGGACGATACGATTTCCAAAAACGTAGATTCCGGGATTGCCGTCCGGTAAAACAATCGTAGCTCAATGCCCAACCTGGCTTCTTGAGTATGGCATAAGCAGATTCGTGAAATGTGTCGACAAGCAGAAAATCGTGACGCTGCCGCCAAGCGCAAACGCCTCTTGAACCCGACATGGGTGGCAGACATAATGCAGGACGAAGCGCTAATACACATGGGACTGTAATGGACTCGGTTCTAACAAGGCACGAGCTCATTAGTCCATGTAGAAATCACCTTTGAGGATCCGCTCCTGCATGGCGTCGGGAACCCTGGGTTGCTTGGGCATCTCGCGCACGGGTGGCTCCATGAGGGCGACACTCTTGGCACGCTGGTGCGGTTGAGGCTGAGGGTGCAGCGGCTTGGCACCGGACATGGACGTACGTTCGGCTCGCGTGCGGAGGTTCTCTGCGAAACTGTAGCCTTCGCCTGAAGTCGAAAGCATGGTCGTCAGCTCGTGTTCTCCAAAAGCTTGATCGGGATGGCGCTTGAATCGCTCGGCAAGTACATGAGAAAGGTCTGAAGAGTGAAAAGACGGCGACCGCTTGGACGGTTTAGATGCGGACGTCGCAGACTGTACATGAGATGAAAGGGGTTGGGGATCAGCAGATGTGGATGAAGACAGACCTCGACCTCTAGTAGTCGGGGGCGAGGAGACTTTATGGATGGAGGGTCTACCATTGGAGTTCCCAACACTGCCATTGCCCTGCCTGACATCGCGCATAGCTCGCGCACCGAAGCTCAGCCGCCGAGCGAAGGGCGTGGCGGGGTTGCTGCTCGCGGAGGGCATTGGGTCATCTTCGAAGGGGCTCTCGTCGACCGAGCCCGAGTTGGCGCTGGAGAGGCTCTCGGTGCGTGGGCGGGGCTGGAAGGGCGAAGTCTGGTTAGGCGAGCCTGAGAGGCCGAGGGTGGTGAGGGAGAGACGCCGTCGCTGAGCGTTGACGGCCGCCGTGGTGATGGGGCCTGGGTAAGGCGGGGCCTGGCTGCCCTGGCCGAAGATGTCTCGGAAGGTGTGGCCCGTGACGGAGGCACGCCTGCGGTCCGAGGCACCAGGGCTCGGGAGCGGCGGTGAGTTGCGGCCGGACGACATGGCGGGCGGTGTGGGAGCGGGGGTGCAGTACCGGATTCGGTGGCAAGCTGGTCCGCGGTCAGTCAGGTTCTATACGCCGTGAGTGCTGCTATGCGAGGCAGGCGAAGCGTGGGAGTGCGGCGGTAGAAATAGCAAAGCAGACACATATGCTCGGGGCTGGGGTCTACCTACCCGGCGCGATACGTCACGTCACCGGTGTCGTGATGAGGCCGCGGTAGCGTGATCGAGGGGTGGAGCGGGTTTCACGGTGGAGCACACAAGCGTCGGAGGCAGCAAGCACAGCAGATGGAGATGGATGGAGGGGGACGCAAGGGAAGGGGCGTTCGGGCCCGTCTTAATATGCGCAGCAGCAAGCAAGCGGAGCGCCGACGACGCGGGATCAGCCCGGCTAGCCTCGCCGGGCAAGGCGCGCCTCCCCCGCATTCTCCAGGGAAGGGAAGGAACAAAGGGTGCGGATGCCCCGCGCCGAATCAGAGGCAGGCAATCGCCCTCCGCTAACTATAGCGTATAATGCTCATAAGCAGGGACGTAAGGACAATAAATTAATTAATTAGTTCTTTAATTATAGTATATTTTAAAAATGGGGGTTTTTTTTTTAGTATAGTACTTTAGTTTTTAGTATTAACTATTTTATTTAGCTTATTACTTTTTTACTTTAAAAGTTTTTATATAATTTTTACTACTTTATATATATTTTATATATTTTTAGTTTTACTAATATTATAATAGGCTTATTTAATATATGTAATAATAGGAGCGTAAAAGTAATTTTTATTTTTAATATAGTTTAGGGTTATAGGTAGTATTATAATATTAAAATATAATAGTTTACTAATAAAGGCATGCACATACTCCTCCTTTTTTAAAACCCCTTTTAGTCGCCCCGAGCCACCACAGCCACACTATTTGTTCGATTAATATACAAATATATAATAGTTTATTTTTATAAACTTTATATTATTTCTTTTAAATAAGATTAGTATATACTAATATTATTTTAGTATATTTTAAATTTTATTAATATATATAATAGTATTTAGATTTAGTATAGAAATACTTAAATATAAAAAAATATATATACTTTTCTTTTTTAAAAAATTTTTTTAGTTATCTTAAACTACTATAACTATACTATTTATTTAATTAATATATAGTATATAAAAGTATAATATTTATAAAATAGAATTAAATTATATATTTATATATTAATTAAATAAATAATATAGTTATAGTAGTTTAATATAATAATAAAAATATAATATATATATACTTTTATAATTAAATTATAATATTAATATAAAGGTATATATATACTTTTTCTTTTTTAAATTCTCTTTTAGGTTACTCTAAACTACTATAGCTATACTTTTTAATTACTTAATATATAAAATATAATATATTAATAATAATTTAATAAATAGTAAATACTAATAATTAAATTAATATATTTATTATATAATTTTTAATATGAATATATTATATCTAAATATTATTATTAAATAATTTTTTTTTATATTTATATCTATAGCTTAAATTATAACTATTTTTTTATTATAATGTATATAGTAATTAAAAAGTTTATATTTATTTATATTTAATTATAGTATTTAATAAACGTTATAATACTATAATATAATATTATTTAAGTTAATAAATATTTAATAAGTTTATTCTAAAATTTTTATATAAAGTATTTTCTTTTATCTAAATTAATTTTATTATAAATATTACTTATTTTAAATAATAACTAAAATAGTTTTAAAGATATGTATAATTATTAATAAATGTATAGATAAAAATAAACTTTAAAAAAAGCTTAATAGTATAGCTAAAAGGGGTAAGTATAGTTAGCTAATAAGTGAAGTAAATATAAGTGCTAAGAGCAGTGTTATGCAATTTTACTAATTACTAATTTTACTAATTTGTGCCAAGACCTAAATATCTCTTTATTTAATTAATAAAACTACTATAAAAATTTGATATATTATAAATTAATATATAATTTTAAATTATATAGGTATAATATTTTAAAATACTAATTATATATTAAAATATTTAGTATTTACTAAAAATTAGTAATTACTAATTAGTAATTACTAAAAAAATTAGTATTTCTTAAATATTTTCTTAAATAATAAAGATAATTATTTAAATTTTACTATATAAGTTAATAAATCTATAAATTATATATATATTAAATATATATAACTTTTTATTAATTAAATAAAGAGATATTTAGGTCTTGGCACAAATTAGTAAAATTAGTAATTAGTAAAATTGCACAACACTGGCTAAGAGTAAGCTCCGGGCGACAAGCCTTGCTCGGTGTGTACTCCCGGTCCACCCCCTCGACGATCATCGCGCATACGTCTTGGCCACCTCCGTCGTGTCGCTGCATGCGTTGGGCCCCCCTCCCATGTCCCACGGCCGACATGCTGACGCTGCCCGTTCCCCTGCCGTGGAACGCCGGCGATAAGAGCTGATCATGCTGCTTTTGCAAGCGGCCTTCGTTCGCCACCTGCTGTGACCGCAGCCATCGTATGCAGTTAGTTGCATGCAAGCCACCATGTCCTGTGTGCATTCCGGAGCAAGCTACAGGATGCGACCTATGCTGAAGGACGGCCCGAATCGGTCTCCACAACCGCCGTATAAACTCTACAAGCAGCGATCGAGCCCGGGGCCTCTGTCCGGCGCTGACCGTGGCCGTGTGCCTTTGTGCGACGGCAGGCTATTGCATCGTGAGCACGCGAGTATGCGTCGTTTCCCACACGCCAAACGTCCCAACCCATATTCACGGTTGAACGACCATCACACCACAAACATACAAACATAGCCCATGCAACGGCCCGACATCTTCTGCGCATCGGGTCCACCGCCCCACAGTAGCTCCGTCGCGGCCTTTTGTTAGCTCCATCGAAGCATGCTCCGGCGCACGGCTAGGGGGGTTCCGGCCTGTACTGGAAGGGACCCTGGGCGCTATGCTCGTCGGCTGGACGCTTATGTGCAGCAGTCGTGAGGTTGTAAAGCCGCGGGCATTCAGAACGGATGCCATCTGCCTACATAGGTAGCGTTTACGAGGAATGAAGCCAACTCATAGTAACAACTACACCAGTACTATTATCAAGACCTTTGGGTGCCAAATCATGGTCCAAAGTTTCCCACGATGCATGAATCATTAGCCCTTTGGTCAGGTCCGTTCTCAGGAACATGAGGCAGGGGTTTGAAGAGGTCCTATGTACGAGTTAGTTTGTGGCTCCCAGAGACGTCGTCATCTTCTGCGTCGGTCCTTTGCGTAGTCTCGAGCTGTCTGGAACGCATCTCCAGATATCATCTCGTCACCAGGTCGCGGGCTATGTTGCGATGTGCCAATGGTCCGCCAAGTGGTTTAATTGTAACCAACGACTATGTACAAACCGCCCCAAGGATAGGAAAGAAGGAGTGGAGGCTAAAAAGCAGCGAAGCTGAGGAAATAAAGTCTAAAAAGCACCGCCTCGAGTCAGGTCAGTGCCGTCACGGACGAATCTATAGAAGAAGTAATAGCAAGGAAAAATCAGCACGAGGCTTCAATGAGAGATGGACCATATCCTCTTAGAATGAAGAGAAGTGCCAAAGAAGGAGGTAGCGAAGAGTAAACAAGAGAAGTACAAGGAAATAACTCCAAAGTGTAGCCTCCCGAACAAAGGAACTGCCCAGTCCTGGAGCAGAAGTAGGGTAGTACTCATAGGTAAATCTCAGGAAAGGTGCGAAAGGAGCGTTCAAAAGTAACCGAGCCGGCTCGTCTGGGACGCGTCGACGTGCGATCGCTCATTCACTGCATCGGTCTCTTTGCGCTGCTTCCACCACTCTGGGACGCGGCCCTCTTCCTGCTGTCTTGGAGGAGCGTACGGAATGCGTTCAGGTACGCTGGGGGCGTCAATGGTGTATTTCGAAGGCTTACTTCGATGTCGCCTAGAGCCACGCCATAGTGGCGAATAACATCAGGCGCCATGTCCTGCAGTGAATCCAAGACGAAGAACCCTTGGTCCTCACTCGCAGATCCGATCAAACAGACAAACAAGTTGCTTTCCCTGGGATCGCTAGAAGGCGCTCCTCCTCCCCATGTACGGTTGGCATATGCGTCGTAGTTGCGACGCATGACCTCATCCAGAATCCTAATGAGAGTCGCAGTTGCCGATCGCTCTACCTGGGCGTCGTCCCTTCTCTCCCCAGCAGCAGACACGCCAGAACCCGTTCGGTACTCCTCAATAGCCTGTACCAGGCCGTTGAGCCTGGCAGCACAATTCACTACATCGAGAGCCTCCGAGCGGTCGCTGGTCGGTCCTTTCTCGATGTAATCATCGAGCGCTTTCAACGCTCGATCAATTCGCCTGTTGATCTCTGCGAAGAAGCACTCGACTTGGTATTCTGGCGTTATAAGTTGGCTCAGTCGGAGGTAAAAAGCCGGACACTGTTTGGCCTGTTCAAGAATAATAGCGGTGAATGCCCGGTACATACGCGATCTCTCCGAAAGCTCTCGCGTGTCTTCGCTTTTGAACTCAGTAGGTAGCGCTCCCATCGGTTCGAAGACCGCCAGCATGTTCGCTATTTCGTCCTCCAGCTCATCGGGTTCCGGCATATCATCTTCGACAACCCAATCAAGGTGATGGGCAAATCGTCCCAAGGTCTGATTCTTAAGTACACTCGCCGGATGTATATCTCGTACACTGGATCCGTCCGGCGCCAGCGGGATGGTTTCGTCCTTGGGCAAAACCGAGCTGAGTTGGCCCAGAATCCAGAAGATGTGCTTGCCATTTGATTAGTGAACTGTATGCCGATGTAGTAGGGGGAAACATACCTTGCAAGCCTTTTCGTCCTGCGTAACACCACAACTGCACTTGGGGACTCGTGCTCTTTCCAACTTGACGGTGATGTCGTCGTCCAAATGGAAGAAGTACTTGGAACCATCATCTGCTTCCCCACAGAACCGCATCCGGATGTTGTTATCGTCTTCCACAAGACCTATCTTGGCTCTCCGGCGTAGCTCCTCATCGAAGTGAGATACATCGTACTTGTGACCGTTAACCGATTCAATCAGCGATGGGGTCGGCGAGATGGGACTGGACGCCGGCGACTCTTGCGGCGACTCGTGCGGCGACTGCTGGGCCTCTTCTCGTGCCCGAGCCGCTCCAGCTCGAGTAGTGACCATATCACTCAGTGACAACTTTGAGAGCTGTTCTGCGGACATGGAGGCAGATGGAGAGGTCGTCCTGTGGCTTGTTGCTGCTGCTCTGTCCGAGATTATATATCGAAGCAGTTTACGCCGCAAATCCAGCCGATCCTTGAACTAGTCTTCAGTCCCGCTGAGCGCTAGATGGATTGACCTCGGACGCCACACAGGCTGCGACAGTGACAACCAAGGACTCTAGCTGAACACGGTGGACAAGGTAGAGACCTGCGGGAAACAGATGCTGAAGGCAACAGATGGAGTCAGACCAATGACCGAGACAAAATAGCGTTCGGAGCGGCCTGAACTATACCTTCTTTGCACTGAACTTCGGAAACGACGTGAGGCTGGAGTGCCTACCGTGATTAGCACGATTGACGCCAGGGCGGACCAAGGACGAATGAGGTTTTGGAGACGGGTCTGAAAGAGCAAAGCTTCATCGCTACGCCCGATGCATGGATGTCAAGCTACACATCCATATCCTAGAGAGAACGTGTTCATCCCAGTTGGCATTGGTATGATTCACCAATAAACTGCCTCGACATGGTGGTTAGTGCCTGGTAGTCGCGGCTAAGGCGAGAGAGTATGCCCTGTGGTAAGATGAATTGACGTCAACAAACAATGCTATGCTCCACATATCTGCAGATACGGATTGCTGTGCCGCTAACTGATAGTGCGGGACAGGCCGTTGGGGCGAGCTGATATAGGGCTGGCGAAGAGGGAGCGGTGCGGTTTGCCGACGGTGAGACCTCACGCTGTGCAAGCTCCCTGGAACTCTTGAAGCCTATTCGAAGCGGACGTCCCATTCGCTGGTTCATCTCTATCCGCTGTTGGAATCGGGTTGTGCGACGCTGTAAACTTCGCTCGAAGGCGTCCATGGACGGTACAATGGGACCCAGCAGGCATCGACAAGGCATCAACAGGCGCTGCAGCGCGGCAGGAACTTGCTCTCGCTACTTCCGCGCTCTTGGACGCCTCTGCAAAAGCCACAGTTCCGGTATTCTGGACGGAGGGGCCGGCAGCGAAGCGCTTCAATGGTGGAGTCGTAGGGTGAAGTGTGACGGTAGAGGTTGAGGTGCAGTGAGAGGTTTCTGGCGAGACAAGCGAGCGGTCTCTAGCCACACGGGCTGTGCGCTCAGCCTCGCCGTTCATTCTGAACCTCGCAACCACCAATCGATTCTGCGACCCCGGCACATATCTGTGCGAGGCGCACTGGATCCGGAGTGCCACAGCCAAGCTGGATGGGCGTGCAACACGTCCCGTGCGCATTAGCTTGCGATCACTTGAATTACGCCTCGGAGGAGACACGGTGTGGATAGCAAAAGCAACAGACATCCACCGACTACATGTGTAGGCTCGCCATGGTGACCTCGCACAAGAACATGATGGTGCGTTTCAGAAGTAGCTGAGCCACTCCCAGCTCCATGTTACAGAAAAATCGAGAAAATGGAGCCAATCAGAGGCCGGATAAGACACAACCCAGGATGCAGGCAATCGTGGAGGCTTGTGCGGCACGACCGCCTCGGCTTCTGTATACGCCAAAGCGGCCCGAAGGCGCTCAACCTTCCGCTTGTTGTTGATCTCAGGCCGTTGCACTGCGGCGCACACCCGCAAGCGCTAAGGCTCTCTCGAGTGCCGGACGGCTTCACGAAGCTAAAAATAGCGAAGAGCGAACGGTTCACCCGTGGCAGAATTTCGGACCTGAATAGGTTGTAATGGTAGTGATGATTAAGCTAAAGAAGCATATGTCGCGTTGAAAATGGTCGAGGTAGGAAAAGGACAACAAAAATGACCGACAAGAAGTTGCGCAGCAACTCGACTTCGGACTCTCCTTTGCCCAGAGGAGACCGCCATGGTCGCTCAGGCGTAATGCTCGGGTTTCATACCACAACTCTCGACCCCCAAATGTGTGTAAGCCGCAAAGGCCGCCAGAGCCATTTCTCAAGACAGTATACCAACGGTGATCGGTGTGTTATTTGGACCCCCAGCCGGGGTGATAGTAGGGAAAGTATCGCCACGCCGGATAGCCTCGAGCAAATTGATCGGTCAGATGCAAGCCGACTCTGTGGAAGCGTGAGTCATCGTGCACAGGCTCGATCGGGGAGCCGAAAACTCACTCATGGGACAGCTCACCTACTGCTGCCGCCTGTGCGCGACGCCGCCGCATATACTGAGCTCTCGCAGGAGCTTCGCTGTGACTTCTCCTCCCTGGTCCTCCCCGTCTCTACAATGTGCCTCATAGAAATCCCACCCCATGGAAGTCCCGAGAGGTCACGGCTTTGATCCATGTTGTCGGGGTCGGGAGATGCGTAGGAGCTTCCTGCGCGGCGCTGATTCTCGACTTCTCGCTCTGCCTCTTCTTTCTGCTCTCTGGCTTTGTCCCCTGTGGACACGTTAGTGGAGCTCAGCGCTTTGCTGTTTTCCAGGCACTTACTGAATCGCCTTTGAGCAAGCTTGTTTTGAATCTTTCTGCGCTCATTTGGATCTTTGACCTCCGACCATTCGTCTGACTTCGGCCTGGATTGATCTCTCTCCGGAGCTGAAGAACCTCCTCCTCTCGAGGACATTGCGATCTGGCTGCTTGAAGATTGATTTTGTGACATGCCCTGGAGGAACTGTTTCGTCCGGACCCGCCGTTGACCTGTGATACGGAATGGGAGCAGCAATACTTGAAGGTGAGTAGTGGCGGCTGCTGGAATAGAGCGTCGAATGGAGATGTTCGGCAGCGAAACTCAGGAGGCCGACTGATGATATATAGTAGAGAAACAGTTCACGAAAGCCTCATTGAACAGTGGTACACCTGGCGCCGGGCCATGTGTAGACTTGAGACTGAAACACTCAATGAAATTTGGGGCAGCGCAATTGAAACGAAATAGTACACGGTAAGCTGGCGGATCAAGATGCCTACCAGGTAACTGAGTCAACAAGTAGCGACGGGTGTAACTGGGGCCGGAAAAAGGTGGAAGGAACGAGTGACTTGACGGACAGAGAATGACTCTACGTCGGAGCGCTCTCTATGTATTCACACTCCACAACGTCGCGCCCAGGCCCGGAGCTGCTCGCCTAAGTGGATAATGGCAGATCCCCGTGGAACGGGGATAGACGATGAATGACAAACACCCTTGACCTAAATCGGCGTCGACTTGAGGCTGCCCATGACACCAACCACCTGATTAGTGGGCGTCGTAGCAAGGTCCGAAGGCAAATGCCTTCAAGTGTACCGAGATTTTAGGCACCTACGCCCGGCAGCCATCCCCAGTCTAGACAAGACCATCAAAATAAGAGGCATGGGGAGCAAGTGGGCCAGCTCGGCACTCCCGTCAAGCCAACATGCGCACATAGTGCCATGACGTTCTGCAGGAGTCCTAGTTCACCGGTCCGGGGTGCGAGCGGGACCAAAACGCTTTAGCCTTTGTCAGCCCTGTCGAATTCTTACTACCGCATATAGCAATCAAGCATAGGACACGGACTGTACGATGCTGTAAATGTATTAGCACGTACTGTCGCGTTAATTGGGTTCATAGCTCTTCTAGGTTCTTTATTGTTGCACATCAGACAGTCGCATGACGTCCGCAGCTGAAGTGTAGGGTGGATGCAAAAGCCGTAACAATACGGCCGTTCCGAGATATCTCACCAGCCCAACGGTAACGACGTGCAGGTACTAAGGCTTGATGACTACAGGGTCGGAGTGCGTTCGGAGCAACCGCTATAGCAACTACTACTCGTATATGTATTACGAAAGTAGTAAGTTCCTAGCCAATTACTCAACTCTATTGGCCTCGGTCCAAGATAATGTAAAAGGTATGTTGCGGCGTAGGTGAATCTCACAATCTAAATCGAGAAGTGGCTGTGCTTCAGCCTCCGGGTGTTATTGCCTTTACGCATACCTCGCGCCATGAGTTGGCTATGGAGGAACTGGCACCGGGGTGCATTGACCCTACACAAAGGGGCTCCAGCATCAGGAGTTCTGGCTGAGCTTCAACCATGCTTGAGGTTGGGCAGCACGGTCTGCTAGTTTCTTTTCTGACCGCTCGAAACTAGGATGCGAAGCAGCATAGCCTTCACCGCGGAAGCATCGGGAAGACTGCAATCGCGTGCGGAAAGGGCACCTTGGATCGGTGTGCATCTTGAGAGCGGTGACGTTTTAGAGCGATTGATTTTAGTGGCGCACCAACGCATCCTTGATTGGAGGAAAGCACTGTGGCTGTGGCTGTACTGCCGCGCTAGACTGCAAGAGCGAGTGAGTACACCGACACATGAACTTCATCACGATAGTTTGCATCATCAAGCAGGGACTGTATAATGAAGCGGAAAACGCGCCATCTTCTCTAGAAGTATGCAGCCACGAGTCTGCCTTGCCTGTTGTCGTACCACACCGCCTCTGTCCATATTACCTACGTTGGAGACCTCTATACCTAAGTAACGGGAGACCAAGCGGTTTCAGGGAACATCACTGAGGTGAGAACATTTCCGGTGATAGGCAATTTCCACTTGACGAATGCGACATCCAGAAAACTTCGTTGCTGTTATTCGGATAACCAATCATGCTAGGATCAACGACCCACAGCGACAGGAAGGGGACACTATACTCTAGTTGCTCACTTACTCGTACATGAAGGTGCTATATGTATTGAGGAAAGGTTTGAGAATTCGAATGTTAGTGCTGAAAACAAAATATTCTAGAAACCGCCGGCGCCCTGGCCGATCGATGGACAACACCAGAACACGAAGAGTGTCTGGTTGAACCACCAAACGAAAGTGGTATTTCCCCCTTTTTGGTCCTCCACAGCAGGGTAGATGCCACCCTAATAACGAACTTCACGGGGCTCAATGTCACATTTCAGGACCATTCCTTGGCTGTCTAGGTTTTCGCTGCTCCTTCCTTAGTCTAACATGGATGAGCAGCTTTCACGTGCTGCTATGCTGATTGCTAACCATGGAGTTTCCGAGCTTGCAATCACTATAGGAGCCATTTCCCCACGTCCTAGTTATTCCGTCTTCTCACTCTTCAATCCTGCAAGGTAATGAACGAGCATTTTACGATGCGTCAGGTTGTGAAATACATTCACAAGCATAAACATTCTGGCACTTGCACGAAAGTCGACTCACAGTCATGAATATACATGGCCCATGTACAACACTCTTTCGGAGGTCGAGAATGCCGACCATCCGTACCAGATTGAGAGTCAATGAGCAAAGCAACGGCGAGGCTGTTACAATGCCATAGTCCGTTCTCGGTGAGAGTGCGATTCCTATCCACCTAGCACTTCAGGGCAAGTCGTTGCATCTTCCCCGAATAGATTTCTCTACGCTTCAAGTCTCCTCTGGGATTCTCAGCACAAGCACGCACACTAGCATCCAAATCTCCCTAGGGTACACCTACAGGCTGGCTAGTCGAGTGTACGGCTTGTTTTAACTGCGGTATTCTATTCTATTCCCCATGGTGTTGCGACCTTGCATGCACGTGTATTGAAGCCTAGAGGAGATCTCCATGGCGTAGAATGAGACCAAGGATCTTCATCATTGAAGCATTGTTAAACACAAGGTAGAGAATAAATTTAGAGGAACGCGGGCCAGTCTTGGTGCCTCATACAAAGGTCATATCGACGGATTTTGGCGCTCATATGTCCAAAAGCGGATGGAGTTTACATAGCATTACTAAAGGTGCATCGACACATGACGTAGATCGTTCCAAGGTTGTGTTTCTGGTGTTCAGCGGCACATGTGGGTATGGTCTGACGTAAGCTCGGCGGGACTATTCACCGTGCAAGTCGAAACACAACACACTGCAAAGGCATGATCCCTTAGCCCGTTTTCTAGCCACTGAGAACCCAGTTCGTGCTTGGGTACTTCTGAGTCGTTCTGGTGACGTTATGACTCGTTTTCGAGCGCATACGGTAGATGGTCGATCTCATATCCCTATATTTAGCTACCCGCGCCGCAGTATCAAATTCGAATGCAGACGAAGTTGCAACGGGCTGAGCAACGCCGTATCTGTGGTGACCCCGAATTTGTAATACCGGCGTCTTGTGGTAGAAGGTAATGTAGCTCCGATCGGGAGTACGCTCGTAGGGCGGAGCATAGCCACTGGTTTTGGGATCCCGATCGCGCCTTTTCCATCGCCATCAGCACTTTAAACCCATAAAATGTGGCTGAGTGTCTACAGGCTGTATAATGTAGTCCGGAAATAAGCACTCTGTTATCGTATTCACAATCGGTGATCTCTTTCGTGAGGATCGTTCCTTCATGCGGCACGGGGTAACGTCCGCAGCTAAGGATTTCCGATGCCACGCGACGGACCCCCGAGTGAGGTTGCCACACTTATACATATGTAAGACAGGGTCGCGCTCGGAGACTGAACGAGTAGCAACCAGTAGTTCACATAGTACCGGCGGCGAGTGTACAAGATGAAATGTATGTCCTTTTTTAGTCCCACGCATCCATGTGAATGGCAATGAATGGGGTGGAGAAGACACGGTCCTGCTAAAAACCAATTTCACTCTCCCACTGCGATATGATGTTGCTCCGGGGCCATGGGAAACTGAACCGCGAAGCAGGCAAACGTGGGGCCGCAATACGGGCGCAAGCGAAGAGCTGGCTGACCATCATGACGGAACACTAATCATGTCGAGCCAGACACACTTCGGGGTAAGCTTGAGGTTGCGCGACGTGTGCGTGAGGAAGGAAGCTCGTCGCCGGGAGAAAAACTCGGTTTCTTCCAACGCCAAGCCCATCGGCCCGACCGCTTTCCCGGCGTCTCCCCAAAAACTCTGCAAGGCTCGCACCTCGCTTTCTCCTCACACACATTTCATAAACAATGAACGGATAATCAACTGCCAATCCTTGTCGATAGGATGGTTAGTCATATTGCCGTACTAGAGTAAACTACCTGGCATATTTAGGCTTCGGCACTTGTTCTCAGTAGAGTCGAGGTGTACCTGCATTCCAGACATCCTATGCACTTGTTGTAAGCGTACCACGTCGGTGGTAATAAGGAGTACTCCGGTTTGGCGGTCAAGCTCACGAACATTGGTTGTTTTCTTTGGCCACCGGTCCCATAGCTTTTCTTGTGCCAACGACTCGTTCCTGAGCCGGTGCTGCGTTGCTCGGATTGAAGGGCGCGCAGAGGCAACCACGATCTTAGCACATTGATTGCGTTGCTCCAAAGTGTCTAGCAGTCCTGGAACGGGGAGCGTCACTTCAATCGGCTTGAATATCCAAACGAGATTTTCGGTTGCGACAGCCTCTCTTCCAATTTTCGCACCCACTATTTCCTCGCATGCAGTCGCTACTTTCCTTCTCTCCAGGGCTTAGAGCTTCAATTACACTCGCATCCCGGCATGATCCGTCTCGACAAAGCGACAACCAGACCTTGAAACATGTCATCTCTACACTTGTGTCATGACCTACTTCGCCGGTCTCCTACGTTGAGGCTAGGGTCGGCATTGCCACTATATCACGAGGCCAGAACAACACTTGTCATGGCATGAGAGCCAGCCTTTAGACTGGAGACGCGGCACTACGGTCCGCCATTTAAATGGACAAGAACGCCGTCCTGCAAGGCATCACGCAGAGCAATCGTGTGCCAAAGGGTTTGGAGCAATGGAAACCCCCAATATCTTGCCCTCTTGAGAGCCTCGTGTTCTCTAGGGGAGATGTTCTTTTGTATGTGAATGTTCGATCCCATCCAGGCTCAATCCAAAAAGGACTAGTTAGATTCTGTATCGAAGCGGTCCTATTGAGCCGAAGACGGACCTGTAGCCTTTCAACAGTCTCACGCTCACCTTTCACCACCTGAAAGAGCTAAGCGATCACCGTACTGCGTCTCTTGGGACGGGGTTGCCTTTCCTCATCGTGTGCGCGCGATGTGTACCTGCTGCGAATGCCGTACGCTACAGTCCAGACGACACGTTGGCGTAATTTTTGAGATTGTCCTCATAACGGTTAAAGTAGATACCGCGGGCTGGCTGGTAGGGCTGACATGAAACGGAAGTGGATCATTGGCGTGGAGAGGCTTGACAATCCCAAAACAGCCTTTGGATAGCACTGTTTCTGGACATGGCTGGAACTGGACACTGTGGTGGCGCTGCTTGTGGTAGAAACGGCGGGAAGACGGAAAGATGGATAGACAAGCACGCGACACATGTACGACAACGGTCATGCCCATGGAACTGGGCTGCACCTTGGCAGGGTTTACCACGTGTGTTGGAGTTCTCCAGGGCTCCGCTCGCCTGGCCCCAGCGTCTAGCCTCCCTCCTCCAGGGATTGAGGTTATCCCGTCTCGTATTAGCCCGTCGAGCACCCTTTTCGTGCTGCGTGCTCGACTCGCTGCCAGCATGAATGCTGCCCTCCGCCGATAGATTCGGCTGTTGCGCTTTCATAGGCGCATAGGCACGCTCCCTGGGTCGTACATACCTTCCTACCCCCTGCCCTTCGCATCCGCGCACGTTCTCCGTTCCCGTTCCGCCCGTCCTTGCGCATCTCGACAGCCCAGCATGGCCTCGGTGCTGAACAAGCGCCAGCAGGCGCGCAACGAGCGGACGTTGCAGGACCTTATCAAGAACGTCCCAGGCAACAGTGTGTGCGCTGACTGCGGAGCGCGCAACCCAGGTGCGTACTGCAACGCCCCGCTTCGGGACGCAATCGACTAACGGCGCGCAGGATGGGCAAGCTGGAGCGTACGTGGTTCCTTCCCTCTTGTTCCGACCCGCGAGCGCAATCTCGAACCATTGCCTCGCCTCGCAGAGGCCCTCGACATCGGCTAACATGGCTTAGGTGGGCGTTTTCCTGTGTATGCGATGCGCCGCCCTGCATCGGAAGCTGGGCACCCACATCTCCAAGGTGAAGTCGCTGAGCATGGACAAATGGGACAACGCCCAAGTTGATGTACGGGAACCTATTTGCGCTGTCCACAACACTTGCTCACGCTTTGCAGAACATGAAGCGCATCGGCAACATTGAGTCCAACAAAGCGTACAACCCTCGCAACGTAAAGCCGCAGATCCCCATCGACATCGACGAGGTAGATAGTGCAATGGAGAAGTATATTCGGCAGAAGTATGAGCAACGGTTGTTCATGGCCGATTCGCGGCCGGGCACACGATCGAACACGGGCAGCTCCAGCTCGGTGGAAGACCGGCCTCCTCCGCTGCCGCCAAAACCGACAAAAGGGCTGGGGTTCGGCTTGCGAAAGACGTCTACTCAGACTACGAGTGGGACACCTCCCATTTCTCCTGGTCTGAGCAACTTCAGGGCCCACGAGACGTCCCCTCCTAGACTGAATAAGCCGTCAAGAGTCTTCGGCTCCAGCGTTACCGGTGATGGACTCGAGTCAAAGCTGGCAACGCTACGGGACATGGGATTTCTGGACGAGAAGCGTAATTCAACCGTGTTGAAGGGGCTCAATGGCAATCTAGACAAAGCAGTCGAGGCGTTGATCAGGTTAGGAGAACAGAATCCGGGCAAGTCGAGAAGCAACACGCCAACCCCTCCAGACAAGCTTGATGTCAACGGACTCATGCTCAACAAGGCCCACACTATGCCCGCGACGACGACCACAACCTCAATGAACCCGTTCGATGCTCTGGACGCCGTTACGCCCTTGCCGCAACAGACCCAGGTAGCACCTATCCAAACTCAGCAGCATCCCTACGGAGGCTCGATGACGCAGCCCATCTCTCCCACCAATCCTTTCAATCAATTCCTATCGCAACAGCAGGGTGACCAGCTCCAGCAGCAGGCATACCAGCAATCGCAAAGCTTCGTACAGTCAAATCCATTTGGACAACAACACCAACCACAGCAGCATAACTTAGAGCAGTCGTTCCAAGGGCTTCAATTATCTTCACAGCAACCGCAACAGCCGCTTTTCCCGAATAGAACTGGAAGCTACGCTCAAAAGCCTAATCCACCTTTTGCGCAAAGCAATCCTTTCCAGCACTCGTTCACGCCTCCACCGGTGCCGCAAACGCAACTACCGTACGGGTCTTTCCATCAACGGTCACAGTCGCCACCGCCTCAGTCCCAGTATCAATCTATGTCTTCTCCTAGCAGCCCCGGGAATCCCTTTCTCAAGTCTACTCGCAGCCAGATTTTTCCACCTACAAATAACTCCAATTCGAATCCTTTTGCCCAGATACCCCATCAGCAGCAGTATCAACAGCAGCCTCAAATTCAACCGCAACACACAGGGAATCCGTTCATGATGCAGCAACAAAATCACGCGCCGAATCCTTTCCAGCAGCAGCAACCGAACTATTCGGACTTTGGTTATTCCCAACAGTCTCAAAGTGCTCTCGACAAAAGCTCTATTCTTGCACTCTACAACCAACCGCAACTGGCTCCTCAACAGCCACAGCAATCGCAGATTCCACCGACTCAGGTCCCAACGGCAGCACCTCCAGTCCAAGCAGCCGGCCACATGAACCCATTTGCCGCAATGCAAGGGCAGGCGGGCGCGCAACAGGCACCTTCCTCAGTCCCACCACAAGCGCAAGGGTCGAGACACGTCAGCAACGAAAGTGTTGATTTCGCAGGGTTGATGGGCGGGCGGCATTCTCCCGATGCGTTTTCAGGACTGAGCTCGAGCTTCAGGCGGTAGATACTTTTGGCAGCACCCTCTTCGCGTTTGTGCATATTTGCGCGAGTCGCATTTTCGAGCGGGCTGGTTTCGAAGCGACGTTGTAATTTTTCGACCCCCGTTATTATCGCCATTGGAACCATTCATAGGGTATGTTGGGAATGGATATGTTGATGGCGACTGTATGTAGGATACGATTTTGCATATGGACGGGGAATCTGGAATCTGGATAGCGCACTTGTAATTAATGCTTATGCTTTGCACAACGTGTTTTCGACACCTCAACGCGCTTTGCACCGAGTTATCCCGTGGGTTCGAGAAGCGCGGGAGGACAAGACAACTGTCTTATACTTTGCATATCTTGCTGTGCTTGCAGGTATCTTCGGTCTGCGGTCTAGACGGAAGACTGAACTCCACATCAAATACACCATCTTACTCAAGACGGGCATTTATGCGGTGTATCATGTTTGCCATATCACCTTCTTCCCTCTGTACCACGCCTCAACGTCCACCACGTAGTTGTACCCACCGGTATCTCGACGCACCACCTCTCCTCCACCCAATGACATGCCAGCGGCCGGCCCCACGCCGTTCACGCAGAACATGCTGCATGGGATCCTTTGGCGCCTTGGCGAGGGGGCTGGACCTGCAGGGAATCCCGCCGCTGAGAAGAGCGGTCTATCGCCTGTCGATCATGCCTGGCGCTCGTCGCGAGCAACGCCTTAACCAGCCCAGCTCCACCAGTTCCGTCCCTCAGACCATCTCCCGTCTCTCCACTTCTTCCCCTCGCTACCCTATCGATATCGGTGTGCGAAATTGCAACGCGCACAGAACAGCCTTACTTTGAAGAGCGACTCGTTGGGCGCGGATTTGCGCACAGCTTGCAGGAGATTTGTCTGCGCGAGGGTTGCCGCCCAAGTGTGCTCCACATTGACCGGCGAAGGCAAGCCCAGAGCGTTGGGTTGGTGGTGTGAGGATTGCTGCCCGAGAGGAGTCTCTTCGCGACGAACGACAGAGACGCGCGCCTCGCTCTCTATTCTGCGTTGCGACCAGCCCATGCGCCCAGCTTGACCGCGCTCGTTGCACCCGCTACGTCTCCCACGAACCGAGCGCATCCGTCCGAGCGCACCCACCCGCACACTTACACGCTCGCCCGCTCTCCCCAAAAATGGGCTGGTTCACCTCCTCCTCCTCCTCCCGGCACCACGCCTCCCGCCCCGGCTACGCCCGCTCCTACGCCGGCTCCAGCTACAGCTCCTCCAGCCGGCACCACGCCTCGACCTCGCGCTACAAGCGCTCCCCGCGCGACGGCTACATCGCCTACCTGTACGCCAAATTCCGCGAGCTGCTACACCGCCTGTGGGCCTACGCGCGGCGGCACCCCTTCAAGGTCTTCTTCATGGTCATCATGCCGCTCGTCTCGGGGGGCGTCCTCACGAAGCTCGCGCGCAGGTTTGGCGTCAACCTGCCGGATACGAGTGCCGGGGGTGCGAGAGGGGGGTATGCCGGGGGCGGGCATCAGGGTGGATATTATGGGAGCGAGGGGTATGGGAAGGAAGGGGGTGGAGGCGGGATGAGTTTAGAAAGCGTGGCGAGTGGGATTGGGGGGCTGGCCAGTCTGGCGAAGATGGCGCAGACTTTTATGTGAATCTGAGGAAATGCTATGTTAATGAAAGCTGAGCGAGGGCGTGGCCTACAACGCCGGTACGTGGGTAACGCATGTAATGCTGAAGAGCATGAAAGAGGAGGAAGCACAACCCGCGCGCCGCGAGTTGGACACCGAGAAGAGCGTTGGTGGGAAAAAAGTATCTTTTGGCGATGAATATTTGGGTTCTTTTATGTGCGATGATATCCGGCCTGGACCTCGTTGAGCGTTGGGCTTGGGAGTTCAGGAGCAAATAGGTGGATTTTGGCTTCTATATAGATCGCGACGAACGTGTGTAATCTCTAGATAGATTGGAACCGTTCTTTGTTTCCCATACCAGGATCGTTGTGGGAAGGCTGTGGTACGCCTTGATTGGAAACTAGTAAGTTTAGTACAGACCATAAGCAAGGTAAAGGGAAGCAGCATACGGACTACATGTTGAGCCTATACAACCGCGCCCCCAGCGATCATCATATCCTGTCAACACTTCCAACCGTGTTAAATGAGCTTTGCGTGGAGGTTACTCCTTGAACCGGAGCTGGTTGTCCTCTTTCGCACGCTAGCCACAAGCAAGGAGAATATGGAGTACGATCGCATACCATCCTTTACGTGCGTATTGCCTCCCACTCCTTGTTCCTGGACACAATACTGCGTCGAAAGTCCTGGCACAATCGGTCGCTATAACATCTATCCTGGGGTAGCACAGTGTACCAAAACTCTTGCCATGACCGATACGGTTGAGGAGGAATTAGACAAACTCTTATATACGAGACATCCAACTGGTCATGTCAATTCAAATGCTCTCCTAGGGAGAACGTTGCGCGTTGATACCCACATTCTACCTGCGTGAAGTCCAGCACTCCTCGCGCCGTGCCTCAAAGACACCCGCAAGTATCTAGTCACCCCAATCTGCGCACACCTCCAGAACAATCCAACACTGCAATACCCCATATCATATCCGACGTCATAAGATCGACGGCGCAACCGTCCTCTATGACCGAAGGCCGGCTCCCACAGCTGCAATTTGGAAGAGAAACATGCCATAGCTCGCAGTCCATCCCAACCAATCGGACCCAACACCAAATGTCCTAGTCCATCATTCTGCGAATTAAACTCTCGCCTACCCGTCAATGCCCCAGCGGGGTGCACCTGGTCTACACTCCAAGTGCAGCCTGCCATACACGTTCCGCACATGTGACAACACGCACATACGGCCCTCGCCTCAAGCCATCGTACACGTAACTACCCCGAAAACAAATGTCGTCTCCAGTAACACGAGCCACGAAACACCGGTACGATTACCCGCCCTCCTGCACGTCACGATATCGGACGGTTCTCCGCCCTTGGCACCGCAGGGTCTACCCAACACTCATAAACACATGCCCCGCTCCCAACCGCACAACAGCAACCTTTCGTTTTCAAAGCCTCGCATATTCGGTGAACTGTACTGCAATTACTATCTTCCTTCCCGTTCCCGCACCGACCCCACAGCATCTGCTGTATATACAATGGATATGTTCCCGCCCATCCCAATCGATATCGTGCTCCGAACACCTCGTAACGCCCGTCCATGAGTTAAACAACGTAAGGAAGCGCTTGCCAAGGAAGCAATGGACCGTCTTTTCAAGACTGAGGAAGAATGGAAGAAAGCGCCGCGGTAAGGCGCGGTGGTGATACAACAACGCGTGGTACAACATGGCGACGAAAACCGCCTGCATTCAGCTCGGTAGCAGAAAGTATCACAAGGTTCTTGGGATAAGCAAGGTTCGCCGGCGGCAAAAACAAGGAACAACACACGCATGACAAAATGGCATGGTGCGCCTGCGGTGGTAGAAATGGAAATGGCGTCTTTTCTCTTCTCGTCCTCGCTATCTCACAATCAGCGACAACAGATCCCCTGGCACGCTACGGCGGAGCGGGCCCGTGGTGGTCCACACTCTGTTCTTCACCGGCGTCGGCCGTTCGATTGTAGGGTCCTCGTCATTCTAAAACCGTTCTCTCGGACCGTTGCCGTGGTTTTCGAACAGGTCGTCCAGGTACGCGCTTGGTGCTCGTCCTCCGGTAGTCGACCCACCTGGGACGTTCAAGGACAGCTGACTTGGGCTTCCGTGGTCATGCCCATACACGCCTGTTCTTCCCGTTGGGGTACTGAGCGTTGCTACGCTGTTTCTGTTGTACAATGGTGGACCATCATGAGAGGGCGAACGATCGTAGCCGCGCGATGGAGGAAGCGACGGAGAGTGTGGAGGTGAGATACCAGAACGTGCACTGTAACGATTCCCTGGTGTGGCCAAAGAATGTGTCGACAGGTGTGAACCGACGCCGCCCACGTGGGTCATAGGCGAACCCTGCGCGGCCTGCGCATTGCCAGCAGCATAATATCCCGCTGGCAAGTATTGCGACGATCGGTTTACAGCAGAGTCGCGCAGACCAGTGCTTCCGCCGGCAGTAGGAGAGAAAAACAGCGCGTTTGACTTGGGAGGCGTGCTCGTCGTGGTGGAGGCGAAGGGCTTAGGGGGCCTGGAAGTGCCTGTAGGTGCAGCTGACAAGTGATCGAGCGACATTGTAGAGCTTGCCCCGACCACGTTGTACATTCCTCGTTTCCTGCCGCCGGGTATGGCTGACATGTCCTTCAGATCGGCCAGATTCTGAGCCATGGCAGCGCGTTTAACGGAACGGTGCAGCGACCATGCTACCAAACCCCGCCACACGAGCACGCTTAAGCCAAAGAAGGCCAAAATAGCACCCACGCATATGAAAACGGTCCCATCGGGCAGATCCGACTTCTGCATAAACGCTGCTCTAGATGTATCTGGGACGCCGACGGCCGGTATACAGACACCTGCTTGGCAAGGGAGAAGCGACAACAAATTTCCGTTATTGCCTGCGCCATCCTGTGTCTGCGTAGGCTGCCCTTGGGTTGTAGTGGTGACGGGCAGGGTCGAAAGGAAGTTGGCAGAACTGGTCTGCGCATCGGTCGTCTTGGGAGCAGCGGTCGACGACGGTTCTTCCGTGGTCTGTTCCTGCTCTGTGGACTGAGGCTTGTCGGATGACTTGGGTGCGTCGGTGGTTTGGGCGGGTTTGTTCGTCCGTGTCTCCTTCGCGGTCGTTTGTGTGGCGCTCGGCTGCTCTGTCGTCTTGTCGTCGTTGTTCTCAGGTTTATCGTCTTGCGCGAAGACAAACGGCGCAGCGAGCGCGACCACGCCCGCGAAACGTAGGGATGGCCGCATGGGGGCGAGTGATGCGGGCTGTGAAGGAGGGAATGGAGGACAGGCGCCGGTGGACGCAGGCGGAGAGCGGCAGGATTAGGGGCGTCGACTCGGCTGATGATGGCTGTCTCAGGAGGCCGCGGTGGCTAAAGGACGAAGCGCGCGAACTGGTATCTTGTCGCTGGCGACTGTTGTTGTGGGTGAAACGAGCGACAGGATAATGGGAGGCGGAGAAGACGGCCCTGGGATACGGGGGACCTGGCGGTGCGGGAGCCAGGAGCCTCGTGTTGTTGCGGGCGGGCCAATGCAGGGCAGACGCTTGAGCGCGGTCCGGGCGGGTGGGCGCTAGGGGGTTGACGAAGCGATGCGTGTTAGCGGTGGAAGAATAGCAATCAATGTTGTTGTAGCGAATTCGACTGTGCGCGTAGTGCGACCCGTCGTCTGAACGATGCAGGGCCCAGCGGCGAACTGCGTGGCCGTGTGCCCAGGTGTTGTGTTGCCAATGGACCCAGGCCTGCGGGCGCCACCCTGCGCCGGCCCAGAATAGCAGCGACGGTCGAACTCTTGGCAAATGTTTCTTTTCCAAAAAGTGTATCGATTTGGCATTGGCAACCGCAGCACACGACAACCACGCCGCCATGGGAGTCGCAAAGAAGACGCGCAAGTTCGCGCAGATGAAGCGCGTCATCGGTATGCCGTCTCTATACTAATGCGTCTCCAGTACTGACGACAATGCTAGGCCAGCGCGATGCCCGACTGTAGGCGCCCCGCCACCGTTCGCACTTGGTCGCCTCGACTGACGCCGTGTAGCAAGAAGAACCAAATGGCCGGCGAGGTAGAGGCGAAGAAGAAAGCCGACGCCGAAAAAGCGAAACGGGAGATACCACAAGCTCCGAGCTCAATGTTCTTCATGGCCAATGAAGCACTGGGGCCGCCGTACCGCGTTCTAATCGAGTACGTACGAACTCTATTGCCGGGGGCTCTCATGACAATATGCTGATTTTTTTTTTTAGCACGAATTTCCTCTCACATACCGTGCGTTGTAAACTCGACTTGCAGAAAGCGCTCATGGACCTGCTCTATGCAAAAGCGACGCCGATCAGTACGCTACTCCCGGATACAAACATGTCCCTGGCTGACTCGACCCAGTCACATCCTGCGTCATGGCAGAATTGGAAAAGCTTGGACCCAAGTACAGGATCGCCTTGCGCATAGCCAGAGACGAGCGATGGGATCGCATAAAGTGCGACCACAAGGGGACATACGCCGATGTTCGTCTCTTGTTCCGATGTGGATGTGGATGTGGACATGTTTTCGCTGACTTTATATGCTAGGACTGTCTCGTCGACAGAGTACAGAAATACCGGATTTACCTTGTTGGGACGAACGACCGAGAACTGAAGCGCCGACTGAGAAAGATCCCCGGTGTCCCGATTGTGAGCGTAGCAAAGGGCAAATATGTTATTGAGCGCCTACCCGACAATCCCGATAGCAAGTGAGGGCTCGTAAGGCATGGTTGATACGATATATTCGGATTCTATATGCATAGCGTTGGCGTTATTTGGACAAGGGCTCGAGGGAACAAAAATGCATCAAAACAGCTACATATCAAAAGTAGCTCGGAGAGTGTGACGTATCACAAGGAAGCTTGACCGACAAGTACTCCCACAAATCCCCGACGTTTACAATACATTAGCGAAGAAAAGTCCATCCGGTCGTATATCTATTCATCTTCGCATCATCTCAAAACCATACAAGATATTGACCCTCAGATTCCGACCAGCCCATCCAGCAATGCCGTCAAGCCCGCAACGCCCATCAAGGCGCCCGCCTTGCCTTTCCCGAGACTCTTTTTCTTCTTCCCGCTGTCTGACCCTCTCTTCCGACTCCGACTACGTTCTCTCGGCTTCCTGCTCCTCGCCACAGTCTCCGAGTCCGATGTCCCGGACGTACTAGAATAATGATCGTACCTCGCTCCGTCCAGCGATGTCCGCAAAGGCGATTGTGAGTATACCGAGGGTTGGAGATTTCGAGCGGGAGGAGGTGGTTGGTAGGGTACAGGCTGGGCGAAGGTGCGGGGTTGGCCTGGCGGAGGAGGGAAAGATTGGTTGGCGTGGGCAGGCGGGGGCAAGTAAAGCCCTGACTGTGGTAAGGACGTTGAAGGCTGCGGAATCTGAGGGTTGCTAGCGCGGGGGTTTGGCGGATACGCTGCTGCTGCTGGCGGTGGAGGTGCTTGTGCGTGTCCTGGGACGGGCATCGACGTTGCGCGATCCAAGGGCGGTGGGTGCGAGATGTGGTAAGTAGTCGCGGAGCGCTCGAGCGACGGAGGCTTGTTCTGCGCTGCTTGGGGTGTGCGATCACGGTCGGTCGTGGGAGCCACGTAGCTTGGAGGTCGTCGCTCGAATGACGTCCGTCGGGATCGCGTCTGCCGGTAGAGCTCCACTGTGCGCTCAACTAGCCGTTGCACTTCATCAAAGGTCAAGGGCCGGTCTATGCAGAACCACGTCTCGAACTTCGTGCGCCTCTCATCTGGTATCTCCTTTTGCACTTGTGTGTAAGGAAGCGCTGCCTCTTGGAGCGCTTCCTTACATACCCACGAGGCCTGTACTTCTGTCCAGCTATGTCGGTGTCGGAATGCTTCGGACGTAGGCACGTCGCTGTTGGATTCCTGGACCTTGCCGTCGATGTACTTCCAGTAGTATTTGCGCGTGCGCAACGTCCAAGGTATCCCCAGGTTGAGCTCATCATCCTTGTCTTTCGCTTCGACGGCCGCTGCTGCTTCTACGGGTAGGGTAGATATACTCGTTCGCGGCGAGACGGATGCCGAAGCATAGTCTTGCCTAGGCGTTGGTATTGGGATGGGAAGCGAACGCGACTCTGCAAACAGAGGCGGGATCGTCTCCGGCTTGTAAGAGGGGGACGACTCCACCCCAACGTCCCCACCAGCGAACTTCGGCAGTGAGTCAATATCGTCTTCGCTATCTGACTCTACGTATGACTGCTGAGCCTCTCTTTTCTCGGCTTGAACTTTGCGTTGGTCTTCTAACAAATCTTGCTCGAATTGTCGTAGACTGGTCCATCTGTCCAACAGACGATCTAGTTGCGGCTTTGAGATACTGCATACCGATGCTACCCAGTGCTCCTCATCGGATGTTTGGGTGTCTAAGCTCGCAATGAACCTATCCTGATACTTTGACAGGCTGGTCGGGTTCGGGCCGCTTTCGTCGATCACGCTTAAACTCATCGAGCTGTCATTTTCCATCAAAAATCTTGCATCTGGTCTTGCGTGTACATGTAATTTTGAAGCGCGAAGTATCGACATTTGCTGGTCGATGATGAGTGTCTCGAGCTGTTGCTTCTCATTTGCCACCGCAGCGGCGCACCGCCTCGGTGAGACCGTAGGTCTGACTCTACGGCAACGTTAACATGTGCAAAGGAACGAACATACATCGAAAAGGAAACTCACTCCGCCCACATAATGCTCTGCGCTGTATACAGCGTCTGGAGCATTACTGACAATGTTGCTCTTAGTGAGTCTAGGTGAGCTTCCAGGTAGCGTAGCCTCGCCACCGATTGCGGGGTGAGCATTAACGCTGCACTACCTTCTCGCTCCTCATTTTGACGTCTTTCTTGCTGTCCATGCTGACTGGATACGATCGAGTCGATCTCGTTCAGTGTAGTAGCACTTTGATCCAGGATATCCTCGATTGTCTCGAAAGCCTAGAACCGCGTTAGCGTTGGCAACGTGAGGTGGCGCATACATGGGCATGGAATAAACAAACATACTTCCGCAGAAGGCAAGCGATCGTCCTCTTTGATGATAGTTCCAACCTTTTTTACTATCAGTGCCAGATTCGAGATTGCTCTCGCTGTTCTCAAAAGCTCTTTTGCCGCGTAGCTGTCCGCGGCAGCTAGCCGGTACAGCACGAGGGCAAGTGCGGAGCTCTGGGAGACCAGGGGAAGAATAGCCGCAAGAACTGCCATCAGAGAATTTTCCAAAGCGGTTCAGACCCCAGAAAATGAGGTTCAAGACTGAGGGGTGTTAAATCAAAAAGTGTTGGTGATCGTAGGTAGCGTGAGGTCATTGCACAGCCAGCGGCTCACCGGGATTTCGCACACCGGCCAACCAAACAGGCGTTAGCGCCTCCCTGTGATTGGCCTGCGGCCGTTGGGGCAATGAACTGCTGCACCCAGTACTGTAGTTATAGGGGTAAGTATTCCTAATTTACTATATTTTTTATCAGTTTCTACGCTCTTTTACTAACATACTCTAATCTATAAAAGTAACATAAATTTTAATTTTATATATATTTTATATAAAAAAAGAATTTTTTTTTTAAGATTTTAAAAGACTATAAAATATATATAAATATATTAATATTAATACTATTATTAATAAAATAATATAAATTTATATAAGTACTTAATTTTATTTTAGTATTTAACTACTTTTATAATTATATTTAATTTAATTAAGTAATACTAGTATATATACAGGCTAAATTTTTTTTAAAATAAATTTATACTATTATAGGGGGGTAATATTGAAAAAAGTATACTCTATAAAGTTATCTTTTTTAAAATAATATAACTTTTTAGTTATAAGGCCTAAAAATACGCAAAAAATACCGTTTTAAAGAGAAATACTAGCGTATTCTATTAACCTACTTAGGGGCTACATACTAAGGGGTTTAGGGGTAATTAATAATTAGTAAAGTTAAAACTTTTTTAGGACCCTACTTTAGACTATTATAACTTTTTATTTAAGGTGTAAAATTGGCTTATTTTTATATATAATATAATAGTAATAAAGGTATACATATACTCCTCCTTTTTAAAACCCCTTTTGGTCGCCCCGAGCCACCACAGCCACACTATTTGTTCGATTAATATATAAATATATAATAGTATTAATAATATATAAGTATATAAAATATTTTTATATATTTATATATTATTTATATAATTATATATAAAAGTTACTTTTTTTATTTTTTAAAAATAAACTAGTAATAATAAATTACTAGTACTTAGTATAGTAGCCTTTAGCTTCTATAACTACTTTATAATAGTTAGGGAGGAATAAAATATAGTTATTAATAACTTTTTATAGTATATTATTCTATTCTTTAATAATAGCTCTTTTAAAGGCCTCTATACTATCTAAACTTAATTCTACACCTAAATTGTTTTTATATATTTTATTTAGTCTAAATTTTAATAAATCCTATATATTTTTAATAGGATTTAAATCTAGACTTTAGGCTAGGTAAAGAAAAAAGTATAATTTTATTATTTTTAAACCAGTTTAAAACGTTAGTTATTTTATAAATAGGAATTTTTTCGACCTAGCCTTACCTGAATTTTTCGACACATTAAGTATGAAGGCATGCACATACTCCTCCTTTTTAAAACCCCTTTTGGTCGCCTTGAGCCACCACAGCCACACTATTTGTTCGATTAGTATATAAATATATAAATATATAAATATTATAAATAGGAACGTTATGTTATTAAAATTACTAATTAAAATTAAAAGTAATATAAAGATTATAATTATAATATAATATTATAATATATATATATATATATATTTTATTATATTAATAAAGATAGGAGTAAATTTTTTTTATAAAACTTACTCATTTTTATATTCGGTTTAACTATAGGATTAAGAACTTTATTTATATAGTCCTTCCTAGTAAAAGAAGTATTATTATTAGGTATTATAATAAATACTAAATTACTTCTTCTACCTATCTAAATTGCACTCTAAACTTATAAGGTAAGGTCTCGGCATATAAAATAATTAATATAATTAATATTAAAAAACTAAAACTATAACTTAAAAATATATATAAAGTTAAAATAACATACTTTATAATTAGCTAATAGCCAGTTCTTTTCTAACTTTATTATTATTCCTTTTTCTATAATTTTATTTATTCTTTTATTTCCTTTCTATTTCCGACTTATTAGAAACTATAATCTTTTTTAAATTTATAATTTTTATAATTTTTATATTTTCTTTAGTATATTTTAACCTTTTTTTTAGCGTTTTCTTTATTAATTATAGGTTCTTTTTTACTTATATTAATTATATAATCCTCCTCTTTTTAAAACTCTTTATAATTATCTTTTTATAATATTTATATAATTTTTTAATAGTATTTTAAGAGAATAGGAGTTTAAGTTTATAAAAGTTAAAAGATATTATAATATATTACGTAATTACTAATTATATAAGCAAGAGCTAAATTTTTACTAATTATATAAATTTATTATTATATAATAAATTCTTATTAAAAATTAGGTTACGTGACCTCTGCTAGTCCTAGAATAGTATAGTTAAAATTTTAGTTAAAAATATTTACTAACTAAAAAGTTATAGGGATCTAAAAAGTAGGCTAAAGAATTTTTTATATTTATGTAATTTTAATTTATTACGTATATTAGCTAATTAGGAACTAAAATGCTTATAAAAATCTACTTAACTTTCTCTTTAACACGGTATAATGCACGTATTTTTAGCTGTATTAATTAATTTTATATTAGTTTTTAAAAATAGTAACTTTTTAAAGTACACTTTTTTCAATATTACCCCCTTATAATTTATATATTTTACGAGTTTTATAAAGCCGCGGTATAATATAATAATAAGAACTTAATAAATACTAAATAGTTTATATATAATAAAGTTATATATAAGTAGTATAAATTTTAAACTTTTAAAAGTTATACTTCTTTTTTTAGCGAGGGTTATAGTGCTTTATTAAATATAATAATACTTATACTCTATATATTTGTATATTTATTAAACAAAAGGGTGTGGCTGTAGTGGCTGTATAGGCGACTAAAAGGGGTTTTAAAAAAGGAGGAGTATATACATGCCTTTATACTTAATGTGTTAAAAAACTTATACTCTAATCTATATTTATAAATTAGCGACTACTTATAATTATATATAAGATAGTTAGTTAACTTAAGAATTATTAAGTATATAAATTTTAGAACTAATAAAGTTATTAGGCTAGTATTTAGAGTCTATAACATTTAACTTTTATATAAGTCTAGCTATTTATTTATATTTTATATTATATTATTTTCTACTTTTTAAAGTTCTGCTAAATATCTATTTAGTTTTTTTTTAAATTATTTTATACTATTATTATTACTGCCGTTATATTTTAAGCTATTAATAAAAATCTATACCCGAGCCACTACAGCCACACTATTTGTTCGATTAATATATAAATACAAATACAAATATAAAAATCTATTATCTATTTTTATTATAAACGCGCCTTTTATTAATAAGATTATATAAAAACTATATAGTAATACTATAATTCTAGCTCTAAAAGTAGTTTATAGTACTCTAATAATTAATAAATTTTTTTATAAATAATTTATTAAAATAGTACTTAAATAGCTACTAGCTAAACTAAAGAGTAGGGATTTATTACTTTTTATAAATTTAATTATATACTTAATATATACTACTAGAAGCACTAATATATAAAATTTTTTTTTAAGTAAAGACTATAACGTATATATAAACAATAAAAAAGCATAAATAGTATAATATATTTATAATAAGTTTTAAATAATATTAAAAGTAAATAAATAAAATAATACGCGTTTAAAAGTACACGCTTAAAATTTAAAATATTTTTTATTAAGTAATATATTACTATAAGGCTAAATAATACTAAATATACTTTTATTTTTAACTAGTAGGTATTACTAACTAGTAGTAGAGATTTAATTTTTTTACTTATAGGCAGTGTAGGTACTAATAATAGTAGATATAGTTTTTTTATAATATAAAACTACTATAAGCTAAGTATATATAACTTACTTTACTAGTGGGCCTTTAGATAGTATTATTATTTTAGTAAAAAGTTTAACGAATAGTATAGAGGCTTATATACGCTAGTTAAATAGGTTAGGGTTAGGTTAGGATTAGATTAGTATACCTAACTCTAGATTACTAAATAAATTACGTAATATATAACCTATAAAGCTAAAAATATATTTATATATAAATTTAGTATTTTATCTATTATATAAAAAGAGGTAAAGTATAGCGTCGAGACACTAGTTTAAAAAAGGTATAGGCTAAAAAAAGTTATTCCCCTAGATACAGTTAAAAAAATAAGCGTGTATAAAAATAATAAAAAATATTTTTAATATTTTATCTATAGTATATTAAAGTTTTAGATTTATAACCTTTATATTAGGTGGGTTATTTAAGTTTAAAAAAGTAATGTAGTTTCTAAAAGTATAAAAACATTTTTTAACTAAAATAATTTACGTAATATATAATAAAATATATTAAAATATAACACTATATAAGAATACTAAATAAGATCTATTTAAATATATAATTTTTATTATTATAAGTTATATATTAGCTAAGATATTTAGTAATATATAAAGTAATTTATAACTAACCTACGTATTAGGTTAGTTATAGGTTACTCTATAGGTTACTAAATAAATTACGTAATATATAACCTATAAAACTAAAAATATTTTTATATATAAATTTAGTACCTCCTCTATATTTTTTTTTTTAAATAAAGCTACGCTTTTAGCGTAGTACCTTTATTTTAAAAGAAATAACTAGTATAGTACTTTTATATAGGTTTTATAAAACAGCTCTGCGATAACCTAAATATAATAATAAAAAATAAATAATACGTAGTTATATATTAGCGCGTTATACTAAAAACAATTTATTATTATAATAAGTTAAAATAGTAATATATAAGTAAGTATTACTTTTTAACCTAGTACGCAGCGTCTTTTTATAAAATAAAAATAAAATAAAATAGAAGTAGTTAACTATTACTAGTATACTATAAAATATTAATATATATCGGCGTCCCCGCTACTATATATATATATAATATAAAAAGTATAATAAGCAGCCTACTACGCTACGTAGCTATATTAAATTTTTTTTTATAAATATTATATACCGCATATTATATTATAATATAAATAAATAACCCTATAAAAGTAATACTTATAGTACCTTTTACGTAACTAAATTTATTTTTATAAAAACTACCCTACTAGTAATTTTTATAAAATTTTAACGTACTGCTAGAAGGCTCCGCCTTTATAGGTAAGTAAGTATAAAATAAATAGTAAGTTTAATAACTATAAACTACTATTTTATAGTAGAAATAGATAAGTATATACTATACTTATATAGCTACGGCTATAGTAATAATAATTATTACTAACCTATATAGTCGCGATAGTAAAAAACTTTAAAAATTTTATTATAAATATTAACCTAAACTATATTTATAAATAAAAGTAATAGCTTTTAGCTCTACTAAATAATTAAAATAACCCTAACTACGCTAAGTTTAAAAATAAAATAATAACTATTACTTTAATAGTAGTATAGCTGTAAAATATAAAAAAGCTAATAAAGAGAGTATTAGTAATAATATTTTAAGGGCTAGCCTAAAGGTAAGAAAAGAAAGCTATATATAAGATAGTAAATAATTACAGATAAACGTAGCAGATAATATATAAAAGAAATAAAGGTATACACATACTCCTCCTTTTTCGAAACCCCTTTTAGTCGCCTACACAGCCACCACAGCCACACCCTTTTATTTGATTAATATACAAATATATAAAAGAAAAAAAAGAAAACGTTATAAAAACCTATAAGTATAAATAAAATAATATATAATAGTTTAGGTATAAAAAAAATAGGTAGTTAGTATTAAAAAAAAATAAAAAAGTCTTTTTCTTATTATAAAACACCTTTTAATAAGCACTACTATTATAATTTATTAGACTCGGCCGTTACGGTCGAGCCTGACCTCCTTTATAGTATATTAAAAAATTTTATCTTCTTTTTTAATAGTATATTATAAAATAGTAAAAGGAGGTATAAAAATTTTTTAGGCTATTTTTATTATATAGTGTTATTTTATAGTATATTAAAAAGATTGCGTAGTTTCGCTACTGTTAAAGCTTCGGGCCAGTAACTACACCGAAGGATGCGTCGCTTACACAGTTGTTCTAAAAGACCGAGCGCCTGGTCTCCTTGCGAATACGGTAGCACCATCGTATTACTAAAATACCGTTCTTACCGTTGTAGAGATAAGCTTGCAAGATGTGTGTAATAGTAGGCAGTTAAACGACGTAAGATACACAGAAAATTAATCAGTGTGTTTTGTACAAAATTCATCTCAACCACCGCCGAGGTGGCGACAGATACCCTAGGATTCATTGATTTAGGAGTACGTTAAACGGACGAACTTGACTATCCCCATAAACTAGGCAACCAGTTTTTCCGACTACGAATCCATTGATCCGTCTTGCAAAACAAGGTTGAGGCTCTGCATTATCACTTCGGCTGCAGCCATGTAACACTCAGAGAGGCAGGTAAACAGATCATGCTTGCTTCCCGAAACACTCGCCCTCTACCTCCTATGCAACCGAGTCTACTTTTTGGGGGGTCCCCCCATCAATGAAGCATCGCCTGAGGTCCAGATAACATTCAACACCAACTTCTTAATCTTCCACACACCCGCTTCGTCCTTGATCAGGTCAACGGAATACTCCCCGCCCACAGTGTACTTGGTTCCGTTTGGGTCCCTGCCCGTGCCGGGAGCCGCATGCTGTGCTGTTGAAGTGGCAGTAAGAGAAGCAGTATCGGCTCCATCCTGGTAATTCACACGGACCATGCTGATATTGTGCGTGGTATCCATGGGACCAACTCTATTGAGAACATTGGTGCGAATCAGGGAGAGGCCCTCCATGACTCTTTTTTTGTCATCATGAATTTCCATTGAAACGTCTTCTCCGGCCCAGGCCGAGTCGAAGAGTGCGGAGTCATGATGATCACTGGCAATGGCGGCTCGGTACAGGGCGTCGGCGATAGCCTCACGCTGGCTGAGAGAGGGGAGGGTTTGCGGGAACGACTGCGACATTTTCGCGGCTTGTGTTTGATAGAAGGATAGAGATGTACTTGTTGATTGTAGTCATGCTCAGTCTATCTATTTAAGTGCCGGATCATATAGGTTGAGTATGGGGATTTCATGTACGCGCGGCATGTGCAAATCTTCCCGCGGAATTCTCGGGCTTTGTCCGTTCCATGCCCCACTTATACTATATTATTGCGGAGTGCGGGGACTGTGGCTCCAGCATAAAAGATACGATACTCCGTATGAGTAAGCTTGATCTAGTCCATGCGCTGTGGTTCCGGGACTTAACGCACAGGTGCCTAGGTACACGCTCTTCGATGCGGAGTTGTTATATCGCTTTATTAATATTACGTATAATTATATATAATGTTAATACTTATTTAATTACTATTTTTATTTTAGTTTTCTTAAGTCCTATAGCTAACTATTATTTATTAATCTAATTTTTTTTTAATAGTGTTCTTATTTATAGTATTAAGATTATTTTATCTTTTTTTTTTATTATTTTAAGTACCGCTTTTTACTTTTTAATATAATACTTATATAAAGAACTTTATATATTTTTTAATTTTATAAATATATATTAGATTTAGGATTTTTTTTTTACTAGTATAGTTTTTTAAAATTTGAAAATATAGCTTTAGTAGTTTAAAATAAGTAATAAAATTTTTTTTAATAATAAGAACTTTAGTATAACTATTAATAATTTTTTAATTTTTTTTTAATACACTTTTAGACCTCTTTACTACTCTTAACTAAATTATAATATTTTATATATAGATTTAAACTATATTATATTTTTATATAGTATAAGGTAATAGTATAAAAATTATTAATTATAAAAAATTTATTTTTAGTAATTTTTAGTAGGTATAGTAGATATAGTAATAGTAAAAATATAAAATAATAAATAAAATATATTTAAGTAACTTTTTATAATTAGAGTATATATTTATATACTAATCGAATAAATAGTGTGGCTGTAGTGGCTGTGGTAGCGACCAAAAGGGAGTTTAAAAAAAAGAGGAGTATATACATGCCTTTATACTTAAAATAATTATAGTATTATAGTTAGTATTTACTATTACTACTATCTAATATTATTCTTCTATTCTTAATATCTTTATAGCACTCTATTATATATATATTTAGTATACCCTTTAGTTATTATATAATTATTATTATATAATTTATTTCTTTACGTTTATCCGTAGGAGCTATATTAACTTAGTATATACTACGTTCTTACTTAATATAGAGGTAGATAAAAACAGAGATACTATAATTTAAAACCTATTAAATATAAAATTTTTTTAAATTTTACAGCTAGTAGAGTAATAACTTAATAGATAACTTATTAAGCGGTAGCTATAATAATAGTAGAGTAATAACTATAAAATAATAATAGAGTATCTATAAATTATTATTATTATTTTAAGTAGATCTATAAATAGAACTATAGGCCGTATACAGCGCGTTTAAATTATATTTTTTTTTCTATACTATATAATACCTTCTAAAATATCTTTTTTTTCTTTTTTTTCTTTTTTAGATTATTATAGCTAGGAGGACTTCAAAGTCTACTTTTAGGCGCCTAATAATTATAACTAACCCTAGCTAGTTAATAGTAATAATAGTAATAATAATAATAATAATAGTAATAATAGTAATTTTAACTTTTACTAAAAATCTAGATAACTAGTAGAACTATATTAAAGATTACCTAATACTAAAGTATTATTATAAGTTTATAGAGGAGGCTAGTCTTTTTAGAGGACTGTCTTCCCTCAACGTTTTTAGTTCTAGGTTAGTTAGACTCTTTATATTTAAATACAAAGTAATCCTTAACCTTAATAACATTTATAGCTTATACTTATATAATAATATAATAGAGCTAGTAAAATAGTAACTTAAGAGTACTAAAGGCTTACTAAGTAAGGTAGAGGGCAATATACGTTTAAGGATAGGCGAGGAGGAGTTTTTTAGGGCGGCGCGAGGAAGACGGGCGCGGCTCATTTTATAATTTATACTAGTTGTTGTATAATTTATCTAGGTCGGAAACGACGATAAAAGAGATCCTAAGAATCCTGCCTGGGTACAAGCGGCACCCAAGTCTGAGGATGGCTTCTACAAATATTCGAGCAGGACATGACCTGTTCGAGTTAACAACTTGGCGGCTGTCTCTGCAGTATGTCTCTTCAGCAAATCGACACCCCGTCGAATGACGTCTCTGAGAAATTACCGCTCGAACAATTGAGCTCGGCCATTAGTGAGAATGCCGGCATCGTGAGCGGGTACCTCGCGACAAACCACCTCCCACAGCCGTCTTTCGAGGCCGATGGGCCCAGCGTAATCATCCCTGTAAACGCACCACCAAACGTTCAATTGGCAAGACAGAAGCTCCTTGCAGCATCGCTTGAGCTCTTTCAACTCGCGACAGGGCCCAGCGACTTCTTACCTAACCTGGCCACCGGTGTAAGTGTTTTCAATATCGTTAAGCCTCTGTTCGGTTCCCGCTCTGACTCCTCAGTTCCAATACATCTCCTGCCTGACCTGGCTCTGCCAATACAAGATTTTTCACCTTGTTCCCCTCGATGCCTCGATTAGCTATGATGCTCTCTCCACTGCTTCGAAAGTCTCTGTGCAACGTCTCAAGGCCATCATTCGCATGAGCATGATCAGCGGCCTCTTCCGAGAGGATGTTGATGGAGGATCTATGGTTCACTCGGCCACTTCAGCACTTCTGGCTCGCGACCCCGTCGTCTACTCCTACGCCACACACATGTGCGGTGGCTCTGCACCCGTAGCCCAGAAGATGGCCGCTGCTGCCCCAAAGTGGGGGCCCGACTCGACCCAGCCGTACGAGACAGCGTTCAACGTCGCGTTAGACACCGACCTGCCATTCTTTGACCATCTCTCGCACAACCCAGACAAGATGGCCGAGTTCTCGGCATACATGCGCAACGTACGAAGTAGCGACACCGTGTCACTGCGTCATCTGACGGCCGGTTTCGCGTGGGAGGGCATCCGCGAAGACGGCGTCGTCGTGGATGTTGGAGGATCCACGGGTGACGCGGCTATTGCGATTGCAGAGGCGTTCCCGCATCTCAAATTGGTAGTACAAGATCTGCCGGCCAATGCGGACAATGGACGGAACATGTTGGACTCTTCACCAGATAAGGCGTCGCTCGCGGCACGCATCACCTTCCAAGGACATGACTTCATGGAAAAACAACCTGTACGAGGCGCGTATGTGTATCTCCTAAGGACGGTCTTGCATGACTGGACGGACGCGCAAGCGGCAAAGATTGTACGCAATCTCGTCGATGCAATGAAGGATAGGCCGAGCTCGAAGCTACTTATCATGGATACCGTGCTTCTCAAGCCCGGGTCGGTACCTGTGTCTATTGAGCGTCTCGTCCGGGTCAGAGATATTGGCCATGCTCCAGACGTTCAACAGTAAGGAACGGGATCTGCATGATTGAAAGGCATTGCTTGCGGATGCTGATGCCGGATTGCACTTGGTCAATGTGGTCCAGCCATTTGATAGCGCTTTGTCGGTCTTGGAAGTGACCCTTGATAAATGAGTTATCTACGTGTAGGTACATAAATTAGCAAAGAGATTATCAAATGCAGCTTTACTGCTATGTCTTTTTAACAATCTGAATAAATGTAGCGTCTAATATGGACAAATCTGTCCAAAATTTGGACAGTGATATCAAATTATCAAGCTAGGAACGTGCGTTTCAGGAGTTACCAACTGAAGGAGATATGCCTTAAAGAGCATCTTGGAAATGGGAGAACGTGTGTGAAATGAAAGAAACAGGGTAGCAAAGATTCATCTACAATTTATCTACATAATTAGCTACATTCAAGAGACACTGATCCAGGTACCTTTCCATGCAAGTCGAGCTGCTCCTCTACATTGAGCATCATTTCGTCAATAGTATAGGCGTCGCGATGAGTTAAATTGAACGCACAAATGCTTCTTTTATGCCGCATACTCTCCCTCTGGTGCACACTCGAGAATTAGCTTGCCCCTGGCTCTGCCCGTCTTCAATCTTTGGTATGCTTCCCTCAAATCTTCAAACTTGTACTTTGAGTCAATAACAGGCTTAACCTTGCCCTCAACCATCCACTCGGCAATCTGCGAGAGGGTTTCACGATCAGGTTTGCCGAAGACAGTTAGATGCTGTCTTTTTGCACCACTCAGGAATCTTGGCATGTATTCCGCCATCATCATAAATTGTACAAAGCTCAAATGGTGACTCACTGCCACTGTGACAAATTTCGCATCAGGACTCGTGTATGCGTCTGCTTCCCAGAACAGATTGTGATCGTTGCCAACGTAGTCTACAACAAGGTCGTACTTGTACGGCGAGTCTTTGAGAGCCTGTAACACGTTCTGTGTCTTGTAATCGATGACTTCGTCGGCACCCAGAGATTTGCAATGCGCGACATTGGCAGTAGAGCAGGTCACAGTCACATGGCGTCCTTGGCATTTGGCAATTTGGATACCGAAACCTCCCACCCCTCCCGATCCGCCATTCAAGAGGACTCGCGAGCCCGGCTTGGAGTAAGGTAAGATAGATGAATAAGCAGTGAGCCCAGCCATAGCGATGCCGGCGGCATTGATGATGGATAATCCTGTCGGTATAGGCACTGTCTGGTTGACAAGCGCAATCCCATACTCTGACATAGCCCCTCCATACATAAAGACTGTCCCGGCGCATCCAAACACGAGTTGTCCTGGCTTGAGCGTTGAACCTGGCGCAGGCTTGACAATATAGCCAGCAAAGTCATTTCCTGGCGAGGCAGGTTTGGGAAAGGCCACCCTATGGAGGAATTGGAATTCGGAAAGTCTGTAGTCAGCTGGATTAAGACCAGCAGCAAGAATTCGAACCAGGTGCTGGTTGGCCTGGGGCTGGAGCATAGGAACATTGTTCAGTGTCAGGTTTTTCTCGAGGCCACCGGCTGTGGACATGTATTGCCAGCTGCGAAACGAGGATGGAATACCCTTGGTAGCCATAATGATCGTCTTGTTTGTAACTGTGAAAGTTTGTTCTTGTGAAAGCGTATCCTGGAGCTCAAGTCGATAAGCTCCGAGCGTCTATCAAAAGGCAGTTGAGTGGAGAAGTAAAGTTGCGGACCGTCTCACCTACAGCTCTGTGCTGTCTTTGTCCCCTTTCGTCGTATCCCTGCCTCGCTAAACCCAGACGAAAATTCCACGGAGATTTTTCCTAACCAATATCCGGAGAATTCTGCTCGTTAACTCCGGTCAATATTCCGTCCAACCCGATAGGCTTAGGATAGAGACCGACTATGCGGAGGGGAACGTTCTGAAAATGAATAGTATATATAATCCTCCAAGGCGCCAGCAGGCTGTCAAGTCTAATCGGGATTGGTCCTGAATTTTTGCGATTGATTTTTAGATATTTCACACGCTGGCGACCATCGAAGCTAAGATGACGGAACCCAAGCACCCGTCCCGGATCGACGACGTCGAGGCTGGGCTCGAATCAAGCTCCTCGCGACAGACGGCGAATTTGACTGACGCTGCGGACCCTGCCGTCGTCTTGGAGCGCAAGGCCGGCCACGAGCATGACGCCTATCCAGAGGGCATCGCCCTCATCTCCATCCTGGCCGCCGTAGCCGTGTCTTTTTTCCTTGTCTTCCTAGATATGGCCATCATGTCCACGGTGACGCCGGCCGTCACAGATCAGTTCAACGCGCTCATCGACGTCGGCTGGTACGCCAGCGCCTACCAGCTGACCAGCGCCGCCTGTACGCCCCCGACTGGCAAGATCTATACCTTCTTCCGCATCCGATGGTCCTTCCTGGTCTTCTTCCTGATCTTCGAGATTGGCTCCGCCTTGAGCGGCGCCGCTACCTCGTCAAACATGTTTATCGTGGGGCGCGCTCTGCGGGCCTCTTCACTGGCATGATGACCATCGTGGACAACGTGCTCCCCCTGCACAAGCGACCGGCCATTCTAGGAGCCATCATGGGCCTTGGGCAGCTCGGCATCGCGGGCGGTCCCCTCATCGGCGGCGCATTCACCTCCAACACCCACGCCACCTGGCGGTGGTGCTTCTACCTCAACCTCTGCCTCTCCCCCGTCATCACTATCACCTTCCTCCTCAACACGATCCCCGAGGCCGAGGTGAAGCCGCATTGGCGGAGCGTGCTCGCCACGGCCGTCAAGTCGCTGGATCTCGTCGGCTTCGTGCTCATCAGCGGGGGCGTGCTTATGTTCCTCTTAGGGCTCCAGTACGGCGGGAACCAGTTCGCATGGAATAGCTCCGTCGTCATCGGCCTGATTGTCGGGGGAGTTGTCAGCTTCTCGGTGTTCCTCGCGTGGGAGTACCACCAAGGCGACGCTGCTATGGTGCCGTGGGCCATGCTCCGGAGCGGCATCATCCACGCGGCCGCTATAACGGGGTTATTCAACTACGGCGTCATGCTCGTGGCCGACTACTATCTCGCCATCTACTTCCAGTCCGTCAAGGATGACACCCCGCTGGAGAGCGGTGTCCACATGCTGCCCACCACGCTCGGCATGCTCCTGTCCATGGTGACAGCCGGCGGCCTCACCCAGACTACGGGCTACTATCTCCCCATGGCAATCATTGACCCGTGCATTTCCGCTGTCGGATACGGGCTCCTATCGACCCTTTCTCCCACGACGTCTACGGCACGCTGGATCGGCTATCAAATCTTGTACGGCGTGGGCAGCGTGTTTGGAAACAGCAGCGTAAGACTCCACATCCTTCCCCACCAAGCTCATTAAAGGTACATACGCTGGCATGACTACCAAACAGCCCTACATGGCGGTGCAGAACCTCGTGCCGTTGCGCCAAGTGCCCCAGGCAATGGCCATCGTCTTGACCGTGCAGACCTTCGGTAGCTCTGTGTGGCTCATCGTCGCCAACGTCATCTTCAACAACAGTCTTCACGAGCTGCTGTTGAAAAACGCGTCCGTGATCGGCCTGGCGCCTGACTTCGTCATCGGCGCGGGCGCCCGCAGCGTGCACAGCCTGGGCCTCTCGGGGGCTGCAGGCGCTGCTGGACTCGTATGCCAAGAGCATCGACCGCGTCATGTATTTGGGCGTGGGCCTGGCGGCGGGAGCGCTTGCGTTTTGCTGGGGCTTAGCTTGGCATAATATTCTCGAGATCAAGCAGAAGGAAGCGTTAGTGGCTGAGAGGAAAGCCGGTTCGGTTGATGAGGGACAAGGTGTTGAGGAAAAGGTTACTAAGACATATGCTTCAACGGACTAAGCCCTCATTCCATTCAATAGCCAATTAATGCTCAAATCTATTTCTTAGATCTATAGATATAAGAAACTTTTATAACTTTACTTTTCGCTTATCTTATACAATCTTAAGATATCTTATAATGATACCTTTTATATAGAGCTGTATAGCTTGAAATGCTAGTAGTAGTTTTGGTGATAGGAATCGGGCGTCGCGCTGTCCTAAGCATTAGCCCATCTACCTCAGTAAAGGTCGCTTAAAGATCTGGTGAAATGCAACCGTGGCTGCAGCTGAAAGGATAAGCCCCGAAAACGTGCAGAATCCTGGGAGGATCCGGAGAGAAACTCCGCGGAACTTGCCGCCAACTCCGAGGACTCCCGAAACCAACGTGGTCTTTGCTTTCCCCGGCGTGTGCGTCCTACGACAACGGTATGCTCCCATAAGCCGCCACAATTCCGCGGTAAAGTCCAAGACGAATGTTTGCAGAGTCGAGTTAAGATGGACAGACCAAAGACGGGTCGTAGCGCCAGATGGGGCGCGGCCTGCGCTCCGTGTGCGGCAGCAAAGACACGCTGCATTCGCACCCAGTCTTCGGGGTCACAACAATGTGATCGATGCCGAAGTTTGGAGAAAGACTGCGTGGGTCAAACTTCTGGTCCAAGGAAGAAGAGACAGGCTAAGTCCTCGTAAGTCCATGTTCATGCCCTGTTATGCTCTTTGCGCATCAACACCTTGCAATAGCGTGGGGTGGGCATGAGCTCTGCCCCTAGGGAGTTCACTGCCCGTACCACTGCCCTTATCCCTACCCGATTATTTTCGTCAGGGTTCAACCGATATTCAACCGCTAAACTGCTTTATACTCATCCACGTTGGACCCACTGTTGACTCTGCCTGACCAGTGCCAGTTATGACACGAGAATGGCTCTGCCGGAAGGGGGACTAAATAATTTGGTTTACTCATCGAGGACGCCCGGAGGGGAAAGCTCAACTATACATGGCAGTTCATCCAATGGTAGTCTGCATTACCTCGCAAACAACCATTCGGCATCATCGATTAGCACCTCACCCCAAGCTCAAGTCACTCTAAGCCGGCTCGAAACTGCTCCGAACGCCCCAGCGCATGACTTCACCCCTAGCGCACCCACGGGTCCAACATGCTCCTGCATGGCAACAATAGACATGGACGATCTTGTCCCCGTGGAGTCTGACGAGACTTTGTTGTCCATCTACAGGAATCAGCTGTCTGGTCCGTTGCCTTTTGTCATCATTCCAGCTGGCACAACGCCAAGACAACTGCAGGCAAGTCGTCCATTTCTCATGAAGGTAATCAGAATGGTAACTTCCGTCCGCCATCTTCGATTGGTGAGGGGACAGAGCCGCGCCGTTATGGAACATATCTCTAATGCCATACTCATGAGATCTGAGCGCTCGTTGGATCTCCTCCAAGGCATTCTGGTTTTCCTAGGATCCTACCACTACCATTGCATGGCTCATGCGCAGTTCAACAATCTGATCCGCCTAGCAGTTAGCTTGGTAGAAGATCTAGATTTGAGTACATGCCCCAAGTCTCAACAGAGGAGGAGTCAGCTGCCTTTGGTACGTGCCGAGGAGCCCGTGTCCAGAACGAACGAAGAGAAGAGGGCACTACTTGGCGTCTGGTATATGAGCTCAAAGTGAGTCTCGCAACGCCTGAATGGAGCTTCATAAAGGACAAAACTAACTCGATAGCAGCGCTGGCCTTGTCGTGAAACAGTTAGCATTCACAAGATACACCAAATATATGGACCAATGCCTCAAAGATCTTGACGATGCTAGAGAATACAAGACAGACCAACTTGCCATACAGTTGGTCTGCATCCAGCGACTCACCGAGAGAATCTTCCACTTCCATAGTAGTGATTCACCGGTGGACGAACAGCGAGATTCGCCCGAGCCTTCATCGATGGCGCGCCTGGAGGCATTCCGAGTTGAGCTAGACAGCCTCCGGAACGCACTACCCACTCATCTTAAATCCGATTGTAAGATTCCCCAAGTATTTGAAAATGACGCCGCCGGTGCTTCGCTAACTCAGTCTGCGAGCCCAGACTTTCTATCTTGCTATCACAATAGTGCTTACCTGCGGATCTTTGCGCCTCTACTGGCAGGTTCACACCTACCAGATGCGGAATCTCAATCCTTCGCCTCGCTCCAGCTTTCAGGCGTGCCGATAGCCGATGTCTTCTCACATTTCACTGCCGCACTCAAGGCTTGGCTCGAGAATTGGCTTGCCATCCCGGTTTGCTCCTACTTCTACATGCCTCAGCCCGCCTACACCCAATTGGTCCATGGCGCCATGATGCTATCTCGATGGGTAAGAGTGGCCGGGCCCAGCGCGGTCAAGCTTTCCAGTGCCGGCTCGGCCGTGTCGCAGAAAGAATTCACGGGTCCCTGGCAACCAACACCTGCGCTCAGCGGCGTGCCTTCATGTCCAGATCTGAGCTTGCCGAGACCTCCAGCCTCACTATTCACCCAAGTCGCGTCCGCACAGATACTCAACACGCTCAGGGCCAAGGTCGCAGCGCAACCCCATCTTCAGGTTGATGTCCTCGGCATCTTGGACACCATGGGAGCTCGTTTCGAGGCCGCAAAGAAGGAGATGGCCGCAGCGCAGGGGGTGGATTGGGAGAATGATACATGGGACTTTGCTGCAGAACATTTGAAGATGAAGAAGGCTAGGGTCGAGAAATGGTGTGAGATGGTCGCCATGGCGGCAGGCAGGGGGAGCCCGCTGACCGATGCCCATGACAGCGTTTACGAAGAGGGCAGAGAGGCCATAGATATGTTGCCAGAGCGGAGCGTCGACGATTTCGGACGGGTAACATCAGGCTATGATTGGGACAACATGCAGTGGGAGAGTGTTATGTTTGATGAGATCTTGCAGGACATTCATACCTGAACTGTCTTCAAGCCCGTCGATGGAAACACTGGCATGCTGGTTGATTTGTTATTCGTGAGCGTACCAAACATGGAAATTTAACGGTTGGATTCGAGGTCTCCGTCGAGCGTCCGGACTTCTCAGCAACAAGGGCCCGGGCACTTACCCGTATGTTCTGGCACCGGTTTAAGCCCTGAGATCACCCACAGACGACGACTACACATCTACGCACGTGGATGAAAATGAGTAATCTTGGCTCTGTGCTTGATACGAGATGACCCATCCCACGGCACTGCAGGGGTGGCCAAGTTGCTGGTCTCTCAATGCCCGACGCCCAGAATTATGCATGTGCAAGTAGAAGTTATGTGCAATACACCCCTGGAGAGATTCCCCTAGCGCTACCCTCTTAGCCAGAGTGAGTGTACATACGAGAAAACGATAGCACAGCCCTAAAAGTGTATACTGTAGTTACAGGGGTAAGTATTATTAATTTACTATATTTTTTATCGGTTTCTACCCTATCTTACTAAAATACTCTAGTCTATAAAAATAATATAAATTTTAACTTTTTATGTATTTTATATAGTAAAAAGACAGTCTAAAGATTTAAAAAAGCTATTAGACTTTAATAAAAATACTAATATTAATACTAATATTATTTTTAGATTTAATTACTTTTACTTTTTAATTATTGCGTATATAAACTAATACTTAATAGTGTTCCCTTACTATATTTATATTTCTAGATTAAGATCTAGACGTACTTACTACTTTACGAATATTAATACTAATATTAGTAAGGTAATATAGGCCCGTATAAGTATCTAGATTTCGCTCTTTAATACGGAGCTATTATATCGCTTTATTAGTATTACGTATAATTATATAAAGTTAATACTTATTATTTAATTAATTTACTACTAACCTGCCTTTTTACTATTATTATTATTTTTACGCTACTTACTTATATTTAAGAAATCTTAGATTTATATAGTATTAGTATACTTATTAACTCTCTCTTTTATAGCCTGCTTTTTTAGAGTAAGCTTACCTTTCTTTTAGTTTTAATAGCTATACTTTTTAATAATTATTTAAAGAGGAAAAAGTTAATTTTAAATATATTAGTAATTATTTTTATAAAGGAAATCTATTTTTACTTATATAAGTAAAAGACCTCTTTAATAAAAATAGGTAGATATACGGGTTTACTTTTCTAAAAATTTAAAATATAGTTTTAAAAGTTTAAATTTTTATTATTTTTTAATAGTCTTTAGTTTAGCTTTTATACTTTTACTAATAATTTTACTTTTTTTCTTTACGTACTTAATATTATTATTAATAATATTAGTAATCCGCGTATACTTATAGTAGTTAAGGGAGTTATTTATAGTATTATTAATAATAAAAATTATTATAATTTTTATTTTAGCGGGTTTAGTATTAGATATAACTATTAGCTATAAATATAAAAGCTCGATTAATATACAAATATATATAAATATATATAACTATTAGCTTTTAAGTTATAGTTAAGATATTAGCGAAGAGAATAAGAATAATATTAAATAAAGCGTTTTTATAAATTACTATTCTTTATAGTATTATAGTTAGTATTTACTTTTACTACTACTTAATATTATTATTCTTTACTTTTATTATATATTTGTATATTAATCGAACAAATAGTGTGGCTGTGGTGGCTCGGGGCGACCAAAAGGGGTTTCAAAAAGGAGGAGTATGTGCATGCCTTCATTATACTTTTATTAAATATTTATTTTTACTCTAATAATAGACTGCCTTTTATATTCTTATTTAGTACACCTTTTTACTATAATTAATATAATATTATTTATATTAGTTATTATATAATCTATTTAGGTTAGTAATAACGAAAAAGGAGAATCTAAGTATCTAGATTTAATAGAAGATTTAGTACGTAGTTATATATTAATATATATACTAAAGATATTATACTTAGTAATCTAATACTAGTATATTTTATTTATTTTATATTATTATTTTTTTTATAAGAACTATAGCTACTTTTTTTATAAAATAGCGTTTTTATTTATTAAGATTAATATAAAATAGAAATACTATATAAAAGTTTTATTATTATAATAATATAGCCTATCTATAATTTAAACCTAAATATTATTAAAATAGTTTAGTAGTAAATAAAAACTAATATAAATTTACTCTAGATATTAATACTAAATTAGCGTAATACTAATTAAAATATTTTTTATAATTAATTTAAAATACTATTTTAAAGAGCTACTTAAAAATTTTATTATAAATATACGGAAGTATATAAAAGTAGTAATTAAAATTAAAGATTACTATATAAAGTATTAATTAAAAATAAAAACTTTTCTTTTTATAGTAAGAACTTATACTTACGCTATATATTATATATATAAATTAAATAAGTTTTAGCTAAAAAAAATGATTTTTAGTATTACCTCTAAAGGAGGCGAATTAGGAATAATACTTACTCCTGCAACTATAGTATGGCGAGGAGACACCCGCTGCATCGGCAGTGCCAACGTGTCGAAGCGCGCAAGGTCGCTGGCAACGAGAAAAGCGGCGCATGCTGCGCCCGCTATCCTTAGAAGGCAAGAAGAGCACAAACTGCATGTGATGTCACAAGTGCGCTGGTGAGTACGAGCAGCTGGCCTCGTTCTCCATAGGTAACGCCCGAAAAGCCTCCCGTTGATCGCTTTGCCGGCCTATGGCTCGATTGAACATCAGAGGTCGGCTCATAGCAACCCCCGCTGACAATAGCCTCACGATTCAGGTAGGCCCGCTTGCGGCTGTGGAGTCGCAATCTCATCATTTTCGGTGAAGTTGCGGGGTGCTCACGGCTCCCGTTCTTAATATCCTCTCTAGGCAATAATAATACACGTGCGCGAGGCAACCGTACCAGTAGAAGTTAATAGATTTAATAAAATAGTATTATTAAAGTTATAGTCTAGAAGTATAAACTATAGTTAATAAAATTACTTTATTATATATATAAATTCTTTACCTATCTACTATATTTATATTTATTTATATATTCTCTATCTCTATTTCCGCAATTATTATACTATTTAATAATAATAATTATTTTAGATATAGCTATACTACTACTTTATCTAAAAAAGTAATATATTAAATAATTTTATAAACTCTATACTAATACACTATTTAATTTAGGACTTCTTAAAAAGGGTAAAAAGTAGTAAATTAAAGAGAATCTCTATAAATATATATATTTAGCTAAGCTTACTTCTAAAAGTAATAATTTTAAACTATAAATTAGGCTTTTTATACTAATCTAACTACTATATTACTATTTAAGATTAGAATTCGACGTAAGTAAGTAATTACCCCTTTTTTATAATAAATAACTAATCTTAATAGGACTTTTATAATAGTATATTAAGAATAAGTTACCTAAAATTAAAAAGCTTTTTAAAAAAAACTATAAAGAAGGCCTTATAAAAGACCTATAAAACCCTTTCTATTATAAAATACAAAAAAAAAAAAAGTATATTTTAATTTTTAGAGGGGGTAAATTATTTTAAAAAAATAACCTACTATAATTTATAATTAGCGTATTAAATATAGATCGCGAGATTACTATATAAATTATTATAGAAAAATTATTCTCCCGTTCTTAAGAAGATGATATTACTAGAAATAACTTTAGGGCGCTCGTTCATTGATGCTACTGGCTATACTATATTAGCATTGTAGGTGTGGTCTAGCTATCAAACATCCCTTCACCCCCAATGACATCCCAGCACCCTCCCTCAATAAAGGAGTACGCTCGCGAGAAGACAGATGACAATGCAGCGTGCGTCCAGTCCTCTCTCTCGTTAGCAGAGACCAACCTGGCCAAGCCTTTCTCCCGAGTGTTCGAGTTGTTGGATTCCAAGTCTTGGATGCATCTATCAACGTGCAGTTGCTCGAATGCCAGACAAGCCATATACCGCGCGATGCCCGGATCCCTGTTGATGCCACCACGCCGAAGCCGTCGGTTGAACAGCCTAGAATGTCGATCTGAATCAGCGTTCTTCCACTTCGCTTCATGGGGAGGAGGAAGAGTTACCTGCGAACTTGCGATGGCAAATATCTTGCAGTGCTGGATCTTCCTGGACTTCCCAGTCAATGTGCGGAAAGAGGTCTCCGTCACCGGATTGTTTGAGGTTTTGGTGTGTACATCTTTCGAAGAAAGCCATGAAGCGAGCCCACTCGTTGTCGCCTTTGTAGGTTAGGCTGTAGATTACGAGACCGAGTCTGCTACCGGGGAAGCGGGATAGCTGCACGCGAATGGCAACGCAGTCTTGATCGGGCATTGTTTTCTACCTAAGTACTACAGCAAGATCAGTATATTCTCTTTGGAGTTTCGATGTGGACCCTATGGCCGGAGGACTAACGATGGACAGGCAGTGGCGGTATTTATGGAACGTAGCGCGGTCAGAATTATTGCTATTCTCTTCCGTAACCCCGCTTCATGATGCATACTTGAAACTGAAATTTACAGTCTCTGCAACGTCCCAATCTTCCTGCTTTGCCTCATCACCGAAAATCCTCAGAGCCTTCACTCTCAGGCTGTAAGTTCCTTCCTCCAGCACAGTTCCATCAGCTAGCAAACCATTGAAAAAGATCCTTAAACTGCCCAGCGACTGATACGTTAGAGGTGAGCCAAACAAGCTCCCAACCTCTTTTCCACCGTGCAAGACATCGACGCGTACTAACGCGCTTCCAACGAGCAACCCAATGACCACATTTGGCTGCGTACCCTCGTCGCCACTGTCCATCGGAGGATTCTTCGGATCGGGGCGTGGGATTGTGTAGGTCGTGTTCGCAGGTACCGGATTGTTGTACTGTGCCATGTACACGAGAGAGGGCTGGGTGACGGGAGTAGAGCGCATGCTACCGGCCACACCTAGGTAGGGAAGCACAAGAGAATTATTGGAAGACATACCGTCGAGAGCGATAAAGCCGCTGTAGACAGGAAGGAGTGTTGCATTGGCAGAAGCTGGGGGAGTGCAGGTGACAGTTACATCAACGGATGCTCCCGCAGGAACCGTGATTGAGCTATACACATGTTACTCCAGTGACTCTAAAAATAACTTCATAGATGTATCGACTTGCCTCGTACTGAACTGTAAATCTGCCCAGTCTTCAAAAATCGGATTCGGGAAACCAGCTGCTCGCAGGGCGCCGTCATAGCTTTCCTGCAGCGTATACATAGAGACGGCCTTTCGATGCTTTAGCTCGAACACAACTTCTTCGGTTCCAGTGTTCAGGACGCTGAAAGTCCGGTTATTCACAAAATGGTCGGTGTCATTCCACGCTATGCTGTCGATACTCAGTTCAGCCGTGGTATGAGCGGCATTCCACACTTGTACAAGGCCTGAACCTTGTTGTGGAACAGGAGCTAGGATATCTGAATCGATTTTACCGCCATCATGCCAAATAACTGGTTTTGATGTAGTTGTGAGGATACGGCGCAGGCGTTGAGTGTCGAGGCTGCTTCGCGCTTCCTTCAGCAGGGCGAACGCGGAAGCCACAAGAGGAGCGGCTGTACAAGGATCTTCAGCGAAGAATACTAAAATTAACATGAAATTCCTACTTACCCATGGACGTGCCAGTCATGACTCGGTAGCTGCCCCCGTTGGTCAGATAGGTGCTGAGGATGTTTTCACCAGGCGCGACGACGTTCGGCTTGACGCCTAGCTCCCAACTCGGACCCCAGCTGGTCAATGAGTTCGCAAGAAGGCCACCGGTATCCCGGTTTTCGAGCTCCTCCAAATGAACTTCGGTGTTGTTGCTGCTAGGAATGCTGACAGTGACAGTTGAGCCTTGTTTGAGCAAGGATAACCACTTTTCGGCGACATACGGCGCTACTCTGGCAACGCCTTCTATGCCGTCCGCATAGACGATGGGGTCGTCTCTCATTGTCCTATCAAATCTTAGTACAGTGTCATGATACATGTCTGCCTTCCATCGGCCTGTGGAATGCTGAACCTGGGGTAACACAGAACCCCCGAAATCTCGGCATGGCACCGATAAGGACAAAGTTGTCGTGTTGTACATTGAACACTCACAGGTTACTTCCCGTTCCATCGTAGTACAGCATGTATCGTCCACCCTTTGCCGCTATGTTGCCGCCTTGATCCGGAGGGTAACATCCGGTAGTTTTAGCATCAAGAAACTGCAGAAGCACTATACTCTTGCTCAAATCTGTACCGTCCGGAAGCGGACTGCAAGCGTTATTTGCGTCTACAGCAGACCAGAGAGCGAGGTTAACCCCAGAAGAAAAGCTGGGTTCGCCCACCAGTACACCGAAACTTGTCGAGGTGGAGTTAGCGGTGGTGTAGGAACCGCGGGGCACAAGCACCGGAAACTTTGTGTTTGAAACAGCTCCAACAGCAGTGACTTCGAAACCTGTGGCGGGCGTGGATGTATGAAACATTCCGAAACCGCCATCATTGCCCGCTGAGATGGCAAATTGAACACCCGACTCGACGATACGCGAGGCCACGGAGGCAAGTATATTGCCAGCCCAATCAAATTGACTGCTCAATGTTAGCCTCAGTACGACTAATTGAAGGATAGCAGGAGCATGATGGACGCCGATGCAGAAGTGTTCAGTGTGTGTTACGCAGAAAAGCTATTACACCAGCAGACTCAACGGCATGGAGATGTTGGTGTTGCAATATTCTGGGATTACACAAGATCGTGCATGGTGTCCATGGTGAGAAGGGTACGCACAAGCCGTTTGAGTACGAGATAATGTCAGCACCGTCCTCCACAGCGCGGCCAAAGGCTGCCAGCTGTATCTCATCAGTCGTTCCAGATATACAGTTCCAAATCCTGTAAGCGGCGAGCTTGACCCCAGGTGCACCTCCTGAGAATCCGTACTTGGTTCCCCGAAGCTGAGCAGCAACGGTACCTGCTACGTGAGTACCATGGCCAAAGCAATTGTCCATTGGATCATCATCGGGTTCCGGCTCCGTTACGCCAGCTCGGAAGTTATCGCCCACAAAATCGTATCCTTTCTCTACCAGACAGTTCTTGCCAAAGCAGCCACCCAGCGCTGGATGTGTGTAGTCAACACCGCTATCAATGATGGCAACTTGAACGCCTTTTCCGGTGACCCCTTCAGCATGGAGTTTGTCGATTTGCGTCGTGACATGGGGAGAAAAAGGCTTTTCCTCCTGGTTCTGACGCTTGAGTCGCTCGGATGTAGAGTTGGCGAAATCAAATGGCGATTGTGTCTCGGGCATCTCCGGCTTCGATGATGATCGAACTGGCCATATAGAGGCGACTTCGGCTTTCGCATTGATCCGTGAGACAAGATCTGAGCTGTTCCCGTTTGACGATGTATTCGAGGGCTTAAGACGGAAGGAGACGCCGTTGAAAAAGCGGAAGCTCAGATCCATGCGGTGCTCAACGGCGACGCCATCGGCGGCGAGAGATTCGTAAAAACTGGATGAAGTAGCATTGTCGACGAGCTCAACGATATAGACGTTGGGTATAGCATCTCCCGTTTGTAACGACGCCGAAATGGACCGTACGCCGATGGCAAAAGCCACAGCCTGAGCGAACTTCATGCTGAGCCGCATCAGACGTTGGATCACTTACTCCGGAGTGCACACAGTACTCAAATTCAGACAAGTTGCCGTCTCCGGCGGTGTCAAAGGAAAATGGCCAGCGCAAGCTGTGATGCTTGGGCGTCTAATTTTTCATATATAGATGAGCCCACGCCCGCCCTCTGGGCTCTCCGCCGCTAAGGGCCATGGTGACAACTGCATTGGGCAGATTGCAGACATGCTCGTTGCAGATGTTTCTATAACTGGAGATGTCAGGAGGTTTTGCACGAGCAGCTGGAGATAGATCGCGGGAGTCGATCAGTTCAGAGGATATTGAATCTTGGCGTCTATGCTAGTTTAGGTCTTAGCGTCGGAAGAATGACAGGGCGCAAACCCAGACGCAGCCTCATTGTCACGCTCCTCTTTGACCTCTACAATATCCTGCCGTCGCAAAATGCAAGCTTATCACCAACCGGGGTTATTCAATGTTGCATGCGCAAATTGACATGTTGTGAATGCACCGGCCGCTACAAAGCCCATTTGGACACTCGGGTGCTTTCGCGCGATTCAAGCCGTTGTGGACCGGAGTCATGGCCCCGCCGATAAATTTGCGTCATGCTATGGGATCAGGACATCCCAGGAGACCTTCACCGGCATCGAGATGTGTCTTACCGATGAGGAACGACTGTCTATCCCAAATGCGCTCTACTCCCTAAATCTCAACCACACAATCTCTGCGGGCTTTGTGTTGAAAGCCATCTTCGTCTTCATCGGCGGGCTTTTCTGCGCATCTACAGCCATTACCGATTCGCCGACCTTTTCCACCAGCTCAATCAAACTGAAAGCCTGCAACAACCTGCACAAAGCGAACTTGACCTCCATTGTAGCCATATTCTTCCCCAGGCACGACCGCGGTCCACGATTGAACGGAAAATACGCCCATGTATCGGGTTTTCGACCTGAATCCCAGCGGTGGGGGTTGTATTCGTTGGCATCGGGCCCATATATATCTGTGCGACGGTGCACGCTGTCGAGGCCCATAATGACCGTTGTACCTGCTAGGACACCAACGGGAGAGGTCCCTGCTGGGCCACCGCCTGTAGGGAGCGAAGTGTCTTTCAAGGCAGTACGGGTGTTTATGCCGACGGACGTGTGTACACGCATGGTCTCTAGCACGACACTGTTCAGCAACTCCAACCCATCGAGTTGCGTTGGGTTGGGTGCGTTTGACCCGAGCGTCCCTGAGATCTCTGAGCGCAGTTCACGCAAGACATTTGGATGGCGGACAAGCTCGTAGAGCGCCCATGTGATGATGATGGCCACAGAGTCCCTACCACCAACAATAACCGATATTATCTGATCTTTCAGGACATGTTTTGGAACACCCTGGGCGGACAGCACACCCAGGAGTGACTGCGCCTTTCTGTCCCGTTCTTCCGGGGTCTCCGATTTCTCTGGCGAGAAATTGTGTACAACCTCGTCGAGGTAGTTGTTTATCGTCTCGTACGCTTTACCGTCATGGGGAAGTAAAGCCCCAAATCCGCTGAACAGGTTCCTCCAGGTGTTCCTGTTCTTATGCTGTTGAATCGCGTCTCGCAGACTTTGGTCGTTACTGAGCAGTGTGTACGTGGAAGTGCCGTAGAATACGTCCGAAACAACGTCGATGGCGAAACGATTAAGCAGATCGAGCGTATCGTGGGGCTGTCCATCAGAGAGGACGCGTATCAGATTCTGGGTGTGTTTTTCCGTCACGGCGTAATCCGTAGGGCGGATTTTGGCTACGTGTGCGACGAGGTGGTCGCGGTTCGTTTGCCAGGCCTGGCCATCAGTTGTCAAGATGGAATTTCGCATCAGACTGCTCCAGATCTTACGATAAGTGTCTCCTTTACCGAAATCGTTGAACTAAAGTCGTTTAGTGAAATGCTAATGACAAGGCACCTGTCATCGTTACCTGTGTTGACATGATAGCGCGTATGTTGTCAACGTTGTCGGTCATAATCATGCTTGTGCCAACCAAGCGAAGCTCTACAGTCCGCCCGGGGACATCCAGCGCGCCTTGTGTCCATTCGAGCACCGTGTTGGTACGAAGGTTACGGATCAGCTGGGAGAGCACCCCGAAGCCTGCCGTTATGCGTTAGGTTGACGAACCCGAGAGCAACCACCATGTTAAGTCGTGTCGTACCGAGTGGTAAGTTGGAAGGCACCACGGGAGCGCGGCTTCCCAGTTTGGCCTGCCTATTGGCTTTGATGTTTGCTCTGAGAACAACGATGCTGATCCAAAACAGCCAACACAACATGAACCATTGAAAGGCCGTGAAGCCGGCGCCGGTGCTTTGCCGCCGAGTCGGATGTTCGGTCGAGTTCCCCATGTCTTCCTGCGCGAGGTGCTCGAAATGCGGAGCTCAGCGTTTCATTTTTTGCCTGCGATTGAACGATCTGCCCGCACTGCCGCAGCCGTCGACGCCTCGGACTTTGGGAAGGGCCAGGATCACCTTCTGCTTTCTCGTGCGAAGAAGTGCTTGCCTGTGTGCGCGGGGGTATATTACCGTGATGCAGCGCGTGAGCGGGGCTATGGCAGATACGACGCAACCGGTGCAGGGGTCTCGGCCGGTCTATTTGACCATTGGCCCTCAAGACATCTGTCGTGCAACCACACGGTAATATCAATCCCTGTAGCAATTGCAGAAGCGTGGCTATTGATTGCGCGTGCGGGTTTCGGTGTCCGAGCATCTTGCATTCTTCTGTGTCGCAGCTCGTCTCGCCCTCCCGTTGAGCCGAGCCTGTTCCCGTCAATATGAGGTTCCTTTGTTTGCATGGAAAGGGAACCAATAGCCAAGTAAGCAGACAACTGCGACATAGGCAACTGTCACGCTCCTGTGGCAGAAAGCTAATTCAACTCATCTAACGTTCGCTTCCAGGTTTTCGAAATCCAGACAGGTACGGAGTCACACGTGTGCAGGACAACCTCGTTTTGCTCCAGTTCGCTGATAGGCCTATTAGCCGCTCTCAGACATAGGCTCGGGTCCGAGCATGTCTACGAATTCCTCAATGCAAGCTTCGAGTGTGAGCCGGCACCAGGTATGTCATGAACCCCCCCCCCCACGCTTGGGCCCGAGTACACAATCTGAACCGAAATCCAGGCACGGAAATATTTGCTTCCCCAAACGATACATTTCTATCATGGATTGACGAAGAGAGCGCGCAAAATACTCTGGACGCCTTATATGACTTCGAGGCCTACATGAAAGAGTCTGGTTCCTTTGACGGTGTAATAGCATTTTCGCAAGCCGCTGGGTTTGTCGCATCCTACCTGATTCGGCAACTACGAGAATCGGATCCAATGCATATGCTCCTTTCCCCGCCTTTCAAATGCGCCATCTTCTTGTGCAGCGCTCCTGTCACCAAGGGCGGTGAATTCGCGAAGTACCTCGACCCTGTCCTAGATCAGCATCGCATACAGATTCCTACAGCGCATATCTGGGGTCGAAATGATCGCCAGGTCCAGGGCCCTGGATCATGGCTAGTTGGTCTTTGTGGAAAGGACAGAACGGAGTCATTTGTGCATGATGGTGGCCACGAAGTGCCGGGAATGAAAATGCCAGATGCATTGAGGGGCGCCGTGAGGGCGATTCAAAAGACCATCGAGAGAGCTACATTCTTGTGTTGAGTGAACGCGGGTTTGTACTTGTATTTAAACCTTGATCTGTTTCTTCTGCCACATCAAGAAAGTGGACAACAGCTGTATGCCCGCCATACCAGCGAGAACTTTGATCTGGAGATTGTACCCCTCTGCTAGCTTTAGACCCACAATGTGTCGAGTAGCTGGATCCAACCTGTTTGAAGTGTGCGCGAAGTCGAGAAGTGCGTTGATTTGTGCTGGCTGCAGAACCTCTTTCAGACTGGACTTCAGGAAGGAATTGCGCACAGTATTGATGATGGCCAGGGTCACCGCACCGCCCATGAGACGGAATTGTGTTACAGATCCCATCGCCACGGCTGTAACAATCTACGAGTCAGTCTAGCTGTTTTCCAAGAACAAGAACAGACTCTTACATGTGTCTCTAGATTGCACCGAAAACGGTACCAGGAGAACCAAAAGGCTTATGTTTGAGCCACATCCAAATCCAGCTAGGATCTCGTACCCGTACTGCCTTGCAGTTATCGCCGTAGATGGAGGAATGGTGCCCAATAGGCTGAAGCCAATGACTTCCAGTGCGCTTGCACCGATGACTAAGTAAATAGGCGGGATTCCTTTCTTCGAGAGCGCCGCCGAAACGGCCGAGGAAATGGGTGCGGAAGCGATGAAGGGTATGCTTCGAATCCCCGCTCCGAGTGGGGACGTACCATGGACTACTTGATAGCGCTGTGGGAGTTGAAAGATAGTACAGAACCAACAGCCACCAAGAAAGACGGCATTGCTATGTTGGGTCAGTAGAAGTTCCTCAGGTGTTTTAGGCTTTGGACCTACATTATCATGCCCATCCAGACACGATTCTGGACGAACCGCCATGGGAACACGGGCTCTATTGCGCCGGGCAAACTATCCTTTTGGGTGATGTATCTTTCCCACAAAAGAAACGCGATCCATAAGACCCCAGAGACGACTAGTAAAGCGATGACAAACGCCGAGTGCCAGCCATGCGACAGACCGGCCTCTTCGACAGCTGCGACCAACGAAAGCGTTGCGAGTAACAGCAAGGTACTGCCTAGAAAATCCACTCTTTGCATGGTGGCTCTGGACATGAGCTCCTTCAAGCTTTTAGGATTGTTGTGGTATGGAAAGCCTCGCGGGACTGCAAACACGATGATAACTACAGCAGGCGCTGCAGCTGGCACATTGAGAAGGAATATCCACCTCCATGTTGTTCGCATGGTAATAGTGCCGCCAAGAATGGGACCGATGATTAGTGAGATGGCGTACACGACCGAGATGAAGGTTATCAACGTCGTGTAAGTCTTCTTGGGGACGAGGTCCAGGCAGATGACAGTACATATTGCGAAGCATCCACCTCCTCCTAGGCCCTGGAACGCCCGAAAGATAATGCTGTTCAGGTAATAAGCGTCCATCACAAAAGTTGCCTGCAGGGCTAACTTGCAGTTGATTCAAGGACTGTGCGGCGCCGCATGCTCCTGAGAAGACCATGAAAGTGAACAGAGCAGCGAAAAAGGCTGGCTTCTGACCGAAGATGTCGCTTAGCTTTGAGATGATGATGATAATTGCTATCTCCCGTCAGGTAAGAGCTAACACAAGCGATAGTGCAGACACATGCCGACAAAACCTAGGAGGTATGCGGATATGACCCAAGAGCCGCGTTCAAATCCGCGAAAGTCATCAGTAATAGCTACCAGGGATGTTGTAACGATTGGAATTTCAAGATTCGCGAGAAAAAGCGCGATTGTTATTCTGTGTTGGGGTTAAGGAATGCGCATCGCGTCGTTGCCCAAAGAGAAACTCACGAAGTCAAGAAGAGGTAGAATCGCAGTCCAGTAAGATACTGGACCTGACGATCGCCTGTGCCTTCTCCATTCTCGACCGGGGAAGCAGTCTCCTCGGTGATACCATCGTGGATACCGTTCTTATCCTTTTCCAGCGTAGACGAGGGTTGAGAATGCATCGAGAAAGCGAAACCGCCGTTTAGGATTACGGTCGGGCTTGCAGGAAGGCTTGCGTAAAATCCCGTGGCAAATCTCAGGGAATTAGGTGAGGGAACGGTGCGCGTGGCACGCGCTCAGGGCGCTCGGAACGCATACTTCCGTCGCATGTATGCACGTAAGCCCAACCCCCGCAGTAAGCTGATTGTACCCCGATACGCGCTACGAATACACCAGTCACGACTCGGGACTCTACAATGCAGATTGTGAGGTGGGGCACACTGCCTCCTCGCCTTACAGCCGTGGAAGCGCCACCGATTCCTGTATAATCCTCTTCGCACCGCCGTTGCGTAAGCCACCGACTTCCCATGCGGCATCCGTAGCCATGGCGACGCCCACGCCGCAACAGCTGCGAGAGCTCTTCTTGAGCCAACCCGCCATGTCGGCTCCAAGTGACAAGGAAGCGAACTTCGTCAATCCTCCCTCTATTCGGCCGGATATTTTGGGTATCGTCACCAGCATGTTCCTTTTGGCAACGCTTGCCTTCGGAATTCGGTTGTACACCAAACTTGTAGTAGTAAAGCGACTGACTTTGGACGATTGTCAGTAGTGAACAGTTTATGTGCGATATCTTGAGCACAGCTAACAGCCGTATAGATGTCATCATTACTGGCTACGTACGCATTACGCTCCCTCGCTTTTCCTACATGGATACTGATTATCTTTTTTCACAGCTTATCTACGCCGCGGGCTACCAAACCGTCAACTACATAATGATCGATCTGAATGGGGTGGGAGAACACCAATGGAACATATTAGTGCGGGATCTAATCCCGTTCCTATATGTCAGTCAGACCTACCAGACGCTGCAAAGCTCCGTTGACCGATACGATAGTACATGCAAATGGGCAACACGATATATGGAATCGTCATTCTCACGATCAAAACTACAATCATCATCCAGTGCCTTCGCATCTTGGTACCCGAGGGCTTCCGAACTGCAGCATTTTGGATATTCCACTTCCTGCTCTGGTTGCACGTCTTGTTCTACGTCATCTGCACGTTCGTTGAGATATTTATGTGCAGCCCGAGAGCAAAGATCTGGGACCCTACCATTACGACCGGACACTGCATGAACAGTAAGGCTGTCAACATCGCTGCCTCCGCCGTCAACGCTGGGTCGGATTTTGTTCTGGTGCTCGTTCCGCAACTGATCATCTGGCGCCTGACCATGTCGACTTCGAAAAAGTGGGCTGTGGCATCGGTCTTCCTGGTTGGTCTATTGGCCTGTGCCGCTGCGACTGTGCGTATGTACTACAGCATTGATCTGCTACACAACAAGGACTTCACTTGGGCTGCAACTTTGATGGGAATTTGGGTGCAAGTCGAATTAGGTTGCGGGTTCTTGGTCGCATGCATGCCGGTTTTTCCACGCTTCTTCAGGCATCAACCCATATTCTCCAGCCTGGGTTCTAGCTTGCGGTCCTGGCTCCGACGCGATCGTACGTCCGCCATGTACAATAGCGAGCGTTTGGGAAGCAGTGACGGCTCTCGGCCAAAGAAAAGGGAAATTGTCACAGATGTTGAATTCGAGGAGTTGGTAAGACGGCCAAATCTCGGTATGGTTACTATTGAACATCCTGATCAGCACCTTGGAAGCGCTGAAGTCCCAACTGGGATAATGGGACAAACACTTACTACGAATGTGTGAATTGTGATATATCGCGATAAGGCGTTCTACACTCGATATAATGAAAAGCAAATTGGAAAAGCAAAAAACGGTATATTGCGTGATTCCCTTTGCTTGCGTTTGTGCGGGCAGCGTTTGTACCATCATCCTACATGCGCACTGTGCCGCCTGGGCGCATTTCCTGGGAACCAACCACTCCGACCGACCTCGGAACGCCGCTGCTTTACGTGCATTATTGAAGCCTAGCGGGAAATCCCTTGTCTGGGTTCCCAGCTATCGCGACGTAGGCGATCTGTACGCTACCTGTCTATGTGAATTGTGCCATTATTTGAGGCTCCAGATAATTACCATTCAATATGATTCCGATCTGGGATTTTAAGGCTTGCAATTATCGCGCGCGATGTAATAGTCCGGAGAAACTGCAGGACATTATATTGACCTGCAATGCAGGCGCGGAAGTCCCGCCACCGTTAGCGCGAACGAACAGATGCTTCGTGCGTATAAATAGGTAAAAACGTCGCCGTTACCCCGTAGTAGTGAGGCGCAGCTCATAGTCTGCTCTATTCCACCAATCCCATGCGACGCGACTACTTCCGGTCCTAACAAGGCTGTAATGTAACTAAGCTTATCTCTTCCGCCCTGACGCGATACAAGGCTGTAGGAAGCCGAAAATCCGGCTGGGAAGCCTCAACATCCGCAGGCATAACTAGGCGTTTTTAGGCTAAATTACTATCGTATATTAGATGAGATGAAAATCTATCCCTAAATAGGCTTAGCGTGGCGAACTAGGCCTAATTAGGTTAAATAGATTAGTAATTTAATTTAATTTAATTTAGTAATAGCTTAAAAATAGGATAAAAAAAAGAGGCGTTTATTAAGTTTAATTAAAAAGGGGTATATAGCTATTTCCTAATTAGGTAGATACGTTAAAAATTAGCGTCTATATTTTTTTTTTTTTAAAAAAAAAGACTATAGGTCCTTATAACTGTAGTAAATAAATATATAATATATATAATAAAAATATATAATAAAAATATATAATTAAAATATATAATAAAAATATATAATAAAAATATATAATAAAAATATATAATAAAAATATATAATAAAAATATATAATAAAAATATATAATAAAAATATATAATAAAAATATATATATATTTATATACTAATTAAATAAATAGTGTAGCTGTGGTGGCTCAGGGCGACTAAAAGGGGTTTTAAAAAAAGAGGAGTATATATATACCTTTATACTTAATGTGTTAAAAAAGTTAGGTAAGGCTAGATTAAAAAATATAAAAATATATAATAAAAATATAAGGCCGACAACTACTGTTATAACCTATTAGTTACCTTTTTAACTTTATTTTTATATAAAATAGAGGTTATATATATTTTTATTACTTTTTACTCTATCTACACACAGGTAGTATAGCGTTTAATAATAGTTAATATTTTTATTTATAATTGCAAATCTTTCCTTACCTAAAAATAACTATAATACTAAGTACGCTTACCCACCTACCTAGTCTATATACTAAAGAAACTATATATAGTAGGCCCCCCTATTACTTTTAAATATTAATTATTTTTAAAACGTCTTTACTATTACCTCTACTACTATCTCTACTATTACTTTTACTTTTACTATATTTTTTACGCCGAAAAGCACCTATTATATTTATAAAATACTTATTTTACTTATTAATTCTACTATAAACTATATATTATATTTTTTTATTTTTTCTACTTTTACTATATTTCCGCCTATTAAAGTTACTACTAATACTATTAACCTAACGTTTATAATTTTAATTACTTCCTTTATTAATAATCTAATTAACTTATCTAACTTAGGGTAGTATCTATTATTAAAAATAGCTATAACTTTATTTAATAAATTATAATTAACTTTTTCGTAGGCTACTAAATAGATAAAATTAATTATTTTTAAATAAATAAAATACCTATACTAGCGAGCGTCTACTAAAGTTGTATTTTTATTACCTATTATTAAGTAGAAAGATAATATAAGAAAAGCTTAGTTAACTATACTAGGTACCTTAAAATTAATTACAATTATCTCGTTATTAGTATTAATAAAAGAAAGAGTAGTATTAAGACCTTTAAAGAAGAATAATATAGTAGTATTAGAACTATTAAAAAAGGATAATATTTTAGTAAGTATTTTTCTTTATTTAACAAACGTTTAACTGTGTTAACTATAAGAATAGAGGAAAGATATATAGGTAGTAGTAGCTACTATACCCTACGTATCTCTTCTTTACAAATAAATATAGTATCTTTATTAATCTTTTTTACTTTTTTAATTTAATATTTTTTAGGGGGGTATACTAAGCGCGCTAGTACACTAGCGCAGCGCTATTCTTTTTTTAACTTAGTCTTATCTAACTTTTTTAATATATTAAGTATAAAGATATGTATATACTCTTCTTTTTTTTAAACCTCTTTTAGTTACCTTAAGCTACTACAGCTACACTTTTTATTTAATTAATATATAAATATATATAAAAATATATAATAAAAATATATAATAAAAATATTAAATATAAAATATTTATACTTTATTATTATAAATAGTTTATTATTAATATTAAATAAAATTAATTTTTATATATTATAAAGTTATGTAGGTTTTAAAAAATAAAGTTAATTATACTAGACTAAAATAAGTAAAATCTATAAAACAAGAAGGTTTATTTATTTTTTATATTAGCTATATAATATATATAGTATATAATTAAGTTAAAAAAATATACCTATAATAGCTATATAGGTAACTAAAAGGGGGTTTAAAAAAAGTATATATTACTTATTATATTAACTATATTAATAATAACTAAATAATAATTTTAATTTTAATATTTTATTATAATATTAAACTTTAGTCAAATCTAGAAACTTCTAATATATTTTATTATTTTATAGTATCTGTATATATATATATATAATTTATCTATATTATTAGTATTTATTAATTTTTATATAATCCTACTATAGGTAAAAGTAATATTAGAAAGTTTTATAAAATTAATTTTAAAAATAACTCTAAAATAATTTTTATTTTATTTAATTTAGTAAAAAAGAAAGAGGGATTTATATACTTTAGTATAGTATTTATATATGCCTATTACGCTGAGGGCGCCCTAAAAAGCCTTTATGCTGAATTTAGTCTAGTGTCTTTTTTTGTACTGCCCTCTTCGCGCGACTCAGGTTACATCAAAGTTTTGCATCCACCTGGGCATTCACTCGCTCATGGGACGAGAGCACCTTATGGGCTTGGAAACAGTCGTCAAAGAAAACTGTACCGCGGTGCATCCTCGAATTTGGCTCCGACTCCTACCGTCAACATCAAGATCCGTACACTATGGAGCCAATTGCAGTGATAGGTCTTGCTTTGCGGTTCTCTGGGGATGCAGTCTCGGAGAAAAGCTTTTGGGACGTGATGATGGAAAAGCGATGCACCAAGACCGAATGGCCTCCGAGCCGAATCAACATTGACGCATTTCACGACAAGGGCAACCCGCCTAAGAGCGCGGTAGGATTGAGCACACCGATCCCTCTCGCAATCCTCCCGCTAAGTACCATTACCATCAGATCTCCGCTCGCGGAGCCAATCTTCTCTCAGAAGACCCAACACTATTCGACGCTCCCTTCTTCTCAATTAGCAACCACGAAGCATCGGCCCTGGACCCACAGCAGTGTCTCTTGCTCGAGACGGCCTATCAAGCCGTAGAAAATGGTACGGATGGAAGTTTTACATGAAAAGAAGCCTACAAACTCATTACAATGTAGCTGGCCTCACGTTAGAATCTCTCCGTGGATCCAATACCGGTGTCTTTACTGGATGTATGAACGATGATCACAAGACGATCTTGGCAAGGGACATAGACATGACTCCGAAATACAGCGCTCTTGGTGTCTCCCAAAGCATGCTAGCGAATCGGATCAGCTGGGTATTTGATCTGAAAGGTCCTAGTCTGAATGTCGACACCGCATGTTCGAGTAGCCTCATGGCCGTTGACCTTGCTTGTCAAGCCATAAGAAGTGGAGACACATCCATGGTTAGTACTTTACCCATGCATGCGTGAATATAGCCTGCGTACTAAAACTTTCACATGCTCTGGTCGGAGGTGTGAACCTGATATTGGGTGTCGAAAGCTCCATTGGGATGAGTAAAATGGGGATACTGTCTCCCGATAGCCAGTGTCACAGTTTCGATGAGCGAGCCAACGGGTTTGCGCGAGGGGAAGGCATCGGAGTGGTGATGTTAAAGCGGCTATCTCATGCTGTAAAAGATAATAACACTATTAGAGCTGTGATAAGGTCAACAGCATCGAATTCAGACGGCCGCACGCCGGGAATAACTCAACCAAGTAGCGAACGGCAAGAAGAGCTCATACGTTACGCGTATGCGAAGGCCGGCCTTGATTTTTCTCTCACACGCTATTTTGAAGCCCATGGTAAGTACATTGGTGTCCCCATTCCAGAAAAGCGCTTACTGTGTCCACCAAAGGTACGGGTACGCCTATAGGAGACCCAATTGAGGCGCACGCAATAGCAAACGTATTCAGCGAGCATCGCACGCCAGCCGATCCACTTTACGTGTATGGTTGAGAGGTGTACTAGGTGTAAATAGTGTCTAACCAAGCTTGCAGAGGAGCCATGAAAGCTAATTTCGGCCATACCGAAGGCGCAAGTGGTGTTGCGGCCTTGATCAAAACGGTGATGGTCCTAGAGAAAGGAATCATTCCTCCAATAGCGAGCCTCGAAACCTTGAACCCCAAACTAAGACCAGGCGTCTGGAACTTCGAAGTGAGTTGCGGTAAGGGGAGGTCCGGGTGGTAATTGGCTTACGTCCGATATAGTTCGTCAGAGAAGCGCGGGCCTGGCCAAAAGTGGAGATCAGGAGAGCATCGGTCAACTCATTTGGGTTTGGAGGTTCCAACACGCACGTCATCATTGACGAAGCGTTCGGATATCTTACTTCTAAAGGGATTGAGGCGAACCATTCGATTATACCGGAGGATCGCGAAGAAACCAATGGCCTTCAAAACATAAATGGCATCCATGAAACCAATGGTACATCCATAACAAACGGAATCTACAAGACGAATGGTCTCCACAAATCCAGTCTTGTCCCGGATACCCATGACCTTTGCAGTACTCATGGCGTTAGCAAGGCCAATGGCATCCATGAGGCCAACGGCGACCACCCTCACTGTACTCAGGATCATCGGAAACCCTATCTTCTTACTTGGAGTGCGGCTGACGAAAGTGCACTCGCACGAATGACCGTAGAGTTCTCGAGGCATCTGCAGACCGCGGCCAACGAAAAGTATCTCCATGAGCTCGTCTATACACTGTCATGCCGTCGAAGCGTGTTTGGCTGGAGGTCTTTCGCAGCCATAGATTCCATCAACGATGTACTGAAGATAGACAAACATTTCTCAGCTCGTATTCGCTCGGAACGGGAATTGGCAGCCATTTTCGTATTCACCGGACAGGGAGCCCAGTACAAGCATATGGGATTGGGATTGCTGCAATACCCGGTTTTTCGAAACAGCCTCAAGAGATTTGATGCCTGTCTCCAGAAGCTGGGCTGCGAATGGTCGTTGTTCGAGATTATCCAGGCAGATGATGCTAGGATTCACAAACCAGAGCACAGCCAGCCATTGTGCACAGCGCTTCAGATCGCCCTTGTCGATCTTTTGCGGACGTTCAATCTCTACCCGTCAGCTGTTGTTGGTCATTCCTCAGGAGAGATAGCAGCAGCTTATGCGGCCGGCGGTATTGATATCGAATCTGCCTGCAAGATTTCTTTCTTTAGAGGATTATTTGCTGCTGAGACCTCCAGGTCCGGAGTTGACGGATCCATGCTCGCAGTTGGGCTATCGGAGACAGACATCCTCGCATATCTTCAATCGTCAGAAACATCCATAGCATGTGTGAATAGTCCTGTGAACGTCACAATTTCTGGCTCCGAGCCTGAGATAAAGGCGTTACACACACGACTCGATCAAGCTGGGATCTTTAGCAGAGAGCTCAACACAGGCGTTGCCTACCATTCTCCAATTATGAACAGTGTCGCAACAAAATATGCGGCGGCGATTGAGGGAATTAACCGGCCGATTCAAACCTCTGGAGTAGTCCGTATAGCATCCACTGTCACGGGAGAGCTTGTGACGGACACTACTTGTTTCTCGGACCCACGATACTGGGTCGGCAATCTGGTCAGCCCGGTTCTGTTCTCGAAGGCACTATTGCAGTTGACAACACGTTCTAAGGGCGCGCGAAAACTAGGCCAAAAAGCCCAAGTTGTGTGCTCGGATGTCGTTGAGGTCGGCCCTCACTCATCACTTAAGCGGCCAATCGAGGAAACTTTAAACTACAACAAACGTCAGCTTCGATACTGGGCATCCCTTTCTCGCAATGATGCGGCGTCGACCCATCTCCTTCGGTTGATTGGTCAATTGTTTTGTTTGGGCTACAAGGTCGACCTTGCAAGCGTAAACCGTTTGGATCCGAACGCACGAATACGCACCCTGACTGATCTTCCACAATATAGCTTCAGTCATACCAGATCGTACTGGCGAGAAACAACGTTGAGCGCTGGAACAGCAAAGCGCCGCCACTTTCCTCGTCCCCTCCTAGGAGCTCCCGTTGCCGATTGGAACCCACTAGAACCCAAATGGAGACAGTATCTGTCGGTGCAAGGCCTTCCTTGGGTAGTGGATCACCAGGTAGACAGTGAAATTCTGTTTCCGGGCGCAGCGATGGTCGTTTTAGCTCTAGAGGTGGCTCATCAGATGACACCGACCGATGCTCAGATCACCGGATATCGCATCAAAGAGGCCACGTTTTCAAGTCCTATCGTTATCCCCACAGCAGAGGAGGAGCATGCTGAAGTCGAAACGACCTACAGGCCAATCTGGATGCCTTCTACTAACGGCTCATCATGGTCTGAGATTCGGATAAGCGTGCGGAATGGAGAATCCGTGCAGGAAGCATGCCGTGTAGTTTTAAACGTCGAGGTGGACCATCCACGCAGCGGTCTCGATGATGGATCCGAAATCACTGCGTACAGGAATCATCTCAAAGACCGTTATAGTGAACTGGCTTCTCCCTGCGAGAAGGCTGTCGATGCCAAAGCTGTTTACCGCACGTATAACAAGATGGGCTTACAATATGGGCCCATATTCAGAGGTATTCACCAGCCAGCATGGAACGGAGTGGATACTTGCAAAGCAGATATCTTGATGGGTCATAACGGAGGATTCGAGGTCGATCCTAACGAGTTTCCGATTCACCCCGCCACGCTCGACATTCTGGCACACCTGATGTGGGTACCGCTCACGAACGGCGGTGTGTCAACGGTCCCAACAGCATTACCAACGCGGATTCGCGATGCCTGGGTGTCAAGCATCGGGCTTCGTGATAACCGAGTTCATCCAATGCACGGTGTAGCACGAGCCTGGAAAAGAGACTTCAAAGTTGTTGAAGGCACTGCAGTCATGTTGAATGACGCGAATGAACCGGTTTTTGCGTTAGGCACGCTGGAGTTCTCCACTATCACCCGGCACGACCCTGACTCGACAGAGAATTCTTTTCTACCGCTGTTTTTCAGCATGAGGACGATGCCGGATATCACGTTGATGGAGAAATTTCAACTCCAACAATTCATCGAACCAGTGGCCACGCGTGATGCTGCCGAATTCACATTCAATCTCGAACTACAATCAGCTTTACAGTGGTTTATCAGAACCACGTTGGAGCAATTAAAGGGAGAAAGTGTCGATACGCTGCAGCCTCATATGCAAAAGTACGTAGAGTGGATGCACCTTCAGTCCAAGCAGTTCCCGGAACGTAGCGACGACTTGTTGAACAATAAGGTGGAAAGAGAGACTCTCCTTCACAGAATTGGGGACGCAAATGATAGAGGAAAGGTCTACATGACCTTCGGACGGCAGCTGCCCTCCATCATTCGCGGAACGACGGACCCATTGGAGTTACTTTTCAGCGACCCGTTGGCGGAAAGTTTCTACTCGGATCTGATGCGCAGTGTGTCAGTTGACGCAAAACTTCGCAACTTTCTGGACGCGCTGTCCTTTAAGAACCCGTCGTTGAAGATCCTCGAAGTGGGTGCGGGTACAGGATCAATGACGTCATACGTTCTTGCGCCCCTGCTGACCAAAGGAACTCCTTGTTTCAGCCGGTACGACTTCACCGACATCTCCGCCGGTTTTTTCGAGAAGGCAAAGGAAAAGCTCGCACTCACAGCACCGGTCGACAGGTTCGATTTCCGCGTTTTTGATCTTGAGGCCGATCCAATCACCCAGGGCCTGGAAGCTTCAAGCTACGATCTCATCATCGCCGCTAGCGTAATCCATGCCACTAGTAACCTTAAGGAAACGCTTACTCGCCTCAGAGCCGTCCTAAAACCAGGAGGTAAACTAGTTTTATTCGAAGTCCTTCGGCCTGAATGCATCCGTGTTGCATTTGTCTTTGGATTACTGATGGGATGGTGGTTGTCGACGGACTTCAGAGCTGATGGCGATCGAAGGTGGGGGCCGAATATCACGACCGCGCAGTGGCAATCACTGCTTTCTGAAACCGGATTCACTGTCGATGCTGTGGTGAAAGACCATGAAGATGAGCTTTGCCACGAATTTGGCTTCATCTTTGCCACGGCTGTGAACGAGTGCTCGTCAACCAACTCTGTTAGCGAGACGACGCTCGTTGTAAATCCAACTTCCACCGCATCAAAGATGCTGGCAGCAGCCTTGGACCGTATAGAAACTACTGAAGGCACTGGGAAGATCAAGACGGTTAGCCTCGACGAAATACGTACTTTGGGGGACTTGACGGGCCAAAGGCTTGTTGTTCTGGCTGAGGTGGACACTCCTCTGTTACGCAAAGTAAGCGAGGCACAGTACGAAGCCATTAATCTTATAGCATCGTGCGGCAGACCTGTTTTGTGGGTGCACCAGACTGGGTATGGTACAGACCAATTTGCCGATTCTCAGATGGTGAATGGACTTGCGCGGGTTTTGAGGAGCGAGAACCCCAATCGTGCATTTGTCACTTTGGCCCTTCAAGATCACACTGCTGTCGACACAAATTCCAAAACAATCAGGAGGGTTTTGCAAGAGCTAGAGAATGGACACTGGTCAATCCAACAATGCGAACAGGAATACATCGAGCGCGACAGCACGCTACAGATTAAGAGAGTGTTCGAAGAGGACGAAATGGACAACAAAATTTTCGCGAGGACAACACCACAACTTAGAGAGGAACGTTGGGATTCGACCGGCCCGTTAGCGCTCACAGTGCATAGTCCCGGCTTGTTGGATTCGCTTTGTTTTGTCGCAGATCCTTTGGCAGAGAAGGAAACGACACTCGCACCAGAAGAGATTCTGGTAGACGTCCGTGCCATTGGCCTCAATTTTCGGGACATTCTTATTGCTCTAGGGGCCATGGACAGCGACAGGCTCGGCGTAGAGTGCACGGGTGTAGTGCGTACGGCAGGCTCTAATGCCTCTTTACAACCAGGTGACCGAGTCATCATTCCCAAAATTGGCTGCGCAAGGAGCTCTGTGCGATGTAACAGCCAGGTTGTGGTCAGGATTCCCGAAACCATGTCTTTTGAGGAGGCAGCTTCGTTTCCGACTATCGCAGTTACAGCCTACTACTCCCTGGTTGAAGTAGCTCGGATCGAGAAGGGAGAGACTGTTTTGGTGCACGCTGGTGCAGGCGGTACTGGCCAGTTCTGTATTCAACTCGCCCAGTTGGCCGGTGCCGAGGTTTATGCGACAACCAGTTCCCAGACGAAGAAGGATTTCTTGATATCTAAATATGGCATCCCAGCTGATCATATCTTCTACAGCAGGAACACCTCGTTTGCTGAAGCAGTCCGCCAAGCCACCAACGGTCGGGGTGTGGACGTTCTTGTCAACTCGCTAGCTGGTGACAGTCTAATCGCATCTTGGGAATTAATGGCACCACATGGACGCTTCCTCGAGTTAGGCCGAGCCGATATCAATGGTAATTCCAACCTACCAATGATGAACTTCAAGAACAATGTCTCCTTCAGTTCTATCGCACTGGATTACATCTTAGACCATCGACCCGTGCTATTGGCTAAGATGCTCAACGCTGTCACTGACATGCTTATCCGAGGTGATCTCAAGCTCCCCTCACCTCTCCGCACTTATAGCGTCTCAAAAATCACGGATGCGTTCCGACACCTACAGAGCGGTGGAAGCGTTGGGAAGATTGTACTTTCAATAGAGGACTCGGACGTGGTCCAGGTAAGACTTTCCACGTGTACCTGACTAGAGGTTACTTACTCACGATTGTGTAGACATATCGAGTAGAACCATCTCATTGGACATTTCCAAAGGATGCAACCTATGTCATCGCCGGAGGCCTTGGAGGTCTAGGCCGTAGTGCCGCCAGGTGGATGGTTGCGAAAGGAGCAAGGAACCTAATCCTGCTCTCGCGATCGGGTCCAGCCACGAAGGCTTCGCAGGAACTACTGGAAGATCTACGCAAGGCAGGAGCTACTGTTGAGGCACCTCGTTGTGATGTCTCGTCGGAGGAGAGCCTGCGCACCGTTTTGCATGAACTCGAAGCAAAGATGCCCCCAATCAAAGGCTGTCTTCAGGGTACGATGGTTTTAAGGGTAAGACTATAGCCTTGCAGGCTCTCATGCACTTTCTGTTGAGCTAACACCGTTCAGGATGCCCTCTTTGAAAAGATGTCATACGCAGACTGGGTCGCTGCGACAGAGTCTAAGACGACTGCATCCTGGAACCTGCACAAGCTCCTCCCGAAAGGCATGGATTTCTTCCTCTTCCTTTCCTCCCTCTGCGGGATCGTCGGCAATCTCGGGCAAGCCAACTATGCCGCCGGTAATACATATCAAGACGCCTTGGCCTACCATCGCATCTCGCAAGGGGAAAGGGCAACATCACTCGACATTGGAGCCATGGCTAGTGTCGGGATCATCGCCGAAAACACAGAGTTATTCGGGTTGATGGGTCATGACGATGATGTTATTCGCATTGTGCAAGAGAACGAGTTACACGCCGTCTTAGACATCTACTTAGGCCCGCGTCCTCCCGCAACAGGAACCGAGATGGCCGCACAGGCCCTAGTCGGTATGTCCACGCCGCAAGTTTACATTGACAACAGTATCGAGCTTCCCACGCTATTGAACCAGCGCATGTATGCACCTCTTGCCCGCTTGGGCGCACATTCATCCGACGCGACAGCTGGCATCGACAATGGAGACGGGATTAATTACGCCAAAGCCTTCCGCTCTGCGACCTCCGCCGATGAAGCCTCTTCGGTGGTGCTGGCAGCCTTGACATCGAAACTGTCTCGTGCACTGTCGATAGCGCCAGAGGACCTTGACCCATCGAAGCCATTGCATCAGTACGGTGTCGACTCATTAGTAGCGGTGGAATTACGGAACTGGTTTGGGAAAGAATTCGGGTCGATCGTAACGGTGTTAAAGATTATGAGCGCAGTGGATGTTAGGGCGGTTGCTTCGCTTGTGGTGGAAGAGAGTACGGCGAAGAGACAATTTGAATGAGAAGAACCGATCTTGGTAGCGTTAAATATCTTCGGCACGTCACTATCCGCACGTATATGGCAGTTGTTGCGGCCTGTCCTTCCGCAAGCCTTGTATAAGTACGTATCGAAGAGTGTACCGACGAAACCGAGTGTCATCCGATGTAGAACAAAAGCTCGACGGGAAATACTTCCTTTTGCGAGGATGCCAGCGCTGAGATCAATCGGATGATGGAGCTGTCCAACTCTCCCGCGCGCTTGGATACCCCATCTTCGACCGTCTCCGATGCATCCTTCGGTATCATTTGGAACCGACCCAGATCCACGGGTATGAGCAGCCCGGCGCGCTCCGAGAAGCCCCCTGTGCCTTCACTCATTCTCCCTGAGTCAAGCATGCGTTTTTTTGACGTCGACGACGCATGTCCATCGACTGCAAAGTACCTTACTCCATCCATTCCAGAGCGTTCACCGCGTCGACTTGCGCAAACATGCGACTTGAACCATCCACCTCGTAGCGATTCACTGGACGCCTTGGAGACTTCCGGGTCGAATAATTGCTGCTCCAATGTAGAGGCGGCCCAACCGCCAATATCAGATCAGCCCCCTCCACCCATCCCGGAGCGTTCGTCCGCCCGTCCTAAAATTCCAGTGCATTTGACCTATGTGCCCCCCGCGACAGCTGGTAAGGCGCCCGTCTACGTTTCTGAAAAGCGGACCGGTCCAGGTTTTCGTGGCCAATGGAATGTTGTGAACTTCGGCCCCATCCCGAACATGCGTGATTAGGCCGTCAAACTGAGACAAAAGGTTGTAAGGCGTGATGTTGTTGTCCTGTTGAGACCTGTATCCGCTCACGCGCGATTACAGCGCCGATCCGGTACCTAGGCGTATGAGTGGTATCTCTGACGTCTCGTTTTCTTAGGATAATATATATTCTATGTGCATTTGCCGTAACGCTAACAAATAAGATATGTTAGTATACTATATAGTTTATTATTACCGGTTTATATTAAGTACTACGAGTAGTTATTTTAATAATTATATTTATTTATAATTTGTTTTTACATATACTATTTACTATATTTTTTTATACTAGTTACTTATTATTCTTTTTTTAGAAACTTTTCTTTTCTTACCTCTAAATATTTTTTTATAGTATTATAGGGGGGTACGGGCTCGATCGTGACTGCTAGGTCTAATAGGGTATAACAGCAGTACTTATTAAAAGGTATTTTATAATAAGAAAAAGACTTTTTTTATTTTTTTTAATACTAACTACTTATTTCTTTTATACTTAAACTATTATATATTATTTTGCCTATACTTATAGGTATTTTATAACACTTTTCCTACTCTTTTATATATTATTACTATATTTATTATATTTACCTATTGTGTTTACTATCTTATATATAGCTCTTATATAGTTTCTCTTCTTACCCTTAGGGCTAGGCCTATCTAGTTATTATTACTAATACCTTTTTTACTAGTTTTTTTATATTTTATAGCTATACTACTATTAGGGTAATAATTATTATTTTATTCTTAAACTTAGTGTAGTTAGAGTTATTTTAGTTATTTAGTATAATTAGAAAATACTACTTTTATTTATAAATATAATTTAGGTTAGTATTTATAATAATAGAATTTTTAGAAGTTATTACTATTATAATTATATATATTAATAATAATTACTATATATTTATATATTAATTAAACAAATAGTGTGGCTGTAGTAGCTCAGGGCGACTAAAAGGATTTTTAAAAAAGGAGGAGTATATGTATGCCTTCATACTTAATGTGTCGAAAAAGTAATAATTACTATTACTATAGCTATAGCCGTATAAGTATAGTATATATTTATCTATTTCTAGTATAAAGTTATAGTTTATAGCTATTATAGCTATTATTTATTTTATATCTACTTACCTATAGAGGCAGAGCCTTTTAATAATATACTAGAGCTTTATAAGAATTACTAATAGGGCGGTCTTTATAAAGATAAATTTAGTAAACTACTAAGTATTACGCTTATTACTTTTATAAAGTTATTTAGCTACATTATAATATCTAAAAAAAATTAATATAGTTACCCAGCGTAGTAAGTTACCTTATTATACTTTTTTATATTTTATATATATATAGTAGCGGGGGGCGCTAGCGTATATTAATACTTTATAGTATACTAGTAACGGTTAACTACTTCTATTTTATCTTTTTTTTTATTTTGTAAATAGACGTCCAGTACTAGATTAAAAGAAATTATATATTTACTTATTATAGAAAATATTATTTTAATTTATTATAATTAAGTATAATAAATACGTTTTTAGTATAACGTATTAATATATAACCGCGCGCTATATATTACCTATTATTATACTTAGAATATTATAAAGCTGTTTTATAAAACCCCTATAGTAGCTAGTAATTATTTCTTTTAAAATAAAGGTACTACGCTAAAAGCGTAGCTTTATTTAAAAAAAAATAGGGGGGTAATATATAAAAAAAAGAAAAAAAGATACCTTTTTCAAAATTAATATAATTTAATTAATTTTAGAATAAAAAATATTAAAAAATATTATTTTAAAATAAACGTTTAGTAAAATTTATAAAGTAAATTAATAAGTTTTAAGTAAATATAGAAATAAAATAAAAATTAGTATAAATAAAAATTATTTAAGACTTTAATTTACGAACTTAACTATAATAGCTTAGATTTTATAAAATATAATAATACTTATGAATAGATTTATAATAAGTAAATACTTTTTTAATTTTTTTAATACTAATTACCTATTTTTTTATATTTAAACTATTATATATTATAGTAAATTTATCTTATTTATACATATAGATATTTTATAACGCGTCTCTTTTATTTTTTTATATATTCTTATTAGATTTATTTATTATATTTATTATATTATATGTAGCTTTTATATTATTACTAATATTTTTTTACTAGTTCTTTTACGTTTTATAGTTATACGACTATTAAAATAATTATTATTATTTTAGCCATAAACTTAATGTAAGTAAAATTATTTTAATTATTTAATAGAACTAAAAGCTATTCTTTTTATTTATAAATATAGTTTCGATTAGTACTTATAATAATTAAATTTTTAGAGTATATTATTATTATAACTATATAGGTTAGTAATAATCGCTTACTATAAGTATAGTAATGAAGGCATGCACATACTCCTCCTTTTTTAAAACCCCTTTTGGTCGCCCCGAGCCACCACAGCCACACTATTTGTTCGATTAATATACAAATATATAAGTATAGTATATACTTGCCTATTTCTATTATAAATTTATATTTTATAGCTATTATACTCACTATTTAATTTATACTATTTAATAACTTATATAGATAAAGATTTATTATAATACTCTAAAACTCTTTAAGAATTATTTATAAGAAGGGATAGGGTATCATAATATATTTAGTTACGTAGAAAATATTATAAATATTACTTTTATAAAGTTTTATATTAATATTATAATATAGTAAATATAGCGTATATAATAATATTTATAAAAAAGAACTCTTAAGCAGGAGTATAAAAGGCTTATTTATTTTTTTATATTTTATTTTTATCGCGTTTTACCCCGCCTACTAATATTATAAACTAATAATATTATTATAGACTTATTACGTAATTTAAAGTAATATTTTTATTATCTAATTCTACGTAAGCTTTTATATTACCCGTTAAACTTCCTACTAAAATAATAATACTATAAAGGTCCGCTAAAGTAAGTTACGTACACACTCGACTTACCTAGCAACCTTATAGGATAAGAGAAGCCATACCTACCATCGTTAGCACTTATAGGTAATAATATAGTATAGAGTGTAGGACGAATAACCGGACTTACTTAAAAACTAGATATTTAGTTATATAGGCTCTAGATAATAGCCTAATAACTCTCTTTAGTCCTAAAGTTTATACGCCTAATAACCCTCTAGGCTAACTACATTATATATAATTATAAATAGTAATTATTAATAACTTTAAAAATAATTACGAGTAGTCGCTAATTTATAAATATATAATTAGAATATAAGTAGAGCGTTACTAAATTTAGTAGATTACCTTACCCTTACTAAAAAAAAGAAGTATAACTTTTAAGGGTTTAAAATTTATACTACTTATACATAGTCTTATTATATATAAGCTATTTAGTATTTATAAAGTTTTTATTATTATATTGTGCCGCAGCTTTATAAAGCTCATAAAGTATGTTAATTAATTTATAAAAAAAAATTAAAATAGTTATCTAATATAGTAAACTACTTATATATTTTTTTTATATTATAGTATATATAATACTAAAAATAATAGCGTATATTAATACTCTATAGTATAGTAGTAATAATAAAAAGTTTAATTAATATACTTTACGAGCTTTATAAAGCCGCGGTATAACGTAATAATAAAAATATAATAAATACTAAATAGTTTATATATAATAAGACTATATATAAGTAGTATAAATTTTAAACTTTTAAAAGTTATACTCCTTCCTTTTAGTAAAAGTTATAGTACTCTACTAAATACAGCAATACTTATACTTTAATTTATATTTATAAATTAGTAATTACTCGTAATTATCCTAGAGGTTATTAGTAATTATTACTTATAATTATATATAAGGTAATTAGGTATTAGTAAATATACGAATTTCAGAACTAATAAAATTATTAGGTAGTTACCTAGTATTTATAATAAAATATCTAGCCTTTAAAATAAGTCTAGCTATTTACCTATATTTTATACTATATTATTTTTTACTTTTTAAAGTTCTACTATATGTCTATTTAGTTTTTTTTAAATTATTTTATACTATTACTATTACTACTATTATACCTTACGCTACTAATAAAAATCTATTATTTATCCTTTTTATAGACGCGCCCTTTATTAATAAAATTATATAAAAATTATATAGTAATACTACAACTCCGGGCCTAAAAATAGTTTATAATATTTTAGTAATTAATAAATTTTTCTATAAGTAATTTATTAAAATAGTTCCTAAAATAGCTACTAGCTAAACTAAAGAGTAAAAGTTTATTATTTTTTATAAATTTAGTTACGTATTTAGCGTATACTATTAGAAGGACTAAAGTATAAAAAAGAGTTTTCTTATTTAGACAAAGACTATAACGTATATATAAAAAATAAAAAAGGGTAAATAGTATAAAAAACTTATAGTAAAATTTAAATAATAATAAAACTAAGTAAATAAGATAATACGTGTTTAAAAGTACGTGCTTAGAATCTAAAATACTATTAATTAAATAATATATTACTATAGGGTCGGGAGATACTAAATATACTTTTATTTTTAATTAGTAAGTATTACTAACTAAATAGTAGATATTTTTTTTTTACTTATAGGCGACGTAAGTACTAATAATAGTAAGTATAGTATTTTTTATTTTATAAAACTACTAAATAAGCTAAGTGTATACGTAACTTACTTTAGTAGACCTTTATAATATTATTATTTTAGTAAGAAGTTTAACGGATAATATAGAGGCTTATATAAAATTAAATAAAAAAATATTACTCTAAATTACGTACTAAGTCTATAATAATATTATTAGTTTATAATATTAGTAGGCGGGGTAAAACGTAATAAAAATAAAATATAAAAAAAATAAATAAGTCTTTTATACTCCTGCTCGGGAGTAAATAATAAAAAGTTATTACTTTTATATTTTTTTTCCTTTATAAATAGACGTTAAATAATAAATTAAAAGATAATATTTATTTATATATTACTATTTTAACTTATTATAATAATAAATCGTCTTTAGTATAATACTATAACAAAGAATAATATTAGAGATTAAATAGATTTTAGCGTTGGGATTATATTCTCCTAAATCCTATTTAAATTAAAGTAGACTCGGATTTATTAGTTTAATATTTAATATTTATTTAAATTAAATTAATATTATATTTATACTTTTAACATTTGGACTAGTGTCTCGACGCTACACTTTACCTTTCTTTATATAATACTTCTAATAACTTAAACTAGATTTATACTAAAATTTATTTAATTTTATTATTCTTAGAGTCTTTAAAGATTTTTCTAAATTATAACTAGTAAAAGAGATTTTTACTCCTAAGTATTTAGAATAAAAAGTAAAAGAAAGTAGTTTAGTAGCTTTTTAGTATCTTTTTATATTAGGTCTATTAATAGTTTATATAATCTTTAGTTATATTTTTATTTATATATTTCTATATACTTCTAAGTTAGAATCTGTCTAAATAGAATATTTTAAGTAACTATTGCCGATATAAACGCGTTAATATATATAAATATATATAATTTTTATCTTCTATTATTATATTTAGAATATTATAAAGCTGTCTTATAGGAACCTCTATAGTAGCTAGTAGTTATTTTTTTTAAAAAAAATAAAGATACTACGCTAAAAGTATAGCTTTAATTTTTTATTTTTTTTTAAAAAGGCCGGCACTTATTTGTTTAGTTATTATTATCCTTTTTATTAAACTATCCCTTTATTATTATTATTAGTAAGTTAGTTATATAACTATTAAAAGTTTAGCTCCGGTAGCTGTCTAATAGTTACTTTTAAAATTATAAAAATATAACTAACTATACCTACTAACTAACGTAATACCCTAAGTAATATTTACTTATTATTTATTATGTTTCCTATTTTTTGTAAGCTCCTATAACCCTAAATATACTAATTTTATACAGCCGCCCTTTTTATTACTTTTTACCCTTTACTTTTTACGCTTTTTTATTTTTTATTTTTTGCCCTTCGCGCTTTACGCTTAGGATAAGACGCTTAGGATAACTTTATTACCTTTAACTTTAACTTTATTTTTACCTTTACTTCTATCTACTAAATAACCTTTACGATTTTTTAGATTTTAGTAATACTTTTTTTATTATTTATTATTTATAGTATCTAGTCTTTATTATTTTTTATTTACTTATTATTTTAGTATTAATTAGTAGTATTACTAAGATTTTATTTAATTAGATCTACTACTATATATTTAGTTTTTTTAGTCTTTAGGTCTAGTTCCGCTATCCTTTAGAGTTATAATAGTTTAAATATTTTTAAAATTTTTATATAGATAATATCCGTATTACGGTATATCTTAATAGTAATAATAGTTTAGTAAATAACTTATTAGTTTTTTAGTTACTAGACGCTTAATTACTAAGTAATTTTTTACTAAATATTAGTTACAGTTTCTATAGTCGTTATAATATTAATTTATATATAAGGTAGATCCCTGTATAGAATACCTAAAATATAAATTTTAATAGACCTAGCCTATATATAACGTACTATAGTATATATTAGCTATTAAACTACTATAATAATAAGATAACTTATAATAGTAAAAACTATTATAAAAGAGGTATTATATAAGGTAGCTATAACCTACTTTATAGTAGTATACTTTTAATATAGTATTTTTATTAAACTTTATTTTTTCTTTTATTAAAACTTTTTTAGTAAGAGCGTACGTACTATTACTAGTTATAGTATAACTAATAGCTTATTAGTTTTAGCGTAGTGCCTTTATTATTTCTTCTTCCTTTATACGCTTCCTTATAACCGTATATATAGTAAAAGTATATATATTCTTATACTATTACTTTATTTTTAGGCTAGTCTACATCCTTTTTAACTTACTTTTAATAATAATTTTTTTTTAAAAAAATTACTATACTTTAAAGTCTTATAATTTTTAATTTAAAGTATAATTTTTTTTATATTTATATATATTATAATAGTAATTATAATATAGTAATATATTAATTATATAATTATTAAATAAAAAAACTTTAATTTTAATAATAAACTTAAAAATAATATATTATTAGTATTTAGTAGAGTATTTTTTCGTTACTATAAGTACTTTAAAATAGTTTAAAACTAATATAAAGGTATACACATACTCCTCCTGTTTTAAAACCCCTTTTAGTCGCCCCGAGCCACTACAGCCACACTATTTATTCGATTAATATATAAATATATATAAAATAGTTTTAGTATAATAATATATAATATTTAATATTTTTATATAGTATAGTATAGTACTATTTAAAAATAATTCTATTAAAAAGTTTTATATATTTATATATAATTTAGTGTCTAAATAGCCTTTTTATTTTTTATTTAGTTAATATACTTATTATTTTTATATATTTATATTAAAATTTAAGTTAATGCTCTAGATTATAAAAAAGAAATATTATATTTTATTAATTTTACCATTGTTTATTGTGTTAAAGAGTAAATTATATATTTAATATTATTTAATTATTAAAAAATATTATTTATGTTTTATACAAACTAATAATCGGTTCTTTAATTCTTAGCTAATATAATAGACTAATTAAATAATTTATACTAGAATTTAACTAATTAATTATTTAGGCATAACTTTTTTATTTATTTAGGAATAGTCTAGTGTTTAATTAAGTTAGGTTGCCACGCTAGTCTAATTAGAAATTTAAACTAAACTAAACCTATTTAAAAAATTAACTAGACTAATTAAGTAATATAACTATTTTTAATAAGGTTAAGTCTAAAAGCTAATATACTAATTAATTATATAGTAAATTTAATCAGAAAAGAACGAGATTTATACTTATAACCTATAATATTACTATAATACATCGTTAAGTTTATTATCTACTAAAATATATACTCTCCCTTGGTTAGAATAGGCTAATATATTATTTATTTTTTAAATTTTAATTTTACCTTTTTATAGATTATAGTATATAATTTTATTTATATATAAATTATATTAATAAAATTATATAAGTATATAAATTATATTATTATATAAATAACAGTAAATATAAAATAAAAACTACTAAGTTATTAACTATACTTTATATTACAGGGGGGTGACAAAAAAAAGCCTAATTAAAAAAAATACTATTTTAAAAATAGTGTAACGTTTTAACTAGTAGCCCTAAAAATACGAAAAAAATACAATTTTAAAGAGAAAGACTAGTAGATTCTATTTCTTTATTAGGGGCTGCTTAGTATAGTGTTTAGGAGTAAAAAAATTTATAAATATTGAAAATTTTTAGGACCTAACTTTAAGTTAGTATAACTTTTTATTTAAGGTATAAAATTAGTTTATTTTTATATATAGTATAATCGATACTCTATTTAATTAGTATACAGATTATTTTTATAGTTTAATATATTAATTATATAATTATTAATAAAAGTCAAATTTTTATATTATTAATAATAAACTAGTAAATAATAAATTACTAATACTTAGTATAGTAGACTTTAGTTTTTATAACTACTTTATAACTGTTAGGAAGAGATAAAATATAGTTATTAATAATTTTTTATAGTATATTATTTTACTTTTATATAATAACTTTTTTAAAGGTTTCTATACTTTATATACTTACTTCTATACCTAAAGTAGTCTCTTTATTATTATTTAGCCTAGATTTTAAATAACTCTATATATTTTCTATAGGGGCTAAATCAGGGCTATAGACTAGATAAGAAAAATATATAATTTTATTATTTTTAAACCAGTTTAAAACGTCTGTTATTTTATAAATAAGGATGTTATCTTTTTAAAATTACTAACCTGAATTAATATTAATATAAAGTTTATAATTATAATATAATATAATATATATATATATATATATATATATATTATTATAATAAAAAAAGAACTAACAAATCTATCAAGTTACTTATCCCTTTTTATTAATAGTTTAACTTTAGGTATAAGAATTTTATTTATATAGTTATTACTAGTAAAAGAAGTAAAAGAATTAGATATTTTAATAAATACTAAATTACTTCTATCTTCTATCTAAATTGTACCCTAAACTTATAGGGTAAGGTTTCGGCCTATAAAATAAATAATATAAATAATATTAAAAAATCAAAACTATAGCTTAAAATTATATAAAAAGTTATATATTTTAATATTTTAAAAAGTTAAAATAACTTACTTTATAATTAACTAATAGTTAGTTCTTTTCTAACTCTATTATTACCCCTTTTTCTATAATATTATCTATTCTTTTATCTCCTTTATGTTGCTAACTTACTAGAAAATATTATTTTTTTTAAATTTATATGTTTTATATTTTTTATAGTTTCTTTAGCGTATTTTAATCCTTTTTTAGCGTTTTCTTTATTAATTATTAGTTTTTTTTTACTTATATTAATCCTATAAACCTCCTTTTTTAAAATCCTTTATAAGGATCTTTTTAAGATATTTAGACTATTATTTATTAATACTCTTTTATTTTCTTTTTTAGGACTTCTAGTTAAGTCCCTATTAATTACTCTTTTTTCTCTTTTAGTTACTTTAGAAATTCTACCCCTTTTAATCTTTTTTTCTATTATAATTATCTTTTTTCTTTTTTTTATTCTTTTTATAGTACTATAAATAGTTTGTTAAGACTTTTTTAGTGTAGTAGCAATTAAAGAAAGAAAATTATTTACTTTTAAAAGAAGTTTAACTTTAGATTTAAGTTTTAAAACATTTAGCGCTGTTTTAAGGAATTAGAAGTTTAGGTTTATAAAAGTTAAAAGATATTATAATATATTATAATATTAATAATATATTACGTAAGTAGTGATTATATAAATAGAAACTAAATTTTTATTATTAAATTACTAATCTACTTTAAAAATCTAGTCACGTGACCTATACTAGGCCTAAAATAGTATAGTTAAACTTTTAGTTAAATATATTCCCTAACTAAAAAGTGATTTAAAGCTAAAAAAGGGGTTAAAAAATTACTATATTTTAATAATTTTAATTTATTATAGATAATAAATACCTAGTTACTAATATTCTAGTAAAGATCTCTCTAATATTCTCTTTAAAATAGTATTATTTACGTATTTTTAGACTTAGTAATTAGAAAGTTATATTATTTTTAAAACTATATCTTTTTTAATTACTCTATTCTTGTGTTCCCCTTCTGTAATATATTAAAATAATATATTTTATAATTAGTTAACGATTAGCTCCTTTTTAATTTTATTATTATTATCTTTTCTATAATATTATTTAAAATATTATTTTTTTTAAATATATATATTTTATATTTTTATATTTTCTTTAGTATATTTTAATTTAATTTTTTTATATTATCTATATTTCTTATTAGTTTATTTTTACTTATATTAATAGAGTAATTTTTTTTAAAAAAAAATCTCTATAAGAATCCTTTTATAATTTCTAGATTATGTTCTAATAATATTTATTTATATTTCTTTTTAGAACTTTTAGTTAAGTCTCTAGTAGTAATTTTGTTTTCTGTTTATTATTTTTATTATTCTATACTTATTACCTATTTTTATATTATAATTATATTTTTTTATTTTTTTTATTTTTATAATAGTATTATATATACACTATAGTAGCTATTATAAAGTAAAAGTAATTAAAAAAGATAAAGTATTTACTTTTAAAAGTAAATTAACTTTAGATTTAAGTTTTAAACTTTTAGTGCTATTTTAAGAAAATAGGAAATTAAGTTTATAAATATTAAATTAAAAAGTAAAAGTACGCCTAAACCTTAATCTAGGGGTATAAACGTAGTAAGGGAATTTTATTAAATACTAAACTATATACGTAATAATTAAAAGCTAATTTTTAATAAGAGACGACTTTAAAAAATAATATCTATTTAAACAGTTACTTATTTAAATAATAAGTATACTAGTAGACTAGTAGTTAATATTAAACTAGTAGCCTATATTAGTAGATACTTAGTAGGTACTATAAGGAGTAGGTAACGTAATACGATTACCTACGCGTACTATATAAATAATAAACTATAAAACTATATAAAAACCCCTATAACTTTTATATTATTAAAATTATTTAATTATTATATTTAATACTAAAAAGTTTAAAGAGTATCTGCGCTTTACTATTAAAACTAATAAGGCGTTAAAAATAAAATATAAGTAAGCCCTTTATACAACCTCTATATAGCTATAAATAAATACTTATATCTTTACACTCTATAAATTACTAAATTAAAAATTAAAGACGTTAAATTGTATAAAGGCGATTTTATTTAATTTAGGTAATACGTATACTTTTTTTAGCTAGATATAATAGCTCTTACTATATTTAAAATTAATATTATTACTTAAATATATAGTAATATGGCCATCTATAAATAGTATATATACTAAACAGACGCCCTTACTACCTTATATAACGCTATTAATAGGTTACTCTAAAAGCGTATAATAATTATTACTAAGAGTATAAAAGAGCTAGTAGTATATTATAAAAATAGAATTTATAATTTTAAGTTATAGTTAGAGTAAATATAGAGTATATATTTATATATATATATATAAAGGGACTAGGTAAAGGTAAAAACATAAAAGAGTTATTAAGCGTAAGTACTTATAGTAGGTAATAGTAGTAGTAATAATAATATTTTAAAATATATAATTTTTTAAATTATAACTAATAGAGGCGTTTAAGAAAACTTAAATTAATTAATACTTTAAGGAAGAGTAATATCTATAAAATTATTTTTATAGAGAGAGAGTTAGCAAAAAGGTTATTATTATAAAATTATTAAATATTAAAGAAAGCCACCAGTAATAGCAGTAAAAAAATATTATATTAAGAGTTTTAGCGTTTTAAAAAATATAATATTATAGAACTAGATTAAACTATATTAAATACAAACTATTAAAGTAATAGTAAACTTTATATATTAATTTTAATAAATATAACGCAGTTTTTAACACTTAGATTACCTAAGTAGAGTCTTTTATTACCTCCTACCTAGGAGGGATTAAATATTAAATAATATTATAATATACTATACTATTAAGAATATATTACGTAAGTAGTAATTATATAAGTAAAAACTAAATTTTTATTAATAATATAATTTTATTACTAATAACTACTGTTGTGACCTGTCGGTTACTTTTTTAACTTTATTTTTATATAAAATAAAGATTATATTTATTTTTATTACTTTTTGCTCTACCTACACATATAAGTAGTGTAGCGTTTAATAATAGTTAATATTTTTTATTTATAATTATATCTCCTTCCTTACCTATAATAATTACTACAATAACTAAATATATTTTATATACTTACTTAGTCTGCGCACCAAATACACCTATATAAGTAGGCCCCTTTTAAAACTTTTAAATATTAACTACTATATATATTTATATACTAATCGAATAAATAGTGTGGCTATAGTGGCTCAGGGCGACTAAAAGGGGTTTTAAAAAAGGAGGAGTATATATATGCCTTTATACTTAATATGTCGAAAAAGTTAGGTAAGGCTAGATTAAAAAAACTACTATATAGAAATACTTTAGATTTTCTATTACTCTTATACTATCTTTACTTTTACTATTAGCACCTCTAGTAGTACTTTATATAACTACGCTTTATACTTTAGGCTATATATTTCTATTATAAATTTAATATTAACGCGCCGTTCTTTTTTTATTCTTTATAGCTAGTATAGTACTATATTTACTATCTTTTCTATTACTGTCGCCTTTATATAGGCTAGCGCTATTAACCCTAGGTTTTAAAATTCTATTACCTCTACTATTAATAGTGTTATAATTCTGTCTATCTAGTTACTATTTATTTAGTTACTATCTATTTTATTACTATTTACCTTATTACTATACGTCTTATTATCTAGGATTTCCCGGTATTAATAAATACTTAATTTAAAAAACTTAATAATTACCGAGCGTATAGAATACTTACTAGTATTAAAAAAAACGTATTATATATTACTGTCTAGATAGAATATAGTAGGGATAATTTATATATTTAGCGTAGTCGGCGTATTAAAATTAATTTAAATAAGTACAGTATCTACTAAGACAAAAGTAAAAATAAAAATAAAAAAAAGACTTTAAAAAATATTATTTTAAAGAATATCTTAGTAAGTATTTTTTTTTATTAATAAACGTTTAGCTGTATTAACTATAAGAAAAAATAGAGGAGAGATATATAAATAGTAGTAGTAGCTACTACCTATATATCTCTTTTTTAAAAAAGAATACAGTGTCTGTACTAGACTTTATTAACTTAATATTTTTTTAAGGGGGTATACTAAACACGCTAGTACGCTAGCGTAAAGCGCTATACCTTTTTTAATTTAGCTTTACCTAACTTTTTTAACACATTAAGTATAAAGGTATATATATACTTCTCTTTTTTTAAAATCCCTTTTAGTTACCCTAAGCTACTATAGCCACACTATTTATTTATTTAGTATATAAATGTATATAATTTTATTATTAAATTACTAATATTATTTAAAAATTAAATTACGTAACCTATACTAACGCTAAGAGCGTATAGTTAAAATTTTAGTTAAATATATTTAATAACTAAAAAGTTATAGGGCCTTAAAAAAGGAACTAAATAAATCTTTATAATTATATAATTTTAATATATTATATATACTTAAGAAGTAAAAACTAATATTTTTATAAGGTTTTCTATTTTTTTTTTTTTAGAAACTGTATTATTTCCGTATTTTTAGGCCTATTATTTAATTTTATATAATTTTTAAAAAAGATATCTTTTTTAATTTTTCTATTTTTTATTATTTCTCTATAATATATATATTATATTATTATTATACTTATAGTTCTTTATATATATTATTCTAGATTAGTAATTTTAATAAAATAATATATTTATTAATAAAATAACAAACGGTTAAGAGTAGTATAAAAATAATAAAATTAATTTTTTTTTTAATAATCTTATAGCTCTAATTTAGTCCTTATAAAAAATAGATAAAGACTATTAAATAAAAATATAAATAAAAATGCAAGAACCAATTTATAATTAAGATAAAACTTAAAAAGTATAGAGTTCTTTAAAAGACCTATTATAAAGAAGTGGAATAATATACGATAATAAATATTAATAATTATGTTCTATCCCTTAAGAAATAATAAGTACGCCTAGACCTCGATCCAAAGGTACAAACGCAGTGAGGGAACTCTGTTAAGTACTAACCTATGTACGTAATAATTAAAAACTGAGTAAACTAGGATGCTAGTATAATGTTCCTTTAAAATCTTTTTCTTCGTCTTCCTCAGAGAGACCTTCACCTGATCACGTGTCGGCAAACTACCACAGGGTCTATCCCAGCCAAACCAGCAAGGTCATAGCGCCAGTGTGGTGCATGGGGTGCTTATTTGCGTCCCACTCGTGATAAACAGCCTGTCTCGAAATCACCGAGAAACATGCACGCCTTCAGTATCACTCACCTCATGCCTACCACTTCGACCTTCTTAACTTGATTCTTTATACCTAAACGCCGTTTTACCAGTATTTCCTCTGTTGCTCACCGCTTACCCCTAAATTCTCAATTGTTTCCAGCAAGTTTAGCCATGGCCAAAAAAGACTTATCTGGATTCTTCCGCAAACTGATCAGACGGGGTGAGACGAAGGACCAAAAGAAGGCTGGAGGAGGTGCATCGACGCTACCCGTTCCATCGTGTGATGCAGCACAACAAGAACCTCCAGGCTCAGCGCCTGCACCCACACGAAGGCTGGATCAGATACCAGCTTTCACGCCTCCGGCACTCGATCCAATCCAACCAGTGTCGCCAATGCGACTGCATTCGGCCATCGGAACATCGTCTCCACTCCGTTCGGGGTCCCCTATCCGGTTGCCTCCTCTGATCGACGAGATGGGGTACGACAATGACCTCCCTCTCGAATTCGCCGCGAGTAAGGCCGACATCCAGGAGACAAATCCGTCCGTTCATTCCCTGGGCCAGGCCACTTTCCGTACATATGCCTCATTCGACCGGATTTCGACACCCCCAAGACGGCGGATGATGAGTCACGCTACCTTTATGCGCCTGCCATCGTACACGGGCTCATCAGATGAGGAAGAAGGCCAGTCTCGTGTCATCAGCAGACTAGTCAATCATCATGAGGAAGACGAAATCCAGGAGTCCCTTCCATCTTCTTCATCGTCTTCTGGAAGTTGGGGACTTGCTCCGATCGAGCCACCCACTCCGATCGACGGCAGTCAATCCGATGACATCTATGAGGATCTGATCGGGCAGAGCGCGATAGAGGACGTCTTTCCAAGCTCTATTCCTCGAACTCGGGACAATAGGCAAACCCGATCAAGTCCCCCAAGGGCGACCGGTTCGTACAGTCTTGCTGACCCTCATCATCGGTTCTCATTAGACGACGGGACACGTTCTAGCCCGACGGCGGCTCTCCGAGAAGCTATCCGCAGCGGATGCAATCGCATATCGTGCAGTCTTGTACCAGAGCGAGGGTCATCTCTCCGAGCCACAGCAATCCGCGCAACCTTCCCACATCGGAACCAGGAGCCCGTTTGGGTAGATCGGCCTACGCCAACAGCCCTTCGAGCTATATCTCAAAATGAACCCATAGAGGTGTTGGGCTATTTCCCTTTGCCTCGATCCGCAGGTCTCCCGGGTTTTCAAAATATACATTATACGCCGGGAACTCCCTCTCGCCCTCCAGTATTGCATCACAGAACACCTGCTCGGATGACCGTATCCCTACCACCGAGCCACTTAGACGCTATATTCTCCTCCTCACGGCCGGATACCGCGCCCCGAATTCCGAGCGTGTTCTTGCAGAATGCCCAGCCGCGCGTGCCGAGTGTGTTCAGGAATATGCTAGACACACCTCCTGGAACCGCTTCGCATCGTGTTACTGATTGGCGTGGCCGCCTTCCTCGAGACGATGGTTTCATGGATCTGCGGGAATTTTATCCGACACCGCGGGGGACGCAGGACTTCTTGCCGGCCGAAGAGAGTGCTCTTCAGGAGGGCAGCGGCAATCGACATCGAAGGCGTGTGCGCTTCCTGGAGAGCGATTCCGAGGCTGGTTGGCTTGAGCACGGAAACGAGAATGCTCATTTCGGAAGTGAGGAGAGTTCATTTGAAGGCTGCTATGGGGTCGAGCACGCGCAAAATGGCCACTATCCAGGGGTTGAGCTTCAGGGGGAAGATGGCGCTGATGCCGGCGGAGAGACGACGAGCGAAAACGACCGACTGGAGAAAAACCTAAACCCGTATGATCGAAGCGGAGCGCAGAATCAGTCGGGCTTTTACAATAGCGATGATCGATGCGAGGCAAATGGCCTGGAGAACCGTACGCGTGATGCCTCACTGGGGAAGCTAATCTGCTTTTTCGAGGAAGATCATGAGGGTCGGATGAAAAAAAGACGCAGGGGGAAGGAACCTTGACTCTGAAGACTTGGACATGCGTCGAAGCACCGTAAGAATTATTTGGTGGAACAATCAAGGAGTTTGAATATATGTGAAATCCATCATGTGTATGCAAGGGAACAAATGTCGTACGAGAAAGAAAGGGGCAGAGACTTGAAAAATAAATATATATAAGCAAAGAATTAGGATCTCGCTATACGCGAACATAGAGTGTTGCGTAATGGCCGAGATAGAGAATGACGTGGCTATTCGCAAGAGGTAATCTTAGATATTGCTAAGCAATATTGAACTGAGCTAGATATACATGTTAAGCTCTCCAAATCTAAGGTGGCACGACTGAATGGCAATTGTAGCACTAAGCCGGTCGAATCGCACCAGCTCATCTACTATCTTATAAGAGATTCTTCGAGTCCTGTGTATTTCCCGTTAGCCCCGTAAACAATTCACTTGAGTACCATTGCCCTCGCAACCGTCGTTACAACACAAACCACGCTTCAAGACGGCAAACAGGCCCGCGCTCAACTTTGAACCTACCTCAGCACCTCCGATAAATCAACACCTAAAAAGCACGCTCATACGGCACCATGGATCAAGAATCAAACGGTCCTATCCCGCATCTCAACCATCCCCTTCCACCCAGCAGCAGGTCCATTTTGAAGAAAGCCCTCGCCTCGCCTATCAAGCTGCTCGCACCCTCGAGTCTCTTCTCAGCCAAGACAGCGCAAACGTCTGCCCCCGAACGCGACTCGCGCCCGCTCACCCTACTCAACGGCCTCTCCATGATTCCGAACGAACGCGTACCCGATATTCACGTGCAGCGTGCCTCTGGCAGCACCATCGAGGGTCTATTCATCCGCCAAGCGACCGCGAAATGGAACTGCTGCAACTGCCACTCGCGGAACAATGTCTATATCCATGCCGGAAACCACCCTCTTGGGGCGCTTGCCTGCGACTGCCCGCACGGGCCATGCAGCGAATGCACGACCACCGGAAACGTGAAGGTATTCTTACCGATCGAGGAGCCTGCCATGGTACCCTGCGGCGAGATCGGCGACGATGGGTTCTCAATTGTTGCGCCGGAGACAGGCATCCCATTTGGCATCGTGTGTCCTGCCTGCGGTCTTTCCTGGCGCGTGCGCGAGTTCGGCAAGCGCTTCTCCAAGGAGCTGCGCAAGATGCCTAGCATGTCGCTCAACCGGGCGGTGCGCCTCGCAACGATAGAGAACCGGCTGCGGAAGTCTCGCTCCACGCTCGTGCTGGGAAACAAGCGCATTATCACGCCGCCGGGGATGCCGAAGCAGGCCGAGTATGCGGCTGTGCGCTTCAGCGGCGTCACTTGTACCTGCGGGGAACACATCAGCTTGAATTCGGCGTTTTGCTTCCAGATCGTGGGTGAAGAGATCGATGAGCGGGAGAAGGAGTTTCGGGGTCTGTGGAGGGCGGGCGGCTACACTGCGGGATTCTCGACGACTCCAGAGTTGCAGGCAAGGGGACATCAAACGCCGACGATCAAATATGGCGAAATAGAGCATGAAAATTCGCTACGGAGCCATCCGATGTTGGACAAGAGTGTCAGAGACTCCTGGGAGGAGAAGTGCGACAGGGAAGGTTGGGTTTGAATCTGAGGGAGCAACGGCGAAGGAACAGTTTGAGAGATTGACAGGAAGATTGGAAGACAGTACGCGCCCCGCAACGAAGAGGCTCCTAGCATGATGAGCCAGGCAGTGGACGTCATTGGTACCTACAGATTTTCGCACGGCACAGTTATCAGGTGAAATATGTTGCACCAGTGATTAATGGTGGAGCGACGACGTAGGGTGCTCGGATTCCAATGATCTGGAAATTGCATATCCCGGTCACGAATTCAGAAAATGGGCAGTTTGCGAAATGAGCTTTCCTTAGGATGGGCCAACTTTGTGATCACCGACACTAGTCAACAGAGGAGAGGCGACCTGAGCGTCAGCACTTTTCAGCTTCGCCAATCTGGGAGCACTTCTCTTCTCGTCATCCGCGACAGTCATTCGTGCTAATTGGGAGGCAGCTGAGTTCGCCGCCCTTTCGCGATGGCCGAGGAAACGACCGTGTGACAGTCCGTCTTAGTATGGGTTCGCCGCAGCGTGATGCACTTGCAATTGTAGCTCTCGAGCATTGGAACATGCTCACAAAACCGCCGTGGAGGATTTCGTGCCTCTACCAGATCTCGAACATAGTCGGCTCGTCCTACCCACCGTAGTTCGTCCTCTCCTATTTGTTCTTGAGTAGTAGCATGGTGTTGGAAAGAGCCTTGAGCGCAGCCTTAAGAGTCACCTACCATACTTCAGTGACCTTCTTAGGGGTACAGCCTCAGGCCAGGCCACGATCACGAGCGAGGCCCTTCCAGGCAGCCGGGCCCAGCGCTCGATTGACGAACCACGATGACCGGTGGCCAGATAGCGGGACACGCGATGCTGGCGGTGATCGATCTCCTGGCACGGGCGAACGATGACCCCCTGCGCCGCCACATTTGGGCTGTGCACGGAGAATGACGTTTTGCCGTTTGGCGTTTAGTACCATTGAAGCCTACAACTGCGCGCCGCACGCAATCGCGATATAATACTCGGTCAATGTTCGCGGGATTTGGTTGTACACACGCATTCCAACATCTATAGCGAGAGTAGCATACGTTCGCAATTAGTTAGCATTGCAGTTTGTTTGTCTGACGCATAGCCGTTTCCGCTTGCAACCGTGCGTTCAGCCTTACGCAACCAAGGTACAAAACAAGCCTAGTCGCTCGTGGCATCCCCACTACAACACTCTGAGTGTTGCTTACTCCTACAGCTTTACCTCCCCGGTTTCCCCTTCGGTATCCAGGTCCTCTACTTTCTCAGCCCAGGAGCGCGTACAACAGCTCTATAACCATTTTTCGCGGACACACACCATGGAGCGCCACGACACCGTCCTGGAGCCCCTTGACCCAGCCGCATCCTCGCAGCAACCCCAGAAGGAAAAGGCGAAACAGCAACACCAAAACCCCAAAGACGAAACATGCAAGTTCTGCAAAAGGCCAGCCTGCTGCCCTACATGCGCCACGGAACTCTCTCCCACTAAAGGCGGCCGCACAGACCTCGACGGCGACGTCCCAGACATCTACCACCAGCTCCCACCCCCCGTGCACGACCTGCAGAAGGACAGCCACAGGGCCTTCGTCCACTGCCTGCCCCCGGAAGCCCCGACGTACAGGAAGTTCTCCGTGTTCGCCGCCGGCTCGATCGAAATGGGCGCCGCGATCCAGTGGCAGCCGCTCCTGGCGAACTACATGTGCACTCTGCCGTTGACCATCTGCAACCCGCGGCGCGGCTCCTGGGACAAGAACATCATGCAGAGCGCCAAGGAGGCCGAGTTCCGCAGGCAGGTGGAGTGGGAGCTGGACGCGCTCACCAGGTGCACGGTGATATGCTTCTTCTTTGATCACGCGACGATGAGCCCGGTGACGATGTGCGAGCTGGGGCTCTGGGCGCATAGCGGGAAGGTGGTGGTGTGCTGCGATAGGAAGTTTTGGAAGAGCGGCAATGTCGAGCTGGTCTGCGAGAGGTATGGGGTGCCGCTCGTGGATACGTTTGAGGAGCTGGTGCCGCTAGTGAGGGCGAAGTTGAGGACGGAGGGGATGATGCTCGACAAGCACGGCGACCTCACTGACAAGGAAGAGGAGCGGGACCCCAGTCGAAGCATGACTCTCCTGGAGGCGGAGGAGTACTGCAAGGCAAGGACGCCTGAGCGGAAGGGCATGGCACCCGATCTGGGCGAGATGTTGAAGGAGGCCAAGTGACGGGGGACTCCACGGGTGCATATAGCGGGCGTTTGGGCGGCTGTCTGAGCGGGTTTCTATGGTATGCATGTGTGGTGAGGTCTTCTCTTGTGGTTGTGGTTTTGGGTGTTCACGGCTGTGCATATGACCTCATGTATCTGGAGCAAGGGCACGGTCACGGGTGGCATCGGAGGAAGGTAGAGGGCAGATGTGATACCCCTAGATCTTACGATATACTTTTCCACGACCACTTCTCGCTTCACTGAGCATGCTTGCACAACATCCGACGGGATTGCTCACACTGCGGGGACCTGAGCAAATATTCGGCGGGCTAGTCCTCCAAGCAACATGTCTCCGGAGCTCGGACCTGTCTCCCCAAGGCACTTCTGGGCTCGGCGTGCTGAGGTGCACATCGGCAGGTTTTGTAGCCCTAGTCGACGTCAGCCACGCTTTCGCTGTGCCAGCAAGAGGCTACAGACGATGAGTATCCTTCATTTTACGAGCCGCTTCTGGATGTTATTCTCCGCTTCTGGATGGGTATCGCCTCGTTCACATCTACTCCTCGTCGCTCTCCGACATTTGCATCTCGGCATCTTCGTCCTCGGACTCTTCTTTCTCCTCGTCGTCCTCGCGCGCTCTCTTGGTGCCCTTGGCCCTGTCCTGCTCGTTGACCGGTACTGCCTTGGCCGGCGCACTGCCGAAGACGGCTGCGGCTGCACCCGTCTGCTCGGTCCCTTCCAACTGCTTCTGGGGCAGGTCGGGTTCCGGGAGTCTATAGGTACCGTCCAGCTTCGCGATGGTGTCCGACTTGGACTTGGCATATTCGATGTGCTGTGGAAATCAGCCGCTGTCGGTATGGATCGCTTGCGAAACCTCGGCATACCATGTCCTTCCCAAAGAAGGTGAAGCCCTCGAGTGCGCGCATAGCCTGCGTCGAGGCATCGATATCGCGGAATACGACGTGTGCCTGGCCGCGCATCTTGGCCGTTTTCAGGGCCACGATGTCGAGAATGACGCCATAGGTGGCGAAGAGAATGTACAGGTTTCGCTTGAGGTCATCCTTGGGGAGCTTGTCAGGCAAGTTGCGAACGTAGAGCCTGCTTGCGCGTCAGCGATGCGCCATGGTAGAGTGAGTGGCGGGCCTACGTACGTGCGGTTTGGCGGGATGGCATGCACCTTTGCAGGCAGGCCGGGCGGCGGCGCTGGACGGGCGAGGGCAGCCATCGTGTGCAGCTCCCTGGGCGTGTCGAGCGATGCGCGTGTCAAGAAATGATAATCCCCGCGATGCGGGTGAACGCTTGACGACACAAAATCGCGTGGTCCGTGCGCAACCTCGAACCCTGGTCGCGCCGCTTTGCTTCTACACCCTCATCCCAACTGCTTCTATTCCTTCGCGCTGGGAGGCATGCCACGAGCTTCGACTAGCTTCCCAGCATGATACAGCATCCGCACACCCGCGACGAGCTTCTCACAGTGCCTTCGTTCGCTCCGTCGCCTTGGTCCAGCCCTGACCCGTCGTCTTTCACTTGCGCCTCTCACCATCCTTCACCGAGACAAGTCGCTACCGCCTAAAACATGGGCATGTCGCCTGCTTTGAGCCCCAGGCCTAACCCGCCGGGCGCAAGCACAACCGTCAATGCAGCAAAGCCGAAGTCACTCGTGCATCTTCTTCCCCATAAGACAGTTCCGTCGCCATCCCTCGCCAGCGCAGCCACAACGCCCGGCGGCCCAGACGCGGAAGAGGGCCTAGCAGAAGAGATGAACGACAAGGTGAAGAACCAGTTCGTCTTCGGTGCGACTACAACTAGCCTCTACAATCCGCCGTGACTAATGTATGGCATGCAGGCCCCCGTCTCGGAGAAGGTACATATGCCACCGTCTTCCGGGGGCACTACCGCGACGAACCTACCAGGCTCGTCGCTATCAAAAAGATGAAGAAGAACACAGAGTGGCAAGACGGCATAAACCTCGACTCGCTACGCGAAATGAAATACCTCGCCGAGCTACACCACCCGCACATCATCGAGCTCATAGCAGTCTTCACCACCAAGGATGAGAATATCAACCTCGTGCTCGAGCACCTTCCAGGCGGCGAACTTCAAGAGCTATGGAAGGAAAAGACGATAGCCTACGGCGCCGCCGACGTCAAAGCCTGGGCCAACATGCTCTGCCAGGCCGTCTGGTGGCTCCATGAGAACTTCGTGCTGCACCGCGACATCAAGAGCAACAACATCATCATCGCGGCGGATAACTCCCTCAAGCTCGCCGATTTCGGTCTCGCGCGCAGCTTCGCCAACCCAGAGGCCGACATGACGTACAACGTCATCACGCGCTTCTACCGCCCGCCTGAACTCTTCCTCGGCTCCACGCACTACGACGGCTGCGTCGACATGTGGAGCGTCGGCTGCGTCATCGCCGAGCTCGCCATCCGCGACTACTTCCTGCCCTCGGAATCCGACCTCGCCCACTTGGCCGTCATCACCGAGGTCTTCGGCGTCCCCACCGAGCAGGACTGGCCCGGCATCTCCAAGCTTCGTTTCTGGAAGGAACAGCTCGAGGGCACCGCACCGAAGCGGCCGCAGCCCCTGAGCTGGTGGCGCCAACGCATGCCACTGATCGGCGAGCCAGGGATCGATCTAGTGCGAGGCTTGCTGACAATGAACCCCGTCAAGAGGTTGAACGCGAAACAGGCGCTGGACCATCATTATTGGACGAGCTTGCCAAGGCCGCAGAAAAAAGAGAATCTGCCTAGACAAGGGCTAAAGGAGGGAGAGAAGGCCATGGGCGAGCAACTTAAAAGAGTGGGTGGGGAGATCGATTCGGGGAGGACGGATAAGGTTGCGCGGAAGCTTGACTTTGGCGCTTTGCGCTAGTGGCGGAAGTAGTACGATATGTGTGTAGGATAGGACGGGTCTGGCTTGGTTGCATCGGCGTAGTTGGCGGGTTCCGGATACCAGGTTTCAGCATTTCTTGGAGTTGGAGGTTGTAGGCTTCGTCCTTTACCTGGACTATGTCTTCTGGCATCTCGTGTGCAAGAGATAAGAGTCCTCTCTAGATGTAGAGTCGAAAGTTATTGCCGACGATTTTGACATTCTCGTCCGGATGAACGTGCTTCTCGGCCTGGGTTGTAGTGCACTGTCGTTTGTCAAAAAGCGTTCTACGTTTCATATGGGACACGAGGACGTTGCTGCCAGCGCTGCTAGTTCACTAGTGGGTGGTGTATATGCTATGATTAGTTCGTTTACCAAGGTAGACTGTTTTCTCTACAAGAGGTGTATAAGGCAATAGTGGATAGTTCATAGGCACTAACTCGCTAAAAAGGAGCAATTAATAACCTTATAGCTTTTTAAAATTAACGTATTTTTAATACTTTAAAATGTTTTTTTATTATATTATAACCTCCTGTGTTGTACGCTAACTCTTAAATATTAAATATTATTTTACTATCTCTATAAAATTATTATTCTTAATTTAATAGATAAGGAGTTAAGTTAGTATAAAAGGGCGTTATTAAAAATAAAAAAAGTTTTATATTATTATAATTATTATATTTTATAGCGTATTTAACGTATAGTATATATTTTTTAAAAAGTTTTTATTAAGTGCGTAGATATATAGCGTCTTTACCCCCTAAAAAATATTTATAGAAGGTTAATTTACTCTATAGTAATATTCTAAAGGTAGTTTTTAATATTATAGATTATTATAAAGGGGAAGGCGTTAGTATTAGTATAGATATAAAGGTAAATATAGGGGTAGAAAAATAGTTTCTAAATAAATATAAATTTAATATATATATTATTATCTACTATAGCAGATCTTATACAGTAGTAAAAAAAAAAATTAAAATTTTTATTTTTAGCTATTTTAATTATATAGTATTATTTTATAGTACGTTAAAAGAAATTATATAGTTTTACTATCGTTAATACTTTAGGCTAGTAATTATTTAGTAACTTTAAGAAGTAGGTAAGAATAGAATAATTAACTATTTTTTTTACGTTTATCTATAGGAGCTATATTAATTTAATATATACTACGTCCTTACTTAATATAATAATAGGTAAAAATAAAAGAAATAACACTTTAAGAGCCGGTAGTTAGGTTATATAGCACACACAACACTTTCCTTCCTAATTAGGTAGTTACTAATAGTAACTTTATTACATAAAGAAAAAAGAAATAACTAATTATATAGTAAATAAACTATTATTATAATATTTAGTATAAATAAGAAATTAGAAATATATTTCTTTATATTTATCTATAGAAACTAAATCGACTTAGTATACACTATATTTTTACTTAATATAAAAATAGGTAAAAACAGAGGCGCTATAACCTAGGGCCTATTAAATATAGGATTTTTTAAATTTAATAGCTAGTAAAGCGATAAAATTAGAAATATATAAACTACCTAAAGAAAATAACTATATTAACTAATATTTACTAATTATTACTATCTTTAAAGCTTTAGTAGTACTAATAGTTAAATTTTTTATAATACTATAAACTAATTTATTTTATTAAATATTTATAAACTATATCTTCTAAATTTCTTTTTAAGATTTTTAAAATTTATTTTTATAGATTTTTTTAATATAATATTTGAGAATTAATATAGTAGTAATATAGTATAAATATATAAAATATAATAAAATATATTTATTTAAAGAATAATAGAAATAAATTATAAAAAAAGTTTTAGCGTCTCTAACTTAGACTATATTTATTTTTAATATTATAATTATAATATTACGTAATTTTAGATTAGTTATTTAAACTTTTACTATACTATAGACTTATTAATACTAGTTTATTTTAATAAGCTTTTTACGTAATAACTATTATAATAATAACTTTTTACTAGTGCGCTTTTTATAGAACACCTTAGTATTTTTAAAATCTTTTAAATTATATATTAAGTAAACTTCTACACGACTACCTTAGAGTATTATAATATACTTTTTTACTATTACTTTATATCTATTTTATTTTTATATATACGTATTCTACTATTATATATTTATATAAATACTTTTTACTACTTTTAGAATTTCTTTCTTTTAAGACTATATTTACTTTTTTTATATTATTTTAAATAACTCTTTTTATTTATTTTATATATATATTATCTTTATTTTTTATTTTATTTAGTAAGTTTATAGTATTCTTAAATTATTATTTTATTAACCTTTTAATATTGCTATAAAAGTATAAGTTATAAATATTATTAAAGTTAAAAATTATATTATACTTAAGGATAGAGAGTTATATAATAATTAACTTAAAAAATAAGTAAGTATATAGCTTAGTAAATAATATAACTAGTTATCTATAACATAAATAATATAATTTACGACTTTAAATCTCGTTGTTACCTGTATTAATATACTTATTTAATTAGATTTTAGACTAATTCTAAATAAACTAGTGTATTACTTAGTTAAATTTAGTTTAATTTTTTATTTAGGTTAGTATATTAATCTAACTTAATTAAAAAGTAAACTAATTTTATTATATTATTTAACTAGCTTATATATTTTAGTTAGTTATTAAAGAGTTATTAGTTTATATAAAAATTAAAAATTTTTTTTAGTAGTTAAATACTCTTAATATTAAAAAGTTATTATTTTTTAAAAAAATTAACTTAAAACTAAAAATATTAAAAATAATTAATGTAAAAAATTAAAAATATAAAAAGAAAATAGTTTTTTATAAGAAGACTAGTCTTCTTTATAAGCTTATAATAACGTTCTAAATAGTTTTTAATATAATCCTACGCTAGTAAATGGGTCGAGGTTAGATTAGGGTTATATTACCTAATTAGATTTAAAGCTAGGTCTTAGTTAAGCAAGAACACTAAAATTTTTAAAAAAAAATCTTAAATAACTCTATATATATAATAGCTATAGGTATTTAATTTTAGTATAAGTTAAATATAAGGCTATATATTCTATATATAAATTAAAACTAATATCTTTTTGTACTAAATTCTACACCTTTTAAATTTAAATAAATATTTTATTTAAACGTTATATATTTGTATATTAATTAAACAAAAGGGTGTGGCTATAATAGCTGTATAGGCGACTAAAAGGGATTTTAAAAAAGGAGGAGTATGTGTATGCCTTTATACTCAATGTGTCGAAAAAGCCAGGTAAGGCTAGGTCGAAAAATTTAAACGTTATATTATAAAGAATCTAATATATAAAAGTATAATTTTAATTAATATATATATAATATAGCAATGTATTTATCTAATATAACATTTTTATAATTATAGCTATTATATTTATAGAGTTATTTAAGATACTGTTTAAAAATCGTAGTGTTCTTACTTAGGTAAGACCTAACGTGGTTTATACGGGAGCAACCTATTTACTACCCTATATAATCCTACTAGTTTTCTCAATTCTTAATAAACGTTAAAATTATAATTAAAATTATAATTAATTTCTAGTTAGAATTAGTAGTAATAATTATTAAGTACTTAAAAGTAGACTTTAAAGTCTTTTTAGCTATAATAATCTAAAGAAGAAAAAATATTTTAGAAAGTATTATTAGTAATAATTACTAAAAGTAAGTTAAGAAAAGATATAGACTATTTTAAAAATATAATAATAATATAAGAACGGATATAAAGGTATATATATACTCCTCCTTTTTTAAAACCCCTTTTAGTTGCCTATACAGGTACTACAGCCACACCCTTTTATTTAATTAATATATAAATATAATAATATAAGAATATATATACTTTTACTATATATATAAAGATAAAAAAATATATAAAAAAATAATAAAAGTACTATACTAAGATTAATTAAACTATTACTAGTTATAACTAATATATATTTACTAATAATATATATACTATTAATAATAAAACTTTAGTAAAAGAAAATAAAATTTAGTAAAAAGATTAGAATAGAAAAATACTAAAAAATTAATTTTAGTATTAGGATTTTACTCTACGTATATATATAGATTCGCTTTATATAGTAAGGTATTAACCTAATTAAACTAGTACCTTAACTAGTATTTTAATACGCCTTTATACTTACGCGTTTATATATCTTACTTAGTTCTTACTTTATTTTTTTATTATTATAATATATTACTAGTATAAAGGTATATATATACTCCTCCTTTTTTAAAATCCCTTTTAGTTACCCTGAGCTACTATGGCTACACTATTTATTTAATTAATATATAAATATATAAATATAATATATTATATTTATTTTAAAGGTATATTACTCCTTTATACTAGCAAAGTTTTTTTTTCGAGAATATATTATATATAAAAAGAGGTAAAGTGTAGCGTTAAGACACTAGTCTAAAAAAGGTATAAGTTAAAAAAAAGTTATTGTCGCGAGTATAGTTAAAAATAAGCGTATATAAGAATTATATAAAATGTTTTTATTTTAGGTTAATATAGAATGTGGCTTAGAAGAATATATTTATAGTAAGTCTTAAAGATTTAATTTAAAATATATAAGTTATAATAATATATATTTTATATTTTTATAATAATTAGTAATTAATGTATTATTACTATATAACTTAAGTTAAAAGATTTACTTATTTATAATTACGCTCTTATATTAATTTACTAGATAAACCTACTTAATAGTATATATTATAGGGGATAAAAAAATAAGTAATTAAAATAGATACCTTTTATTAAATAATATAACTTTTTAATTAGTAGGCCTAAAAAAAATAAAAATAATACTGTTTTTTAAAATAATAAATAAAGGCATATACATACTCCTCCTTTTTTAAAACCCCTTTTAGTCGCCCCGAGCCACTACAGCCACACTATTTGTTCGATTAATATATAAATACAAATATTTAAAATAATAGTATATCTTATTTACTTAGTTAGGGGCTGTTTAATAAATCTCTAAGGGGTAAAAAAATTTAATAATTATAGAAAATTATTAGTGCCCTACTATAGACTATTATAACTTTTTATCTTACGTGTAAAATTAACTTATTCATATGTATATAATAATGTACACTATATTATATTAGTATATAAATTATTTTTTATATTAATATTTTAATAATATATTTATTAATAAAAGTTAAATATTTAATATGTTAATAATTAACTAGTAAATAATATATTACTAGTACTTAGTATAGTAGCCTTTAGTTTCTATAACTACTTTATAATAGTTAAAAAGAAATAAAATATAGTTATTAATAACTTCTTACAGTATATTATTTTACTCTTTTATAAAAGCTCTTTTATAAGACTTTATACTTTTTAACTTTAATTCTATACCTAAATTAGTCTTTTTATTTATAATTAGTCTAGATATTTAATAATTTTATATATTTTGTATAGGAATTAAATTTGGGCTAGAGACTAGATTAAAAAAAAATTTAATTTAATTATATTTAAACTGGTTTAAAACGTCTATTTCTTAAAAAAAAAATTATAGACGCTAATTCGTAGCGTATCTACCTAATTAGGAAATAATTATATATATCCCTTTTTAATTAAGCCTAATAATCTTTTCTTTTTTTTATTTTATTTTTAGGCTATTTTTTTACTAAATTAAGTTATATTAAATTACTAATCTATTTAAGCTAATTACGCGTAATTCGCTACGCTAAGCCTATTTAGAAATAGATTTTTATCTTATCTAACTTTAAGTAGTAAATGTCTTACCGAAAAATACCTAGTTATACTAATAAATATTAATACTTATTAACTAAGATTTTAGTTTCTTATTAACTTATATTAAATTCTTAGAAATATTTTATACTTTTAAAAAATTATATATTTACTTTATGAAGTAGGCGCGTTTAAAAAACATTATAGTAAGGAAAGAAATTATATCCCTATTATAAAAAATTATAATAAAAATTTAAAATATTTCTAACTACTTATCTACTATACTACTCTAGTTTTAAAACATTTATTATATTATAGATAGAGCTATTATTATTTTAAAATTACTAGTCTAAATTAGTATTAATATAAAGGTTAATTTAATTTAATTTAATTTAATTTAATTTAATTTAATTTAATTTAATTTAATTTAATTTAATTTAATTTAATTTAATTTAATTTAATTTAATTTAATTTAATTTAATTTAATTTAATTTAATTTAATTTAGTTTAATTTAATTTAATTTAATAATATAATATAATATAATATAAAGGTATATATATACTCTTCTTTTTTTAAAATTTCTTTTAGTCGCTCTAAGCTACCACAGCTATACTATTTATTTAATTAGTATATAAATATAATATATATAATATAGTATAGTATAGTATAGTATAATATAATATAATATAATAAGAATATTTATTATAATAAATAATATAATATATTACAAAAAATAATAAACTTACTATATAGTTAGCTATAAACTAATTCTTTCTTAATTTTATTATTATGACTTTTTTTTTTAATATTTCTTTTTAATTTTATCCCCTTATATTACTAAGTTATTAAAAATATTAATTTTTTATATTTAAATTTTTACTATGTTTTATATTTTATTTGGTATATTTTAATTCTTTTTTAACTTTTTTTATTTATAATACGCTTATTAGTACTTATACTAATAAAAAATTTTTTTCTTTTAAAAAGTTTTGTAAAGACTTTTTTATAATATTTAGACTATTTTCTATTAATATTTATTTATTAATTTTGTATGTCTTAGAGTTAAGTCCCTATTAATAACTAGGGTAGCGAATAGGTAAGGGTTATATAGGGTACTTAGAATCGTATATAAGTAAGAATAAATAAGAAATATTAAAGTCTTTTATAAAATGTATATACTAACTTTTTAAATATTATTAATTAAATAATAATATAATAATTAAAGTCTTAATACATTAGCCAAGATTTAATTATAAAATATAAAAAAGATACTTGATATTATAAAATATTACGTAATTTAAATTTTAAAAAGATTTTCTCTTTAAATTTTAAATTATGTAGAATCTAGTAAATAAAAGTATTATTTTTAATATATATATATAAAATACAGATTATATTAATCGTATAGTAAAATTTTATAATTATATTAATTATTATATTTTTTTAGGTTTATCCGTAGAAGCTATATTAACTTAATATACGCTACGCTTTTACTTAATATAGGTAAATAGTATAGAGGCGCTATAACTAGGGCTTATTAAATATAAAATTTTTAAAATTTTGTTATAGCTAGTAGAGCGATAACTTAATAAATACCTTATTAAGTAGTAGTTATAATAACGGTAAAGTAATAACTATAAAATAGTAATAAAGTATTTATAAGTTATTATCGTTTTAAGTAGAACTATAGGTAAAACTATAAGTAAAACTATAGGCTATATACAGCGCGTTTAATATAGTACGTTTAAAATAGTAATTATAATAGCTTTTTCTCCTTTTTATAAATACTATATATTTAAAGTCTAAAAAATTTTTTTTTTTTTATGTATAACGTTAGTATTCTAGCGTTTAATTATTAAGCTAGGTAATTTACAGCGTATATTATAGGCTTTTACTAATAGTAATAACTAGTTAAGTTATATTAAAGACTACCCTAACTCCTATTTTTATATAGTATAACTAGCTAGTCTATTTAATAGACTAAAAGACCCTTTAGTTAATATTTTTAATTTTAATTTAATTCTAACGCGTTTCTTCTTACTTAAGGAAAACACTCTTTTTAATTTTAATAATATCTATAAAGACTATAAAATTTAATTTTACCTATATAAAGATATAGTAAAATTTATAAAAAAATAGTAAAAAAAGAGTTATACTTTTTATCTAAGATAGAAAACGGCGACGATAATAGTAGTAGTAGTAGTAATAGTAATAGTATTTTAATAATAAAAAAAAACTTTTTAAAAATAATAAAGAAAGTAAAGCTCTAGTAGAAGAAGTTTATTAAAATAATTAAAATTAAGGCCGGCACTTATTTATTTAGTTATTATTATTCTTCTTATTAAACTGTCTCTTTATTATTATTATTAGTAAGTTAGTTATATAACTATTAGAAGTTTAGCTCCGGCAGCTATCTAATAGTTACTTTTAAAATTATAAAAATATAACTAACTATACCTACTAACTAACGTAATACTCTAAGTAATATTTACTTATTACCTATTATACTCCTTATTTTTTATAAGCTTCTACAACCCTAAATATATTAATTTTATATAACTACTTTTTCTATTACTTTCTACTTTTTACCCTTTGCGTTTAGCGCTTAGAACGATTTTATACCTATATTTCTACGGCCTATATAACCTCCTAAATATTAATAATATTTTTTTATTAGTTATTATCTATAGTATTTAGTCTTTATTATTTTTTATTTATTTATTATTTTAGTACTAATTAGCGGCATTATAGAGGCCCTACTTAATTAAATTTACTACTAGAATATATCTACTCTTTTTAGTTTTTAGATTTAGTTTTACTATTTTTTAAAGTAATAGTATTTTAATCGCTTCTTTAATTTTTATATAAATAATATTTCTAACGTGTTTATTTTTAACAGTATATTTAACCCTGTAAATAATTAGATTATACTTACTTAGCTATAGGGTGCTTAATTACTAAATAATTTTTTACTAAATATTAGTTATAGTTTTTTTTTATAGTTATAATATTAACTTATATATAAAATAAATTTTTATATAAATTACCTAAAACTACGTAAACTTTAATAGATCTAGACTTAAATCTAGATTTAGCCTACTCTATACGACGTACTATAGTATATATTAGCTACTAATTTTTAGCTACTATAATAATAAAATAATTTATAATAGTAAGGACTATTATAAAGAAGGTATTATATAAAGTAGCTATAACCTACTTTTTAGTAGTATACTTCTAATATAGTGTCCTTACTAAATTTTATTATTTCTTTTATTAGAATTTTTTTAGTAGGAGCGCACGTACTACTACTAGCTATATATAATTAGTAGTTTAAGTCTTAGTATAGCGCCTTTATTATTTCCCCTTTTATACGCCTCTTTATACCCGTATATATAGTAAAAGTATATATATTCTTATACTATTACTTTACTTTTAGGCTAGCCTATATCCTTTTTAACTTACTTTTAATAATTATTAAAATTATTTAGGCGTAGGGATATACGTATACGTAAAAGTAGGGCTTTAAAATAAATAGTAGGTAGTAAGAAAAAAGTAGGCTATAGCGCTGTAAAATAGTTATATAAGAGCTTACTATTAAAAAGTTAGTAATTACTATAATAGAATTAAAGAATCTTATAAGGAGTACTATATTATATTTTTATACTTTAATTACTATTAAAAAGGTTATAGGTTATTAGTAATAGCAGAAAGTTATTATAGTTACTATATAAAAAGTTTATTAAGAGTTATTATTAATAACGTAATATAGTAAAAGTTTAAATAGCTAGTCTAAAGTTACGTAATATTACAGTAATAACTCTAAAAAGAAAAATTAATTATTATATAAAAAGAGGTAAAGTGTACTATTAAAATACTAGTCTAAAAAAAAAATATAAATTAAAAAAAGCTATTCCTCTAGATATAGTGAAAAATAAAAAATAAACCTATATAAAAATTATAAAAAATATTTTTATTTTAGTTAGTAGCTTAGCGTACTAAAATTTAGTATACTTATAATATAGAATTATAATTACCTCTAATTTTTTTTTATTTAGGCTAGGTAGTGTTATAGTACGAGTAATACTATAATATATCTACTCTATTATAGAGGGGTGAAAAAAAAAGTTATTAAAAAAAATACTTTTTTTAAAATAGAAAAATTTTTAATTAGTAAGCTAGAAAATATAAGAAAAATAGTATTTTAAGAAAAAAGTTTAGCAGATTCTATTTACCCTATTAGGGTCTACCTACTAAGGAGTTTAAAAGTAAAAAAAATTAGTAAATATAAAAAATTTTTAGGACCCTACACTAGACTATTATAACTTTTTATTTAAAATATAATATTAGATACTATATTTTATTCGTAGTTACATTATCTCTATATATTAATATATTAATTATAAAATTATTAATAAAAGTTAAATTTTTAAATTTTTAATAACAAACTAGTGAATAATATATTACTAGTACTAATTATAGTATTTTAAAGATTTTGTAAATATTTTATAATAGCTAGGAAGTAATAAAATATAATTATTAATAACTTTTTATAGTATTTTATTTTACTTTTTAAAAAAAGTCCTTTTAATGGCCTCTATACATTCTAAACTTAATTTTATATATAAGTTAATTTTTTTTATTTTTATTTGGTTTAGATATTAAATAATTCTATATATTTTTTATATAGGCTAAATGGGCATTTTAGGCTAGGGAAAATAAAATAAAATTTTAATTATTTTTAAACTAGTTTAAAACGTCTATTACTTTAATAATAAGGGGGTTACCTTATTATAATTACTAATATAGATTAACATTAATATAAAGTTTATAATTATAATATAGTATAATAATATAGTTATATATATTTATTATTATATAAAAAAAAGTATTAAAAAATCGATAAAGTTACTTACTATATGTTATCTTTAGATTAACTATAAATATAAGAACTTCTTTTTATAGTCCTTACAAGTAAAAGAAATAAATATATTAGATATTTTAGTAAATACTAAATTATATTTATCTTTTAACTAAATAGTATTCTAAATTTACAATATTAAGTTATTACTAATAAAATAATTAATATTATTAATGTTAAACAAACAAAACTATACTTTAAAAATATATAAAAAGTTATATATTTTAAAATATTAAAATAATTTACTTAGTAATTAGCTAATAGCTAGTTTATTTCTAATTTTATATTTACTCCTTTTTCTATTATATTGTCTTATAACTTATCTCCTTTATAATAGTAACTTATTAGATAATCTTATTATTTTAAACATTTATATTTTTAAATTTTTTTATATTTCTTTTAGCGTATTTAAATTTTTTATTAGCATTTTCTTTACTAATTATAAGTTTTTTTTTTTTTTAGTAATATTATAACACTTCTATTTTAGAATATAATTATAGAAATCTTTTTAAAATATTTAACTATTTTCTAATAGTATTATTTAATTTTCTATTTTAGTGTCTTTAATTACGTTTTTATTAATAGTTCTTTTTATACTTTAAATATTTATATATTAATTAAATAAATAGTGTGGCTGTAGTGGCTCAGGGCGACTAAAAGGAGTTTTAAAAAAGGAGGAGTATGTATATGCCTTTATAATTTTATACTTTAAAATACCCCAGGAACTCTATTCCTTTTAACTTTAATTATATTATTATTATTATTATTATTATTATTATTATTATTATTATTATTATTATTATTATTATTATTATTATTATTATTATTATTATTATTATTATTATTATTATTATTATTATTATTATTATTATT